>SIJG01000007.1:29670-84227 GCA_023374025.1 Heterodera schachtii | reverse complement strand
TTTTTTTTTTTTTTGTTCTAAAAAGTCGTGAAAACATGTTTGTTGGAGGGTTTTCATGGTTGGGGAAGCCGGATTCAACATTTAGACTTTCTGTTCGAATTTGGAATTGATTCTTTTACACTTACTCAGTCGAACATTCGCCACCACGCAAATGAAATTTGACATTGTTCAAATTGTTCTCCCAACTTTCAAATTAATTTTGTAACTGACAGAAGAAGCGGTGGCACTGAGAAATGTCTAAACAAAAGGGAAACGTCATAAATAAAGGGTAATTAGTCGATTCAAATCAAAGGCAATCAATCAATTAGTGGATTCAAGAAAATGTGGTCGGTCACACACCTTCTTGAAATCCTTGACCCATTCGAGATTCAGTTGCAAACAATAATTAAAACACAATCGCTTCGGTTGGTCACTTTTGCTCGGAGTGTTCAACCATTTGGACAGCGCTTGGCCAGCAGAACAAGTTGCAGCATTTGGCTCATCATCGTCACTAATTGCTTCGGGGAATAGGCCACGAGAACCGATTGAAATCAATTGATCAAGATCAGTGAGAAGTGTCGGCGAAAATGTGGCGACGCAAATTGTCCAAATCAATGGCATTGTTAATGGACACGAATGTTTGGCGCAAAAATGGGCCAAATTTGACGGGCAAAAACTTCCCAAATCGGATGTTTATCATCAGTTTTCCATGACACATTCAACTCCAATTTGGTGCCCATTCTGTCCCAAATTTGCTTGTTCAAACGGAGAAATGCGCGCACAGTGCGGTCAATGTAGCTAAACAAATAATTGAGCCATTCATAAGATTCATCAGCTTCCACCAGCAATGTGCTCAAGACCTGGAGCCCGCGCCCTCCCTCCCCTCATCCTAATTTTCAATCACTAACCCATATTGTATTGTACTTATACATATGTGTATATATTAGGTATATTTGAGAAATGATCTTCAATCTCACCAATTGGAATTTGATTTGATGCTCTCATTTTCTCTCAAAAATACTTTTTGTTGATTAATTCTTTCGTTCGAATATACAAATATTTATTGAATTTTATTTTTAAAAATTTCTATGAATATTTTAATTATGCTTATATTTTAAAAAGTGTTTCGAACTCACTAACTCTCTAAAATTAATAAAATCGCACGCACCAAATTTTAAAGCTTTAATTTAACCTGAAAATATTTGAACGCTTATTTATTTTAAAAATTTTCAAAATTCAGAGTTTTCCAGTTGTTTATATATGATTTTAAAGTTTTTGAAAAAAATTTCAAACTATTTTTCGCATATTTTTAACACTTCTCATTTAATTAATTAATTCATTTCCTCTGCTGATCACCATTTGCGTGTCTTGAAATGTTCGTCCACTCGGAGGTCAAATCGACGGCTGATCAATGCAATTTCGAGGCCCAGCTGAGAAGGCGTAAGAAAATGGAACACTTCGAGCCAACAATCGGCGCAGATAAAGCTGAAAAAATGAAGAATTTTATGAAATTTTCAAATTTTTGTGTTTAATTTCACATTTCTTTTTTGTGAAGGCGTCGTCGTTTTTTGACATGGTCCAAAAAGAACCAAAAAAGAATGGTGGCACAATCGACCAACAGAAGAAACACGGCACACCAACTGAAAAAGAATTTGGGAAATGAATGGAAAGGAAAAGCCAATGAAAGAGTCAAAAAAGGTCAAAGCAAGGGAATCCAAAAGGAAATTTTAGCGTTTTTAGGTTTTTTGAGGCCAATAAAGGCTGAACTTTCGAAATTGGTTTTGAAATTTTAAATGCGAAATGTCAAAAAAAGAAAAGAGATAATGAACGTACAGAATTCCTGCTGAAGACATTTTTGCAGCAACAAAATGACTGGGGAAAAATATCGGAAGAATGAATAATGAATGGAATGAAGAGGAGGAGGAGAAACAATGGCATTTTTATAAGCAAAATTCTCCTCACAACCGTAAAAAATTTTTGCGAAATGAAAATAAAAGCGAAACGCGAAATTTTTTCTACAACTTTTATAAAGCAAAAATCATTTTGTAAAAAATCCATTTCAAGTTTAAAAAAAAAAATAAAAAACTTTTTTGCGGCGCGTTTTTTCAAAAAAATTTAGGGAAGGAAAAAATTGAAAATTTCCACCATTTTTAAACAGGGTTTAAAATTGCAAAAAAAAAAAAAAAAAAGCCAAAATTTTTTGAAACTTTTTCAACTTTTTTATATGCTAGAAAACGGTCTACCTCAGTTCGGCCCCCACGGTTCGGCCCCAGCATGTTTTTCCACTACAACTTTCTATAACTTTTTTCTTTGTCAACCAAATCCAACATTGTTGGTATCATTTGAAAGCTTAAGGTGTTTAGAAGCTTTTTCTAAGCTATTCCTTTGCGATTAGACAAAAACCAAAAAAATTATACATGAAAATTGCAAGAAAGTTGAAATTTTTGAAATTTTTTCTTAATAAATTTTTTCTAGGCTTAAAAAACTTTTCGCTTTTTGGTAAGGCAAATAGAGCATGTTAAGAGCTTTCGAATGATACCAGGATTTATGGATTTGGACGCCAAAGAAAAAAGCTTAAGTGTAAAAACATGCTGGGGCCGAACCGTGGGGGCCGAACTGAGCGGTTCCGCTAGAAAATCTTTTTGTTTTTTGTAACCGTGGGGACCCAACTGCTGGAGGGTTCCGGGACGGAGGTGTCTAAAAAGCCATTGTTTTTGTTTGTTATTTAATGGTTTCATCATTTCTTGTTTTTGCTACATATACACCTAATTATTGTTTTGTGTTCTTTTGCTCTTTCGTTTTTCATTTGTATGTATACATTTGTCTCTATTTTTATTTTAAGTTAACACTGTTTTTTTGCCCTTTCTTCTGACACACAAATCAATTGGAAACGGACGACACCCAACTCGTACTGCCCCAACTCGTAATGGTACCCCGACTCGTACTAAGATTCCCAACTCGTACTAAGATTCCCAACTCGTACTAAGATTCCCAACTCGTACTGTGCAACAAAAAACCGAAAAAACATCACTCAAATTTTTTAAAATCACAAAAATGCACGAAAATCGATGAAATGATAAAAATTCAGCAAAAAATAAATAATAAAACCCATAAAAATGCACAAAATTCGGTAAAAGGAAAATAATTCATAAAAAAATTCAACAATGATCGAGATTTTCATCATTTGGCACAACATAAATTCCGCTCTCATTGAGACTCGCTTCCGCTTCTTCCATTGCTGCTGCCTCCTCTATCTGTTTTGGAGGTGCAAGTTTTAGGGCGCCAATTTTGCGAAGAATGACACGACTTTTCCCACGCATCAGTGCCGTGGACAGCGGTACCGCATGAGTCGCCGCTACAAAGCCGAAAACACGATAAATCTAATTTTAAAAAATGAAAAAAATTGGATGATAAACTAAACTTGGTAAATTCCTTTTGGCGCCTGTTTGAACGTCCCATCCAAAACAAAGACAGCTGATTTCTTCAGTAACTGAAGTTGTCGCGGTGATGCGAATATGGCCAGATCATCGTCCAAGTAGCGCATAAGCAGTTCGTCGTAGAATGGCGATTCCGGTGCGGCGCTTCTTGCTCGGAGAGTGATCCACAGCGCACGACAATCGTTTTGTGCCAGTCCTTGAAGAGTGCGCACGTTCATGAAGCGCTTTGTTTGCGCGCGATAAAGCGCCTGTAATATGTGAAATGGTTTTTCGTTGTAATCATTACGCTTACTTTTTTGTTGCTTTTGCATTGCCGCATGCCTCGTTGCAAATTTTGTTTCTTTCTTCTTCGCTTATGTTCATGTAGTTTTGTACGACACGTACATCAATGCGGACTTTCGCTGAGGCCACGTTTTCTCGCGAGCCCATTGCTAACTCATTCTGAACTTTGCGCCTCTCCTAAAATTTAGCACATGTTTGGCATCAAGCAGTTTCCGGCACCCAGCACAGACATAACGAAGCCCCGTTAGCTGTTCCATTCCAGCACGTGTCCATTTGTAGCACAAATTTGAATTATCAGTGTGATCAGAAAGCATCACTGATTTTGAGCCAATCAGTTGACTAAAGCATGCCATATTATAATCTGTTTGTAAAAAAGACGAAAAATAAAATTATTAAGGTAATTCAATGAAAATAGTGAAAATTTGTGATAAAATTTCTCTTTGTTGCACAGTACGAGTTGGGAAAATTAGTACGAGTTGGGAAAAATAGTACGAGTTGGGTAATTTAGTACGAGTTGGGAATCTTAGTACGAGTTGGGAAACTTAGTACGAGTTGGGAAACTTAGTACGAGTCGGGGTACCAGTACGAGTTGGGGCAGTACGAGTTGGCCTAGTACGAGTTGGGTTTTTACCCATCCAAATTACCTAAACATTCTTAGTTTCGTTAGAATCCATTACTTTTTTGAAAACCAACGATTTTTTTTTGAAATTTTCCAAACAAGAGGACTCATAGGGCTATCAAATGATACTAAAATGTTTAATTTGGATGCTTCTTTAAAAAGTTATGCTGCATTAAAAGTGCCAAAATATTTTATGGCCGTATGAACTGCAACAGAGCCCCAGCTTTTTACGTACCATATTTTGATCTATTTTCAGGTACATTGACCATTCCGTCATATCATTTCTCCATGCCAACAAGCATATTTGGGACAGAAGTGGCACCAGATTGGAATTCAATGTGTGGTCATGCAAAAAAGACGTCCATTCGCTATGGGATATTTTTGTCCGTCAAATTTGGCCCGATTTTGCGACAAACATTCGCCATTTGCGATTTGCCGATGCCGAACATTTGCGCAATTTGCGTCGTCTGATCTCGCCGACAATTCTCACCGATCTCAATCATCTGAATGCAATCAATGCTGGTGTTCTGTGCCCCGATATAATTGCTAATGATGACGGACCGAATGCAACTGCTCGCCAAGCATTGGCCAAATGGTTGTACACGCCGACAAAAGATGGACAACCGAAGCGATTGCGTTGCTATTCAATAAAATCCACAAACTTTGAATGGGTCGACAAGTGCAAGCAGGTCGCGCTACAGCTCGAAAAAATTTTCATTTTTCGAAAAAAAGGGGGCGCGGCGGTACCATCGGCACCATTACCAAATTTCCTTTTTGGTTTTGGCATTGCTTTGTGATTTTGTTTAGGTTTTTGTCCATGCCCTCACTTCTGTCAGTTACATCATTTACTTTTTTTTACTCCCGTCAACGCGAATTGTGCCATTTGAATTGGAGAATGAGCGGACCAAAGAAAGGCTGACATTGAAGAAAATGCCACGTTATGACGGTGTATGGGTGTTGAAACGATGCCCAATTATTGGCGAGAAAGATGAAAATATGGATGAGGTGGCGGCGGCGTTTTTATGGGAAAAATGCGAAAATTCGGATGCCAATTTGAACAATGTCCGTTTGTATTTGACTGACTTCCTAAATAGAATTGGGTAAGTGTAAGCATTGAGTCATCAATGGCATTTGCCAAATTTCTATATTCCTTTTTCATCCAATTAAATTGCATTTAATTTAGGCCATTGTCTCCACCACCACCAGATAAAAGTGCCGAAAATGTGTGCTCGGGTGCCGTGGGGCCAAGCAGTAATCAGCGCAATGAATGGATGGATTATTATTTGAGAAATGATCGATCGATCCTTTTTTGGATATAATTTATTCTTATCTTTTCTCTTTATGATGTTAAATAAAAAGACAAAAAATTCCGGAAAGAATAAGAGAATTTTGGACCGGAATTTCCACTCACAAATCAGCATGGCATCCGGGAAATGGGAATTCCGAAACATTTTTGGACCTCGGCATTCCGATTTCCAAAATTTTTTGGGGCCTCAGCAGATGGGATCCATGTTGGTATGCACTCTTGGGTCATTCTGATCAACCAAGTACATCTGCCGATGGTTTTGCCAACGGTGTTTGTACATATTGTTGTTTCATATCACTTGCGCAAAAAAAAAATCAAATTTCCTTATACCGTATTTTTTCGATTATAGCCCCCCCCCCTTGAATATAACCACCCTTTTGAGGGGGGTTAAACAATAGAAGCCACGGGGCTTATCATCGAAGAAATACGGTATTTTATTTGTTTTTTACTGGTGTATATGAAAACGAAAATTCTTCAAAAATTGAAGCAAAAATTTATAATTTATTGGACTCACAAATTTTTGATTGGACTCGTAAAAAATTTGATTTCTTCTTCAGAGATCAGTAAAAACAAACTCAGAAACCAATTCCGTTTTATCATTAGCAATTTAAAACAATGATTATATCACAATGAATTAATTACATACACAAAAATATAATGGAAAGGGACGGATTTGCGAGCAAGAAAAATTCATATATACTGTTGTACACAAACAAATTATACACAATATAATATTGAGATGGCACAGTGCCAACACATCATTTTGGTCACAGATTACAACCAAAAATCAATTAATCAATTTATTTCTGCTGCTGATCACTCGGCCCGGCAGAAGTGGCGTCGAGGAGACTGAAAAAACGATGAATGATTCTATTGCAATTAAGCGGTGCTAGGTCGATCCACAAAAAAACTCAGTGTGGGCGATCCACAAAAAAACTCAGTGTGGGCGATCCACAAAAAAACTCAGTGTGGGCGATCCACAAAAAACTCAGTGTGGGCGATCCACAAAAAAACTCAGTGTGGGCGATCCACAAAAAAACTCAGTGTGGGCGATCCACAAAAAAAACTCAGTGTGGGCGATCCACAAAAAAACTCAGTGTGGGCGATCCACAAAAAAACTCAGTGTGGGCGATCCACAAAAAACTCAGTGATCGATTGGTCAATTTCCGGAAGCCTATCGCACCACTTTCGGGGCACCAAAAGTGCCTGATCCGGAACCCGGACCGGCCCGGTTAAGAATAATTTTTTGTTCACTTCTTCAAGGGCTATCTCTCAGGCCGGGTCCGGTTCTTGATCCATTCACTTGGAGCCCGTCATGGGTCGGGCACAACCGGACCCGGCCTGAGAGATAGCCCTTGAAGAAGTGAACAAAAAATTATTCTTAACCGGGCCGGTCCGGGTTCCGGATCAGCACTTTTGGTGCCCCGAAAGTGGTGCGATAGGCTTCCGGAAATTGACCAATCGATCACTGAGTTTTTTGTGGATCGCCCACACTGAGTTTTTTTATGGATCGCCCACACTGAGTTTTTTTATGGATCGCCCACACTGAGTTTTTTTGTGGATCGCCCACACTGAGTTTTTTTGTGGATCGGCTCAGCACGCAATTAAGCATATACAATTTTTATTAGTCTAATGCAGAGGTGTGATATCTGAGGATTTTTCCTCATTTTGTGATTTTTAAAGGGTCAAAGAGGATTTTTTTTGAACTGAGGATTTGCGGATTTTTGTGGTCTTTTGAGAAATTTGAGGATTTTTGTGGTCTTTTGATAAAAAAGTGACAAAACGTCATGATTTTTTGAAAAAACTAGGCATATTTGGCAAAATGTTGGAACTTTTTCTTCAAATCTTAAATTTTTTTTCAAAAAATCCTCAGTCAAAATCATTTTTTTGACAAAATTTGTTAACAAATCGCACTCAAAATTCCAAATTTTTTCCGGCAGCGCCTATCGGCACTGCCGGACCCCCTCCCCCAATGTTTCCAAAAGTTTTTTTTGGAAAACCGCGCCACAAAAAGAGCAATTTAAAAGCAAAAAAATTTAAGAGATGTCAATTTATTAATAAAACAATATAAACCGAATTTTTTTTTTTGGAGGTTTTAAATAAGATTAGTTGTAGATATTTACCAAAAATTACCAATTTTGCGACCCAATTTTGCGATTCTTGACCAATTTTTTAAGAAAATTAGGAATTATTGGGGTCCGGCGGCGTTGATAGGCGCCATGATTGTTTTCAAACGGAAAATATGACTCTTAAGTGATTTGTTTGCATTTTTTTATGTTTTAAAAAAATGAGGATTTTTCATGCCAAATGAGGAATTTTTTTGAGGTATTTTAGTGGCAAATGAGGATTTTTTATGGCATAAATGAGGATTTTCAAAATTTTGAGATCGCATCTCTGGTATAAACATAAAACAGCAAAATAAATTTCAAGGCTTCTTGTGTATATTCGAACGAAAGAATCAACAAATGAATGTAAGAGAGCATTTCTGAGAGAAAATAAATGAGCATCAAAACAAATCAAATTCCAATTGGTGAGACCGATCATTTCACAGATATAAATTAATTCACTTCCGCGCAATTAGCCGACATTTTCCATGCTTTGATCCGCTTATTCTTATTCTTCTTCCGCTGGTGGCGATAATGGCCTAAAATTAAGTGAAATTTGAATTAGGTGCTTGTTTATCTTTTACACTCACCCAATCCAATTATTGTCATAAAGCACAAAATACGCTTTGTTCAAATTAGCATCCGAATTTTCGCCGTTTTCCCATTTATCCGCCGCCGTTTCTCCATTAATTGGACATCGCTTCAACAGAAATTTGCCAGGATGGCCTGTCACTTGCTCCAATGTCAGCTTTTCTTTGGTCCGTTCGTTCACCGATTCAAAAAGCTCAATTGGCGTTGTAATTTCCAGTCCAAAATTCACTTTGTAACTGACTGAAACGGTGGCACTGATAAATTTCTAAACAATGGGAAACCCAAATTAAACGCGAGTCAATTAGTCAGTCGTTTAAGCTCTACTGCAGTTTACGCGTCCAAACGATTTATAAGTTTACGCTTCTAAATCAATGAAAGGGCTTAGCCAGGGGATGAGGAGGCTAAATCCCTCCCTCCCACCCCCGAAACCCAAAAAAAAAATGGACCCCAAAATGGCAAAAATAGTCTTTTTGGCGAAAACGAAAATAAAACGTCCTGCAAAACGCACTTCCTGTTCGAGAAAATGTTATGGCCTAAGAAACTGAGAGAATGGTCATTGGTTGGACGCATAAACTGCAGCAGTTGAGTAGAGCCGTTTAACGAAAATTTAGTCACCACCACCTCTTTGAAAGTGGTGATCCATTCAAGATTTTTCGGAGGAATAACGCAACGCAATCGCTTCGGTTGGCCATCTGTTCTTGGCGTGTGCAGCCATTTTGATAACACTTGGCCAGAAGTTGGAGGAGTTGCATTTGGCCCATCAAAAACATCACCACGCGCATCCGGGAACAGAGCATCAAAATGCATTGAATTAATGTTCACATTGGAGAGAATTGAAGGCGATGTGAGGCGAAGCAAAGTGTCAAAATGCGCATCATTTTTAAAACTCAAATGATGGACATTTGTCGTCGTAAAAATGGGCCAAATCTGTCGGACAAAAACGTCACAAATTGGCTGGACATTGCTTTCGGCTTTGCACGAACTCAAAATCAAATACAAATTGGTGCCATTGTCGAAAATTTGCTGATTTGAGCGGAGGAATTCGACGACGGCATGGTCAATGTACCTGAAAAAGTGGGCACAAAAATAATACACACACAAAAATTTATGTTGAATTACGAGATTCGAAGGAAGTGAAAGCGAATTTTGTTCGGCAACGGACGGTCGGGCCATGGAAATGCCACAGAATTGCCACCAATTCGTACAGAAAGTGTCGCTTTTGGTCCCTGTTAATTCCTTGTGAATTCTGATTGTCCTCCAAAGTGTCAATTCTGATTGGCCATTGAAATGCTTGTCCACCAAAGCATCGAAACGGGGCGAAAGAAGTGCCAATTTGAGTCCGAGTTGAGCATGGTCAAAATAGGGGAAAATGTCCATCAAAATGTCGTTACACACCCAGCTGAAATGCGTGAAAACATTAATTAAATTAATTCAATTTAAAAATGTCCTCACATTTTCTTTAATTGTCGGTGGTTCATTTTGTGCCAATTAGCTGCACACTTTTGTCGTAAGTTATAATAATTGCAAAAAATGACAGTAACTGTCAACTTTCTCTGCCTTTTATATAATTTTTCTCATAAATCGCAACTTTTTTTAGGTACCTAATTTATTTTTCTCTCAATTTATTTAAAAAAAAAAGAAATGTTCGTAAATTTCTTTTTTGCTTAAAATAAGAAACAGAAAACTGTTAAAATTCTAAGAACTGAACCCAATTTAAGGGCATCGGAAGGCTCAAGTACAGTTTATGCGTCCAATCAAATTTTTCATCCGGTGACTTTGTTTCGGCTTGATATCGAAAGTAATTAACCATGCATTTCTCGAACAGATATTTCTAATTGAAGGGATTCCCTAACCCCAAATGTTCCGTAATTTTGGCCGGAATTTCTGAATTCCTCAGGCAACCATAAAATTTTAAAGTTACTTGTTGTTAAAAGGATTCTTCAAGATAATTGGGTTCTGGTCGGTTTTATGCATCCCATGAATGGGTGTCAGTCCAAAACATCCCCTTCCATAACGTCACCACCCAAAACGGAACTGAGACAATTAAAATCGAAAAATGTTTTCATTTATATACTCAATCTATTAACAATGCGCACTAAAAATTTCAAAATTTTCCCCGGCGGCGCCTATCGGCACCGCCGGCACTCAAAACTCCTAGCTTTTTTTTTAAAAAAAGTAGCTCAAAGTCGCAAATTAGATCATTTTTTGGTGATAATTATATTAACTAATGTTCTTAAATTTCAAAATTTTCACCGGCGGCGCCTATCGGCACCGCCGGCACCCAAAAGTTCCATTTCATTTTTAAATTGAGTTTCCCAACTCGTACTGTGCAACAAAAAATCGCTCAAATTTTTTTAAAATCGCAAAAATGCACGAAATCGATGAAATGATAAGAATTCGGCAAAAAATAAATAAATAAAACCACCATCTCAACCATTGGCAGTCACCGCAGAAATTAATGCCAGCATTGAGCGTGAGAAGGCTGACATTTTGGCATTTCTGGACAGCGATTACGAAGATGAGCAATTTACGGAGACAATGTCATGCTACTATGGACGTATTGGACATTTGATTGGGTTCAATGTTCCTCCAAGAGTAGCAGATAAAGGAGGCAGCAGCAATGGAAGAAGCGGAAGCGAGTCTCAATGAGAGCGGAATTTATGTTGTACCAAATGATGAAAACCTCGATCCTTGTTGAATTTTTTAGTGAATTATTTCATTTTACCGAATTTCATGCATTTTTATGGTTTTATTTATTTATTTTTTGCCGAATTCTTATCATTTCATCGATTTCGTGCATTTTTGCGATTTTAAAAAAATTTTGAGCGGTTTTTTGTTGTTTTTTTTTTCGATTTTTTGTTGCACAGTACGAGTTGGGAATCTTAGTACGAGTCGGGGTACCAGTACGAGTTGGGGCAGTACGAGTTGGCCTAGTACGAGTTGGGTTTTTACCGTTGGAATCATTCGAAAGCCCTAAGTATCTTCTATTAGCCTGCAAAATTCTGAAAAATTTCGTTGAGGTCAAAAAAGTTATAGCCTGAATAATTCAAAAATCCAAGTTTTCCAACTTTTTGGCCATAAATGTGTTCAAAATTGATGAATTTTTTTGAAATTTTGCAGGCTAATAGAGCATCTTAAGAGCTTTCGATTCCGAACCCCGGACCCGAATTCGAACAAAAAATTGAAAAATTTTTTCCAACGATTACATTTTCATGGGGTAAAAGCTTCGTAGCTCGAATCCATTCAACAACTAGTTTTTTGATGTAAAACAATGCTTCAATTGTTAATTGGATAAAAATACGTAATTTTTGCCAAAAATTTGACCGGTTATAATTTAGGGTCCGGGGTTTGGAATTGGGCAAACCCGAGTTCAGATTCATAACCAGGACCTCAGAAATCCCCGGAAACTGTATTTGAGTCAAAATAAAAAAGTTAAATTAGGGACCATAATTCTTTACCATTGCCCAAAAAATATAAAATTTTTTTTTGAAAAAATGACCTAAATTGTGTATACAAACTGCATTAATACCCCAAATCCAACATTGTTGGCATCATTCGAACGCTCATCACATGCTCTATTAGCTTAACAAAAAACAAACAAACAAATTTATCTTCCATATGAAAAAGTTATTAAGAAAAAATTTTGACTTTTCGCAGTTTTCATGTATAACTTTTTTGTAATTATCTAATCGACAAGCAATAGCTTAGAAAAAGCTTTTAAACATATTAAGCTTTCGATTGATACAAAAAATGTTGGATTTAGTTGACAAATAAAAAAGTTAATTCAATTGATATATCCATCATTTTGCTTCTTTTCACGTGATCAATGAATGATTAGGGCGAGGATATTTAGTGGCAAAAAACCCCAAAATAATTAACTAATAGTGACCAAAAAATGCCAAAATAGTGGCAAAATAGTGGCGAAAAATTTCTAAATTTAGGGTGTGTAATTTTTTAAATAGCTGTTTTTAATTTGAAAATAATTTAAAATTAAGGCAAACAGTTTTTTATTCAATGATTGCAGTTACAAAATATTTTCTTAGCAAATATTGAAAAAAAGAAAAAAAATTTTCTGGGGAAGAATTTTTTCCAACTCTTAGGGGTGTATTTTTTGAATTTTTAAGTCGATTCTTAGGGGTGTATTTTTTGTTTTTATTCCATTTTTTGGGAAATTTTCCAAAAATGTCAAAATAGTGGCAAAAATAATGACAAAATGCCAAAATAGTGGCAAAAAATTATTTTAATGGCCAATTTCCAAAATAGTTTTTTAGTGGCGAAGGATGCTGATTTGGAAAAAATCCTCAAAATGCTCAATTTTTATGTAAAACTTTTATCAAAAACTCCCAAATATGGCAAAATGTAAATTTTCCTGTTTCTAACTTTTTTTTGACAAAGTTTTTAGAGAAAGCGCTCCGCAAAAAAAAACATTTTTTATTTCAATTTCAGTCGGAAATGGGTAAAAACACTAATTCAAATTAAAGAATCAACAAATGAAAGTGAGAGAGCATTTCTGAGCGGACCGGCTCAGTTGGGCGCCGGCACTTTTCTGACTATAATTTTTTTCTTTGTCAACCAAATCCAACTCTGTTGGTATCATTCGATAGCTCTAGATGTCCTCTATTAGTCTGCAAAATTTTGAAAAATCTCGTTGAGGTTAAAAAAAAGTTATGGCCAGAAGAATTCAAAAAGCCAAATTTTCTAACTTTTTTGGCCATAAATTTGTTCAGAATTGACAAAATTTTTTGGAATTTTGCAGGTTATTAGCGCATCTGAAGAGCTACCGAATGATACCAAGATTGTTGGATTTGGATAACAAATAAAAAAAGTTACATTCCAAAAACATGCTGGTGCCCAACTGCGGTAAACCGTTTCTGAGATAAAATGAGCATCAAATCAAAATCCAATTGGTTCGACCATTTCTTAAACATAATTAATTTTCATTGCTTTCATCCGCTTTTTCTTTTTCCGCTGCTGGTGGCGATAATGGCCTAAAATTTAGTGCCATTTGAATTGGATCAATTATCCTTTACTGCTCTGCTCACCCAATGCTATCATTGCCACGCCACAAATTAAATTGGACATTGTTCAAATTGTCGTCCCAAATTTCGTATATCCATTGAATTGTCGCCGCTTTTTCACTAATTGGACATCGTTTCAACAGCCAACTATCCTCTGATTCTTTCCACATTATCAGCTTCTCATTTGTCCCTTCGTTCACCAATTCAAATTGTTCATTTGGCGCTGGTATCGTATAAAAAGTAAGTTGAATAATGTAAGCGACAGAAGTGGTGGCACGGAGAAATGTCTAAACAAAATTGGTAAAAAACAAAAAACAAATTATTGGAATACGGCGGGCCACCTCTTTGAAATTGTTAATCCATTCTTTTCTTTGTGAACGACTCCAGCAAACCAATCGCTTCAAAAGTCCATTTTTGCTCGGCGTGTGCAGCCATTTGGACAACACTTGGCCAGCAGTTGCATTTGGCCCATCATCACAAATTGGATCGGGCAACAGAAAACCAGAATGGATTGCATTCAGATGATCAAGATCAGTGAGAATTGTCGGCGAAGTGCGGCGACGCAAACTGTCCAAAGCATCGCCATCTCTGACAACGAAATGGCGAATGTTTGGCGCAAAAATTCGCCAAATTTCACGGACCAAAACATCCCAAATTGGTTGGACATTTTTAATAACCAAATCCAAACTGGTGCCCATTCTGTCCCAAATTTGCTTGTTGGAACGGATAAATTCAATGACGGAGTGGTCAATATACCTGATAAAATATAAAATGCTTTAAAACATATAAAAGTTTAAAAATTACTCAATCTGAAGGTCCTTAAAGCGAATTTTATTTGGCAGCGGACGATCCGGCATCGGAAAATCCACCCATCTGCCATCGATAAAAACAGACAGTTTCGGTTCTGGTCCTTTGTCCTTGTCAATTCTGATACGTCTCCAAATTGCCAATTCCGTTGTTTTTCCATCAAAATGTGCGTCCACCAAAACATCGAAACGGTCGGAAAGCAATGCCATTTTGAGACCAAGTTGGGCATGGTCAAAGGATGGGAGAATGTCCATCCACACGTCGCTACAAATCCAACTGAAACATAGGAAAAAATTAGGAAAAAATAAAAAATATTAATTTTTCGGAAAATTCCTTACCGTCTGTTCATTTTTGCTACAATTAGCTCACTTTTGTCGTAAGTTGTGTGTGAACTGTAATAGAGCCTTAATTTGAATGGGTAGGAAAAAGCGAAGAAATATAATCGATTGTATGGAAGCGGGAGGAGGAAATGGGAAATGTGGAGCAAGAAGAGGAGAAGGAGAGGAGGATAAGTGAGGAAGGAAGAACAGCAGCAGAAGAGAAAGAGAATCCGACCATTGAATGAGAGAATTGGGAAAATAAATGTATAGAGAGAAAGAGATGGAAGAAAGATAGAGGGCAAAAGAAAAAGAGAGAAGGGCAGGGAGGGCAAAGAAGGCTTGGCAGAGAGAAAAGAGAGTGAGCGTGAGTAGTTAAGGAAAATCAGTAGAGAGCAGTGATTGATAGGGCCGCGATTTCTAGTGAAAAAACTTTTTTTTTCTCGATTGATTTGAAGAAAGGAGCTCAAAAAACGCATTTCTGCATTAAAATTTTTTCATTTGGACGTCATTTTTCGTCACTAGAAATCACTATTTTGACGTTTCGTCACTTAAAATAGTGAAAAGTCACTTTTTTGGCGTTTTGTCACTATTTTTTCACTATTTCGACATTTTTTGGAAAATTCCTTAACAAAAATACAATAAAATCAAAAAATGCACCCCTAAGAATCGACATAAAATTTTTTTGAAAAATACCATTAAGAATTGGAAAATTTTCATAAAAATTTTTCCCCCAAATTTTTTCTTGACAAAATTTTTGATTTAAAAAATGTCAATATTTGTTAAGAAAATGTTAGAAAGGAAATTTACCTCATTTGCAACTGCAATCAGTGAATAAAAATTATTTTTGCTTAATTTTTGGCTGAAAATTATGTCACTATTCGTCACTATTTCGGACTTTTTTCACTATTTTGTCACTTTTTTGGCACTTTTTCGTCACTAAAAGTCGCGGCCCTACTGATCACGAATATGATTTTCATTTTGAACAATTCCGAGACCCGAATTCGAACAAAAAAAAGAGAAATTTTATTTTTCAAGACCACCCTCACTTTTTATACCATAACTTTTTTCTTACTTGATCAATCCAAACATTCTTGGTATTATTCGAAAGGTTAAAGTTAGGGAACTTTTTGCATTTTTAATTGTGTCACCAATTAATTGTAAAACGACAAAAGTGTGCTAATTGCAGCAAAAAATGAACAGACGGTAAGGAAATTTTAAAAAATTACAAAATTTTCATTAATTTACCTAATTTTTTTCATGCTTCAGTTGGATGTGCGGCGACATTTGGCTTAACATTCTGCCCTTCTTTGACCGTGCTGAACTTGGTCTCAATTTGGCATTGCTTTCCGACCGTTACGATGTTTTGGTGGACGCACATTTTAATGGCAGAGAATTTACGCTTCGGAGAGCCATCGAAATTCGCAAAGACAAAGGACCAAATGCAAACGATAATGGACCAAAACCAAAAGTGTTTGTTCTTCCATGCCAACAAGCAAATTTGGGACAGAAGTGGCATCAAATTGGTATTGGATGTGTCGGCGTACAAATGCCAAAATGTCAAACCAATTTTGGATGTGTTTATCCGTAAAATTTGGCCAATTTTTGTGCCGAATATTCGACATTTGAGCTTTGCCGGTCACGATCATTTGGGCAATTTACGCCGTCGCATTTCACCGTCAATTCTCACTGATCTTGATCATCTGAATTCAATCAATTCTGGTGGTCTTTTACCCCATTGGATTGCTGACGATGGGCCAAATGGAACTTCTGGCCAAGCATTGTCCAAATGGTTGCACACGCCGAGAAAAAATGGACAACCGAAGCGATTGTACTCGCATTTTGCTTTAATGGAAATAGACAATTGGTTCGACAATCACAAACAGGTCGAAAACTGGATACACGACCAATTCCGAAGAACCCTTGACCTGAAAATTTTTTTTTTTTACCAATTTTTGTGTTTAGGCATTTCGCCGTGCCACCACTTCTGTCGCTTACAATTTGCGAATTACTTTTTATAAGAACACAATGCCGATTGTGCCATTTGAATTGGTGAACGAAGGGACCAAAGAGAAGCTGGCACTGACGAAAGAGAGAGATTGCGGTGATGAAATCAGAGATTTTCTGATGAAACGGTGCCCAATTATTGTTGGGGAGACGGCGGCGCTTCAATGGGAAAACGACGACAATTTGGACCATTTGAACGGAGTCTACTTCAATCTTGATGAAAATTGCATTGGGTGAGCAGCAAAGGCCTTACTTTTGTAATAAATAAATTCGGACATGACGACAGTATCCTCTGTACAGTACTGTACTTTCCCAGCAATTTTGGCAGGGCCCAGAACGGAGCATACATGAAAAGGGGGGGGGGATAAATTGAAATTTTTGCGAATTGTCCGTCAATGAAAAGAATTTTTAATGAATTTTATTAAAATAGCCAAATTTTTCAAAAATTTCCCTCTTTTTCCCTTCGCTCTGACTCCCCCCCCTTTTTTTCATTTATGGCCAAGAGTCCTGCTAAAACAGCAGAGGACTTCATTCAGTCCCTGTCTTGTCTTGTCCTGGTCCATTTAGCAAACTTTGCTGGTCCGTGTTATTTCAAAATTCCGTGCTCTACTTTTAGTTGTTCTTAACCATTTCAAATTTTGCTTAATTAAGGCCGCTGTCTCCGCCAGCAGATCAAAGCGACGAAAAAGTGTTCTCGACTCCCGGGCCCAGTGATCAGAAGGAAGAATAAGAAGTGATCATTTAAGGAAATGACCGATCATTTTGAGTTATGATGAATTGGATTGATTGGATAATGTTTTATTTGGGATGAGAGATTATTTTAGAAATGACAAGATTTATTTTTGTATTATGCTGAATTGGAAATAAAATATTTTTTGAAAGTCTCGTGCTTTTCGGACTCTGGTTAAGTCTAGGAAAATTTTCAATCTCGAGTATCCCTAATGAGCAATGGTCATCCCTTACTCCAGCGGATAATAATTTTTGGGATTTTCCGTAGCGAATTGGAAAAATTACCGTTAAAAATTTTTATAATATTTAATTGAGTGCGACTAAAAAAATAAATAACTGCGCCTACGGTCAGCAGAAATTTGTTGTGCCATGGCATTTATTGGGTTGTGCTGCTATTAAATTAAATCTCCGTTAAATCATTAGCCATTTTATCAACAATTCTCACAATTAATTAATTACATACACATAAAATATGGAAATGGACGCATTTGCGGAGCAATCAAAGGTCAAATACAAACAGACAAACAATTAGACAATACAGTATTTAAATGGCAAAGTGCCAACATAATTTCATCACATAATCGCACCAATTAACCAATAATTAATTCATTCATTTCTGCTGCTGATCACTCGGCCCGGGAGAAGCGGCGTCGAGAAGACTAAAAACGATTATTATTCCAATGCAAATTATAAGTCATTGGCATTTTATGAGTACAAATCAACTAACTAATCCTTGAGTTTTGTACCATAATTCTGTCCATTCCAAAATAAATCGTACATTTTTGGATACGAATTGAAAGCAAAAAGTCGAAGCAAAATTGTCGACAATTGGACTCATAAAATCATTAACAAATAAGAATTTTAAATTTTGTTCACCCGTCGTCATATCCGCAATCTTTGATCCGAATGTTAATTGGGTTCTGTCGAGCACTTAATTCTTCCCACACATTTTCCCAATTTCTCTCATCCCACGTAATTGGACAACGCTTGAGGCAACAATCATTTTCGTATATTTCCAGTATCAATTTCTCTCCAGTCACTTCGTTGATCAGATCAATTGGCAGAATGAAGTCAATGGGTGAAGACGACAGATGAAAGCGAATGCGAAAAGTAACCGGAAAAGAAGCATTGGAAAATGCCTAAAACTGGGACAAAAAATCATAGAAAAATAATTAAATAGGGATAATCACCGCTTTGAGCTGTTCAATCGTTGACGAACATTGATCCATCGAAAAGTCATGGAAATGCAACACCTTTGGCAGACTGTTCGGACAAGGCGTAAACAGCCATTTGACCAGCGCTTGGCCATCCGTCGCATTGGCACTTTCTTCGGCTGAAAATTCCGGGAGAATGGCATCTTTGAAAAGGACAGTGTGAAGTGATGGACAATCGCTGAGAACTGACGGGGCCAATTGGCGGAAACGGCGAAAAGCGATGGAATTCAAATACATCACATCAATGGAGTCGCGAAACATTGGCCAAATGTTGAGCAAAACAAAGTCCAAAATGCGAACATTTTCAGTGATAATGTCCAAGTATATTGAAGAAAAGGCGAAAAAACGGTGGAAAAGGCGGAGAAATGCGATGACATTTTGATCGATGTAACTGAAAAGCAGAAAATTTGGATAAAACATTTCCAATCGAATCAAATTTTTACGCGTTTGTTATGCCTCGGAATCCGATGACTTTGTTCGGCAACGGATTTTGCGGGATTGGCAATGGATTTTCATCGGAATTGACAATTTGCATTTGCTTGGTGCCATTGTCTCCAATTTCGTGGCAAATTTGCATTCCGCCCAATTTCCATTTGCGTGTCTTGAAATGTTCGTCGACAATGCAGTCAAAGCGGCGGTTGATCAGTGCAATTTCGAGGCCAAGTTGGGAAGGCGCAAGAAAATCGAACACCAAAAGCCAACAATCGCCGCAGATAAAGCTGAAAAAATGAAGAATTTTTCAAATTTTTTGTTGAATTTTTTACATTTCTTTTTTGTGAGGGCGTAGTCGTTTTTTGACATAGCCAAAAATGATCCAAAGAATGATGGCACATTCGACCAACAGAATAAGAGACAGGGCATGCGAACTGAAAAAAATGAATTTGGGAAATTAATGAATTAATAATGGAAGGAAAGGGAAAAGCAATGAAACGGTCAAAGGTTAAAGACGAGGAAGTAAAATGTGAAGTTTTAGCCTCTAAAAAGCTTATCTTTCAAAAGTGACTTTGAAATTTTCATCTCGCAAATTCTGGCCACAATTTGAGCAAAAGAAATGCGAAACGTCTGAAAAAAACGTACAGAATTTCTGAAGACATTCGCAGCAACAAAATGACCGGAAATATAGGGAGAATGAATGAGAGAATGGAATGAGGAGGAGAACAAGAAAAAAGGGCATTTTTATACTAAAATATTAGCGCAGACTTTTTCCTTTTTTTCACATTGTCCACTCTCGGCTCATATTTATCCGTTCAAATAAGCAATAAACATTAAAATTAGTAAGCACAAATCACAGTTCTGATTTAAAAAGTAATTTACGACAAAATCTGCTAATTGCCACAAAATGAAGCGACGACGTTTAAGCACAAAAATGTGAGAAATTATCAAAAAAAGAAATTTCTCATTTTCATTCATTTTCACGCTTAGCAGAATTTTGAGCCCATACTAACTACAACACAAGAGACTTACAATAAACCCTTTTTCAACTTTTATTTAAAGTGCCTTTCCCATGGGCCAACTGGAACAGAAATCCGTCAAGGGCAAAGGGATAAGAATTCGAGAACGGAAGAAAACATACCGAGAAAATGATTTGGCTATCAGAAATTTGGTTCTAATCCATTTCAAATTGCGCTTAACTTAGGCCGATGTCTCCGCCAGATCAAAGCGATGGAAACGCGGTCTCTGTTCCCGGGCCCAGTGATCATGGGGAATATTAATTCATTTGTCTCTTTCTTATGGCCATCATTTGGACATTTTGCTGCGCCGCACATCGCCAATTCTGTCCGAACTCAACATCAATTCAATCATCAATGCCGACTTTATCATGTTCTCCAATGTGCTTGCTGCTGATACGGATTTTGATGGGCCAACAAATGCTGCGAATTCTTCGGCCGGCAAAGCGTTGGCCAAATGGTTGCACTTTCAACAGCCAATTAAACCCTGGTTCTTCCCACATTATCAGCTTCTCATTTGTCCCTTCGTTCACCAATTCAAATGGTTCAGTTAGCTTTTTTGTCATATAAAAATAAGTTGAATAATGTTGGAGGACGATGTGGTGGCACGGAGAAATGTCTAAACAATTAAAAAATATATATGGTAGAGCTCGACATTTTGAAAAAAATCTGGACCTGGACAAAAACCCAGGAAAATCCAGGTCCAGGAAAAATCCAAGCTTGGATCCAGGTCGAGCTCTAATATATGGTAAACGGCAGGGTCACCTCTTTGTAGTTGTTGACCCATTCCTTTGTTCGTGATTCATTACGACTCCAGCAAAACAATCGCTTCGGTTGGCCATCTTTGCTCGGCGTGTGCAACCATTTGGACAACGCTTGGCCAGCAGAAGCATTTGGTCCATCATCAGCGATCACATCGGGCAACAGATACATGGTTTCGATTGCATTCAGATGATCAAGATCAGTGAGAATTGTCGGCGAAGTGCGGCGACGCAAATTGTCCAAATCATTGGCATTGATAAAGCGCAAATGGTGAATGTTTGGCGCAAAAACGGGCCAAATTTGACGGGCCAAAACATCCCAAATCGGTTTGACATTTACGCATCTGAATGTCGACACATCCAACTCCAATTTGGTGCCCATTCTGTCCCAAATTTGCTTGTTGGCACGGAGAAATTCAATGACGGAATGATCAATGTACCTGAAAAGGGAATGGTTTTACCACAATTAATAATTCTTTGAATTACTTAATCTGAAGGTTCTTAAAGCGGATTTTGTTGGGCAGCGGACGGTCCGGCGATGGAAAATCCACATAATTTTCACTGTCATTGATCCATTCAGACACTTTCGGTTCTGGTCTTTTGTCCTTGCGAATTGTTATTTCTCTCCAAATTGTCAATTCGCTTTTTCCATCAAAATGTTTGTCCACCAAAACATCGAAACGGTCGGAAAGCAATGCCATTTTGAGGCCAAGTTTAGCATGGTCAAAAGATGGGAGAATGTCCATCCACACGTCGCTACAAATCCAACTGAAATGAGAAATTAGGGAAAAAATTTGTAATTTTACTTACGAAAATTCCTTACCGTCTGTTCATTTTTTTGCTACAAATTTGCACAGTTTTGTCGTAAGTTGTGATAGTTAACAAAGTAAAAACTTTCTGTATATTCCAAAAAGTAAGCAGAAAAAGATTTGGCTCTAGTGCACTTTATGAGTCCAATCACTGGTTTTTATACAATAAACCCTATCTTTTTGGTAGCATTCGAAAGCACAAAGTCTAAATTATATGTAATAATACGAGAAAAACAATATAATTCTAACAGTTAAAGAAAGTTACAAACCAAAATAACCAACAATTACTTAATTAGTCAGATCTTTTTTCGTAATTGCCTAAACGCTGCGATTTTATACATTTTAGCTTCGTTAGACTTTATGCTTTCGAATGCTACCAAAAAGATAGGGTTTGCCCAAACAAGAACAAAGTTATTGTATAAAAACCAGTGATTGGACTCATAAAGTGCACTAGAGCCAAAGATTTTTTGATTTGATTGCTTTATTCATTTTTTAATCAAATCAACAATTTATAAAATTCTAAGCAGGAAAACTTAGTTGACTTTGAAACATTTTTTTCCAATCATCGGTTTTTCATATTATTTCAAACAAAAATTTAATGGGAAAGGTCTGCCGTGCCGAAAGACTCTGCCGAGTAAATTTTGTAAAACATTTTGAATAAAAAACAAGTTTTGGCACAAATTTTGCAAATTTAAAGGAATGAATGATTTTCAAAAAAAAATCTTACCAAGTGTATTTTTTGAAAAATTCGTAAATATTTTTGAATTTTCAAAAAAAAAACAGCATAAAAATGCCATAAAGCGAAAAAATAAAAGAATCCTTTTTAAATTTGTATAGTCACTGAAATTGAACTGAAAAAATTGAGGTAGAAAAAACCGAAAACATAAGAAAAAAAACCTATAGTTTAAGCTTTTCAAATGATACCAAGAAATTGTGGTACTTCCTTGTTTTGCTACCCCCTCCCCCCGAAAAATTTTTAAATTTCAAAAAAATCATAGATATTTTGTTAAATGTATGACCTGTCATCAGATTTCAAAACAAACACCATTTGCATAGTCAATGTCCTTGAAAACTCCAAGATATGGAATCTATAAAATTTTTCGAGGGGGGGGGGGTAGCAAAACACGGAAGTACCGAAATTGTACCACAAAAAAACAAAGCAAATAAATGTAAGAATTAACAAAGCATTTATGACGAGAAAATGAGAGAGAGCATCAAATCGGTTTCCAATTGGTGAGATCGTCGACCATTTCCCAAATATAATTAATTTTCATTGCTTTCATTCATCCGCTTTTTCCGCTGGTGGCGACAAAGGCCTAAATAATTTTTTTTTTTTTTTAATTTTCGATAAATCAAAATGAATGCCGTTTCGGAGCCTCACCCAATGCAATTAATACCACCCCAGAAAATAAATTTGACATTGTTGAAATTGTCATCCGAATTTTCGTCGATTTCCCACTGAACCGCCGCCTTTTCACTAATTGGACATCGCTTCAGAGTTTTGGGGGCCGGCGGTGCCGAGGAAAAGTTTTTCGGAATTTTTAATTAATTTTATTAAGAAAATTGTTCAAAATTTCAAAAATTTTCAACCTTTCCCCCCTTCGTTTCGAACTCAAAATTAATTTTTCAACAAAATTCAATGTATTTCCCTGAGTTTTGGCGAGCGTTTCGGAGAGCAGAGAAGAGAATGCCCCCAATTTACACGTGCGAAAAAGTGCCATTTGTTATTTTGTTTTCAGTTCATGAAGTTGGATAGGTTTTGTTGCATAAATTTGATGAATTTTGTTGAAAATCAATTTTCGATTTTAGTTCGAATCAGAACTCATTTGCCAGGGTTATAAATGAGCGAAAATAAATAGGAATCGGAATTGAATTGTCCGACCCCGAAAAACAAACGCATCAAACTTTGTTAATTGCAAATCAATGAAGACAATTACAAATTGAACATATAATGAATATTCCATTTATTCCTCCTCTTTAATACATATACAAAAATAAAAATATTTGGAGACGTTCTACACAATACAATTGGGCATGGCATTTATTTGAATTCAATATCACACTTCCTTCTTTAACTGCTCGGCTGATTATTCTGATTCTCGGCCGCCTCCTCCGTCGTCGGCGGTGTGTCCACGCCGCTGTCATTGGCCACTCTGCGCTCCTCCTCCGCGGCCACCGCCTGCTGTTGTTCCGCTTCCACAAGGGGGGCCACCTCGTCCAGTTTTGCCTGAATTATCGGGGTATTTAAATGTGGCAAAATGGCAGCAGTATTTTGCTTCTGGGAGCAGAAAAATCTCAAGAAAAAAAGTTTGAGGAATTTTTGCGATTTTTCAAAAATTTGGAAAATATTGATCAGTTACCAAACTCAAAATTCCCAAAAAAAAAGATTGTAAGGAGCCAAAATGAGAATCGGTTAAAGTCGCCAACATCCCCACCAATTCACCTGCGGAATGTCCGTCCCTTCCACCACAAAAGTTGCGTATTTCTCCGCCACCAAACGGCGCAAACGGTCCAACGCGGAGGCATTGCTGGAATTTGGGGGAAATTTCAATTTCATCAAAAATTGTTATTTTTTGGATTCAAATTCCCCCAGTCCCTTAAAAATAGGGAGAGTAACTCGTTTTTTTGTTTACCTTTTCGCCACTTCGTCCTGCTCCTCCTCCTTCTCGTTCCGCTCTTCTCCTCCTCCTCTCTCGTTTGACTCCTTCTCTCCTTCCTCTTCCTTTTCTTCCTCTTCCGACTCGTCTCCTTCTTCAGTGTCCTCCTCGTCCTGCTCATCCTTCTGTTGTTGCTGGTGAAGAAATTGAGCCTCCAAAAACTGCAGCACCATCTCGAGCACGGCGGTGCCGGTCAACAACGGGTCCAAGTCGCCCTGAACGCCGATGTAACGGGCGACACGGCCAGGCACCAGGAAGCCAAAGTCGCTGAACGATTGGTGCACAATGTCCCTGCGAAAAGAAACAAAATGTTGTTGAAATATGAGCGAGCAATTCGAGGAATCAAATTTTGGAATTAATTTAATTTGTTTAGGAAATTCTTCCAAACCCGCACTCATTCCCTCCCTCGTGTGCCATTCTCCCCTCCTTCTTTATAGCCACTCTCCGTTTGCTTGAAAAATTCCTAATTCGGCGCCGAATTTGGTTCGTAATTTCCTTCCCTCTCCCGTACTCACTTTATGGTGAACATCATCCGGCTGTCCGTGTTGGTGACGCTCGGCGGTGCATTTGCTTCTGTCGTGGCGGTCGTCGTTATGCTTTTGCTGTCCTGCGACTGTTGCGGCGGTGTCGTCGTCGTCTCTGTTGATAACAGTCGCTGCATTCGTCGCACATTGCGTGGCCATTGCCATTTGCTGGCGTTGAGCATCAGCACGGGCTAAAAACAAAAGTTGGAAAAATTAGAAAATTAAAATACAAATAAAGAAATGGGAAACTCAAATTCTATCAACTCCCATGGGGGAAACGAAAAAATTTCATAACAACAAAAAATTTTCCCTTTTTTTTTGTTTCTCAGACCGTCACACCATTTCACACACCTGCACAGTCGCCGGATACATTCGTCGTTCCACCGGGTACAGCCAGGCGTCGAGCAGCACACAGGCGTTGAACAGCGACGGATATTCAGCGCACGCGGACAGCGACGAGGCGGCGCCAAAACTGTGCCCCATGCACACGCAGCGGTCCAACGCGAGACGATTCTGACAAATGGAGAAGGAAATTTTATTCATGAAATTATCATTTTCCTTTGCCTTCCCCCGATTCCACTCACTTTGAATTGCGTCCAATCAAAAGTTTGGCCGAGCAGGATTTGCTGTTGTCCAAATTGGCGGTCGTTGTTGTTGTCCGTCGCCGCATTTTGCAGCAAATTGGCGTCCATTTCGGCTAAGATCCGTCGCATGTGCACCGTCTCGGCAACCCGTCGTTTCACCTGAATTTAGGGGAATTTGAAAAAATAAATAAATGCGAAAAAAAATTTGGCAATGGAAATCTCCAAAAACTATGGCATTTCCCAGTGATCAACCCAAAAAAACGAACAAATTTTGAAAACGCTTGTGTACAAATTTCAGGTAACCGACACACCCGGAAGCAGTTCGTTTTCGTCCGAAAAAATTCAAGAAATAAAATCTTAGAAATTTGTCAAATATAAAAAATCCAATTTTTAAGGAGGCAAATTCCTTCTGTAACACATTAAACACATAAGAAACAGACATAATCAAATGTTCGAAATTTTGGGGTAAAAAAAAACGAAAATAACTCTTATCCAAAAAGACGAGGCCCCATGTTTAAGTGAATTTTATCCGTTCGCGCAATTTCTCGACCGCCCCCGCTTTCCCCCGTTCTCCCACCTGATCAATGCGTGTCTCATACTCCGTCTCGTCATGTGGCAAAATGCGCATTTCCATCGGCTTCTTCACATGGGTTGTCGTCGGCACGGGCGGCGGCGGTGTCGGCGTCTGCGGCGGAGTGTTTTCGGCACCAGCGACAACGGCTTAAAAATAATTTAAATTTAAAAAGATTTCCGTGGAAATCTGCTCCAATTCATACCCCAACGAATTCAATTTTTGCCCCGATTTCCGCCCGCCCCCCCCCCCCCCCCCCGCCCCGTCGCTTCTCACCAATTGGCACCGGTCCGTTTTGCTGCTGCGGCGTCCCTTCAACGGCGGTTGGTAGCGGTGTCGAGGGCGGCGGTGTTGGTGCTGGCACCGGCTCAAGCGTATACGTCCAACAGCAGGAGCCGTCTCTGGAAAACGGAGAAGGGGAGGAGGTATAGTTAAAATTCATAATTTAAAATGCCATGCTCCAAACTCACCGGTGTTCCAACGCGGCCACCACGTAGCCATGGGAGGCCAATGATGCGCACACCGTCGTGTAGACGAACCGACTGCCGCTGATGCCATGCGATAAAATGACCAGTGGAAAGCGCTGCTCACCCGGCACGACCGGCGCATGCCAATGGACGGGCGATCTAAAAAACAGACAAATACATTAAAAAATGTGGAGATGAAAAATATCATCCGACGATGAAAAAGACCCAAATTTGCAGCAGAAAACTCACTTTTTGTCGCCGACGACCCAGTCGAGGAAGAAGTTCATTTTGACCATGCTCATGCCCTGGTATTTTGCAAGGCCAAGCACGTAGTCGTAGTCGGGGCGCCAACGCATCAACTGAAAAAGTGGGAGAATAAGCACACATAAATTGGTGAAAACCAATCTCACAATCAATACCAAAAGTTGTTTTGTTCACCCAAATTTTCGCCACAAAAAAGATGTTTCTGGGGGTTTTCGAGGTCGCTGATCACGAATAGAGTATTTATTTCGACCAATTTCGAACCGTACCCGAATTCGAACAAAAAGTCGAAACTTCAAATTTTCCGTAAATCGCATTTTTGGTATAAAAATGGTTTTTTTTTTATTGAAGCATTGGTGACTTTTAGATGCTTTCCTTGTTCTTTAGCCGGTTTTCAACCAAAAATGCAAAATTCGAAAGAATTTGAAATTTCGACTTTTTGTTCGAATTCGGGTCCGGGTTCGAAATTGGTCAAAATATTGTCATATTCTTAATCAGCGACCTCGAAAACCACCAGAAAGAATTATGAGACGGATAACGCATAAACAATGAACAGTCCTTCACCCCTGAAAAAAACGCACCGCCGGCGGAGTCATTGTGGCGGACGAAGTCGACGGATCCGTGGGAAGGACGACAGACGAAGCGGCGGGGTAAAACAGTCGGGCGAACAATCCGACGCCATCGGCAGAAGAGAAAGAAACGGCGGAAGGCTCGGAAAGCTGAAAAAAGGGAAAGGGGAAAATGAGAAAAAACATTGGCATTTCGTAGGCAAAAAAAAATGTCGGGGAAACGGACGGTCATCCGGGGAAATAAGAGAAATCCGTCGGGGAAAGATTTGCGGTACTTATATGGTTTAGCCACCCAAAAAAATTTTTTTTTTAATCATATAGATGTTTTATGTGGTTTTCAGGGGTAGGAAGTTTTTGGGGTCGCTGATCACGAATCTCACACAATAAAAGATCATCTAAGCCGTTTTTAAATCGAAAATGCAAAATTCGGAAATTTGATCGATTTTTTGTTCAAATTCGGGTCCGGGTCTAAGAAATTGGTCGAAATTGATGTCAGATTCGTGATCAGCGACCCCGAAAAGCCCCTATCCCGAAAACCACCTTGAATATTTATATCATTTAAAAATTATTATTTTTTGGGTGGCTAAACCATATAAGTACCAGATTTGCACCAAATTCGCAACAAAAAAAAATCTCATGACACCAAACCCACCATAATGTCGGCACATCCAACTGCGTGTAGTCCGTTGGCGAGCAGCGGCAACACATTGCCAACTGGCGGTGGTGGTGGCAACGGAGTCGTGACAGCCGGCGGAGATGGAGTCGTGACAGCCGACGGAGATGGAGTCGTGTCATGCGGAGGAGTTGGCGGTGATGGAGTCGTGCCATTTGACGGTGCCGAAGTCGTGCCATTCGGTGGAGTTGGCGGTGATGGAGTCGTGCCATTCAGCGGTGGTGACGGCGACGGCGATGGTGTCGTTTTGGATGGCAATAATCCCATAACAAATATGTATTGACATGAAAAATTTAACTGATTAAATTATTGTGATAAAAAGGGCACAACAAACACCTCTCTATCAGCAGAATTTGGGTTTTTTGGATTGGGAGGAGAAACCCAGACGGTGGAAGGGATGAAATACTCTCTTAGTGGACGAAACATTTTTGTTTACAATTTTTAGTCATCATTTTTTGAAAGATGAAAAGTAAGTGTAGGTAAAAAAGCTTAAGAGCTATTGAATGAATACCAATAATGGAAAATATTTTTTTTACATTTCAGAATAAAAGAAGCCAATCTATAGGTTTTCGTGGTCGCTGATCGCGAATCCGGTATTCATTTCGGCCAATTCCAAATCCCGGACCCGAAGTCGATCAAAAAGTCGAAAATGAAAATTTTGCTTTTCATAATATTGGTCAACATTGTTTAAATACACGGAAACAAAATGAAAGTCATCAGTGCTTCAATTAAAATCATTTAATAACTATTTTTAGACTAGAAATGAAAAATCGAACATTTTAATTTTCGACTTTTGGTTTGAATTCGGGTCAGGGATTCGGATTGGCCGAAATAGATGCAAGGATTCGTGATCAGCAACCTCGGAAACTTATAGATTGGCTACCTTTATTCTGAAATGTAAAAATTTTAGCGTATGTTGCCTAAACTCCACAAGAGCCCAATAATGTAATAATTTGGTCGACTTTTACAAAAATTAATGACGTTTTGAGTCTCGAAATCGGTAAGAAGGTTTATTTTTTTACTGAAAAAGAGTACATACGAAATATGCAAAAGAAATGAAAAACAATGAGATAGAACAAAATGAAAATTCACCCCAAGGGACGACATATTTATAAGGTTTTTTTTGTGTTCAGAAGTGTGCACTGCGGGCGCGCTGTCATTTCGTCCCGCGTCGTTTCGTCCCGCGTCGTTTCGTCCAGCGTCGTTTCGTCCAGCGTCGTTTCGTCCCGCGTCGTTTCGTCCCGCGTCGTTTCGTCCCCCAAGCCAAAATTAGTCGTTTCGTCCCCAAATTTGTTTTATAAAATATTTAAATTTTAATTGTTAACACACAATTTTTCTGGGTTTAGTTAAACAAATCATAAATTTACGAATTTAGACGTATGATGATGAATCGTAAAAAATTGAAAATCTTCAAAAATGTCGTAAGCGCAAGTTTTTGGATAACAATGACAGTGAAAACGAAACGCTATCTGCTGATCACCGTGAACAAAATGAGAACAACAACGACCGCGACGATGATTTTGAAGAACACGCCATCGTAAACTTCGAACTTGGAGAAACGAAAAGAGGAGGTGTCTGCATTTGGTTTAATGGTGAGAAAAAAATTTTTCAAGAAATATTTTCGTTTTTAAGGGTTCCGATTTACGCTCAAACAAAATGAGTTGTGGAGATGCAGTGTGCGTGACTGCCCTGCACGCGTAAAAATTGTCAGCAAAAGTGACAACGGAATGTCCGGTTACCAATACAAAAAGATCACAGTCACTTGCCGGAGCCGCAAAAACAACAAGTTTTGGATGGTTAATATTGAATCAATCTAAGAAATTCAGGCCGAAAAACGACGACAACAAATTCTCGAGTGTGTGAAAGCCGAACCCCGAATCAAACCGACACGGCTTTTGGCGGAGGTGAGGCGATCGACAGCCGATGAAACGTATGTGGCGATGGGTTCGGACAACGCACTCAGCTGCCTGATGCGACGACAGAAAAGGAAGATTTTGGGAAACGTCGACTGCGCAGACCCAATGGCATTCGTGATCCCCGACAAATTGCGGCCTTTCAGGTAAAACAATTCAAAAATTGAACTGACTTGATAATGTTTTCAGAAATGTCCTATCTTTGCCATTGTTGCCACCAACTTACGTCAGACGAGCATTCATTGTCATTGTCGGCACCGCCCCTATGGAGATGGAACAGTTTCTCCTCTACTTTGCGAGGACGTACATCGGAATGACGCAGCAACAGCTGCTTGACGGTGACAATGCGTTTCGAGTTCGTCCTGGTGGTCTTTCTCCATTTTCGTGTCCGTTTTTTCATTTTGTTTTATTTTTCTTTAACTTGCTTTTAAGCGTTTGCTGGGACCTCATTTTCTTCTATTGAATCCGACCACGCATACTCACGGCAGCCCTTACAATTTGGCATCGACTCGCCCGCCCCCTCAACACTATCATGGCCGTCAACAGTGGAGCAAAACTCGCCGTTGGTGCAATACTCATTGAGTCCATCGTCAACGACGACATTGCAGCCAGGCACAGCAAAACGCGCAAAATTATTCATTTTAAAATTTTTAAGCCCGTCCCTGGGAAGAACCCGTCGTCCGTCGCGCACTGTTTCCAATTCCATATTGGAACGTGCACTCGCATGCGGCTTCTGCCCTCGCGAGGACCAACAATGGCCTCGAAGCAACTCACCTTCATTTCTCTGTATTTATTACATATAATAAAACCCCGCAAATAAAACAATTTTAGAAGGGTCTTTGTCATCACCCGGCTCTTTCCGACTTCATTTCTGAAGTCAGTAGAAGCATCGACAGACAGGTTGACGCAGCGAGGTCAGCTCGGAACTTCATACACAAACGACACAAACGCTACGTGCTGCAGGACGCAGTCATTATGAGAATTTTGGCGGATGCAACATACAACAATGATGCCGAAATTCATGATGTTATGACGGCTCTTGGTCTGCAGGTCGAAGGATACGCAGGAAAATTGAAGGACTACGAAAACACGGAAGATTCAATCATGGATGTCGCTTAGAATTGTTCATCCCAATTTTTACCTTTTTAAATTCGTTCACTTTTTGAAATATTCTTTTTTTCCTGCAAATTTTATTATTCTTATTATTTGTTTATACTACTTTGATAAATCGTTAATGAATTATGTGTTAGAAGCCTTAAAAATGTAATTTTCCGACTTTTTCACTAATTTTTGGCTTGGCGACATTCTGACTCTTTTTGGCTTGGGCGACATTATGACGCGGCGACATTATGACGCGGCGACATTTCGACGCGGCGACATTATGACGCGGCGACATTTCGACTCGGCGACATTTCGACGCAACGACATTTTGACAGCGCGCCAACAATGACAGTGAAAACGAAACGCTATCTGCTGATCACCGTGAACAAAATGAGAACAACAACGACCGCGACGATGATTTTGAAGAACACGCCATCGTAAACTTCGAACTTGGAGAAACGAAAAGAGGAGGTGTCTGCATTTGGTTTAATGGTGAGAAAAAATTTTTCAAGAAATATTTTCGTTTTTAAGGGTTCCGATTTACGCTCAAACAAAATGAGTTGTGGAGATGCAGTGTGCGTGACTGCCCTGCACGCGTAAAAATTGTCAGCAAAAGTGACAACGGAATGTCCGGTTACCAAATACAAAAAGATCACAGTCACTTGCCGGAGCCGCAAAAACAACAAGTTTTGGATGGTTAATATTGAATCAATCTAAGAAATTCAGGCCGAAAAACGACGACAACAAATACTCGAGCGCGTGAAAGACAAACCCCGAGTCAAGCCGACACGGCTTTTGGCGGAGCTGAGGCGTTCAGCCGCCGATGAAACTTATGTGGCTATGGGATCAGACAATGCGCTCAGCTGTATGATGCGACGGCAGAAGAAAAAAATTTTGGGCAATGTCGACTGTGCAGACCCATTGGCATTCACAATTCCGGACAAATTGCGGATCAAAAATGGCGAAGACATAGTGCTCTACGACAGTCGCACGGTCAGAATTGGAGAAAAGGATGTTGTGCTTGTTTTTGGGAGCGAACGGGTAATCATCAGGGCCGAAAACAGAATTTAAATTAAATTTTTTAGACTTTGGACATTTTGAGCAAAAACAGTGCAACTTGGCATTTGGACGGGACATTCAAGGCAGCACCAAACATGTGGGAGCAGTGCTTTGTTGTGGGCGCGTCTGTCAACCACCGAATGTGCATTGGAGTCTGGGGTCTTCTGCCCGGGAAACATCGACGCTACTACGAGGAAGTGCTGAACTTTCTACGTAACCGAATTTCACCAGTCGCACCGAGAAAAGGTGAAAACTACACATAAATTTATTTGAAAATTTAATTTTCTTTTAGTCATTTGCGATTTTGAGAAAGCCGAAATGAACGCCGTATCTGCTGTTTTCCCTGCAACAAACATCCTCTGCTGCATGTTCCACTACGGGCAAAACCTCTTCCGAAAAATGAAGGGGCTTAAACTGGTGCAAATGTATGGGGAACAGTCTGTGCGTGGTGAAGCGGTTCGACACTCTTTCAGGTAAAACAATTCAGAAATTGACTTGACTTTATAATTTTTTCAGAAATGTCCTATCTTTGCCATTGTTGCCACCAACTTACGTCAGACGAGCATTCAGCGTCATTGCCGGCACCGCCCCTATGGAGATGGAGCAGTTTCTCCTCTACTTTGCGAGGACGTATATCGGAATGACGCAGCAACAGCTGCTTGACGGTGACAATGCGTTTGGAGTTCGTCCTGGTGGTCTTTCGCCATCAACAGTTGAGCAAAATTCGCCGTTGGTGCAGTACTCATTGAGTCCATCATCAACGACGACATTTCAGCCAGGCACAGAAAAATTCACAAAATTGTAGATTTAAAAAATTTTAAGCCCGTCCTTGGGAAGAAGCCGTCGTTCGTCGCGCACTGTTCCCAATTCCATATTGGAACGTGCACTCGCATGCGGCTTCTGCCCTCGCTAGGACCAACAATGGCCTCGAAGCAACCCATCTTCATTTCTCAGTATTTTTTTTACTAACAAAACACAAAAAAACTCAATTTTAGAAGGGTCTTTGTCATCACCCAGCCCTTTCCGATTTCATTTCTGAAGTCAGCGGAAGCATCGACAGACAAGTTGACGCAGCGAGGTCAGCTCGGAACTTCATACACAAACGACACAAACGCTACGTGCTGCAGGACGCAGTCATCATGAGAATTTTGGCGGATGCAACATACAACAACGATGCCGAAATTCACGATGTTATGACGGCACTTGGTCTGCAGGTCGAAGGATATGCAGGAAAATTGAAGGACTATGAAAATACAGAAGATTCGATGAATGCCCCTTAGAATTTGTTTGATCTGTTTTTTCAATTATGTTATGTTATTTGCTCAATTAATAAAGTATTTTATTAATTAATTAACTATGGACTGGATTTAGTCTCTAAAAACTGCCAAAATAGGCACTAATAACTCGAAATATAATGCCTTTTAAAAATAGAATTTAATTTGGGGACGAAACGACTAATTTTAGCTTGGGGGATGAAACGACGCGGGACGAAACGACGCAGGACGAAACGACGCAGGACGAAACGACGCGGGACGAAACGACGCAGGACGAAACGACGCAGGACGAAACGACGCGGGACGAAACGACGCGGGACGAAATGACGGGCAGCGGCACTGCGAGTCAAATTCACTGTGCAGCAGAGAAAACTTAGCACATACTATCTCTCCGTTGCTTTTTTTCTTTGTAATTTCTCTCACTTTGGCGTACTATCTCTTCATTTGAATTAGGTAAAAAACAACATTTACTTTATCATGTTTAACTTTTTTTCTATTTATTAAATCCACACCAAATTTTGCATACCGATAGAAAAAAAATTCTGAATAGATTGATCTATAAAAAATTAAAAAAAACATTTTATATTTAATTATAAAATTATTGGGTGATGAAAATTTTGCATTTTAATTTTCTCTCGTTTTATCGTACTATTTTGATGTCTCTAACACATAAAAAACACAATATTTACAAATGTTAACAATTTTTTTTTATTAAAGCTGTATAAAATCATTTTAGTCTCTTAGAATCAATACAAAAAGAACCAATTTTCTCATTTTGGTTAGGAAGAGCGGCCTAGGATTTGGAGTTATAACGTAATAATATTTGATAGTTTTTTAGATTTTCGTCGTCGCTTTTTCAAAAAAAAATTGATCGTAACTTTCTTTGAATTTTTCTCTATTTGACTAATTTGTAAGATGATTGATAAGATAAACACAAAGATGGGAGGGAGAAAAAAGAGACAAAACACACTCATACATTTAATGGACTCTTACAAATTCTTTGAATCTGCCGCCGTGGACTGACTGATCAGCCGAATAATTGTGCCGATAGGCACCCATAGGGCGAAAAAATACGCGGGGACAATTGAGGCCCGCCGATTCGGCACAATATAAGAAAGTTTTATTGGAATTTTTTTGAAATTTACTGGCCTAGCAGGGATATTTGATATGTTGCAAATGATGGTGAGCTGAATGAATGAATGTTGGCTTTACAAAAAAGTTCAGTTTCGGGATAGGTAAAACGAATGGACTAAAAAATATACAAAAAATAAAAATAAAATAAGCGAAAGATATTTTTGATCATTGATCAACAGAATGGCTATGCGTCAAGGACGTAGCCAGACCCTTGGCTTAGGGGGGGGGCTGAAGTCAAAAATTCGATTTTTAGGGGTGTATTTTTCGTTTTTCAGTCGATATTTAGGGGTGTATTTTCGTTTTTTGAAATCCCTAATTATGGGGTGTATTTTACAAAATTTTTCGCCGTTTTTCGCCAAAAATTACTATTTTTTGCCATTTTGGTGCACATTTTTCAAAATATGGTAAAATGGGGGTCCGGCGGTGCCGGTAGGCGCCGCCGGGAAAATTTTTTGGGTATTTTAATGCATTTTTGTTAAGAAAATTGTGCTGTATCCGCAGCATTCAAAATTCATATTTTGTGCATAATGTAAATTGCCCTACTTTCCCCGACCCAATCCCGTCATAAACTTATCCATCTGTTCGTCCCATCCCAAGCCAATCCTATCCCTCTCATTTCCAATGTTATCGTGCCATTTCTATCCATTCACCTCTGTTGCATATGCCATCCATCTCTCTCATTCCCTTTGTGTTTTACCGTCATTACCCCTCATCCCATCCAAAGTCCATCCCCATTGTGCCAGTATATAAGGCCTCTCAATTTCCCCCTCGGGGGCTGCGAGATGTCTGCGGTGGGTCAGTCTGTGCCATTCCTTGCCGTTGGCAATCCTTTCCCAAATAACCAATTGCACTGACCCACCCAAAATGCTCTGAGGTTGCTGTTGACCCAAACTTATTCCGGTTTCTAACATATAATATTTTGTCAATGCTTCCTTATAATAAATTGCTCTTTCTTAAAATGGTAATTCGAAATGGCTTAACGCCTTAAACCCGGGGACACAACAGAAAGAAATAAAGTTTTCTTTTAGATAGGATTGCCATTTTTTTATGCAATTTAACACATTGACTAATCATCGCCCATTTTCGTGCATTTTTTGGCACATTGATCAATCATCGTGCATGTTTAATGCCAGATTTACTCTAACAAATAAGTGCCTTAATTCATTAATCCATTTACCCTACATAAAATTTATTTTTCAACCTAATTCCTGGCTTTATTTTAGGAATTTGGTGTCCAGTTTTCCGGTGTCCAATTTTCCTTCGGTGTCCAAAATTCCGGCGGTGTCCAGTTTTCCGCTTGGTGTCCAATTTTCTGGTGTCCAATTTTCCGGTGTCCAATTTTCTGGTGTCCAATTTACCGGTCCCCTTCCGTCCCTCCCTTGTAATTTTCTGATCACTTTTTCCTTTTTACAAATGTTTTCTTGCTGAAGCCGCGCCAAAATGGCGCGCGCCAAAAAAAACCTCCCGCCAAAATGGCCGCGCCAAAGTGACCCCGACCCCAAAAATGCAATAAAAACGGAAAATACACCCCCTAAGAATCGACCGAAAATTAAAAAAAAAACGGTACTTGTCTATTATCTGTGTATAGATTTTCAAAAAAGTTTAGGTTTTTGCCTATAACTTTTTTCTAGCAGAAAAAGTGATCATTTGAGAAATGACTGATCATTTTTAAGTTACGACGAATTGGATTGATTTGATCATATTTTGTTTTTTGCTTTTTTGGCGTACGATATAAAAGTGAATTTTGAATAGGTTAGAATTAGCTTTTTGCTATAAATATTTTAAAAATTATTTTCACTTTAAACAATAAATTGTTATTATTTTAATTATTGTTATTTTTATACTATCATCGTATTTTTTCTGATCGACCAAATTATCTATATATTTTAAACCAGGGCCCTACGGGCCCTGTGAAAGCGCCGGGGCCGCTTTCAACACCGGGGCCAGCGGGGTCAATTTATTTGATTTATATTTGGAATTCTATATCATGATTTATCACAATTATATAAACTTTGAAACAGTGGAAATCTTACTGGGTTTCTGACACATTAGGAATTCATAACTATTTGTATAAAGATCACGTACGTTTTAATTGGCAGCGTATATAATGCCAAACTCAAGATCGGTACTTGGCATTTTTACACTGAAGCACTCAGCTTCTTATACAACTTTGTTTACAACTTTCGATACAACATTCAAAACAACTTTCGACCAATTTTTCAACTTTATAAACAACTTTCATTCAACTTTGTATATAACTTTCTGTACAACTTTAAAATTTAAATTTTTTATAAGACAATTAAAAATAGTTTGCGAAAATAACACAATATGAATGCTCGGCTATATCTATAAATGTTACCTACGTTGAAATGAAGACTGTTTTGAATCCCTGACTCAAGATTGGCAGTTGGCATTTTTGTACAGATCGGGAATCTGAGTGAATTTTTTTGAGAAAATGGAAAAAATATCACATCATGGATACTTGGCTATATGTATAAAGACCACCTACGTGCGAATTGGCTGAATTTATTATGCCGAACTCAAGATTTGTACTTGGCTTTTTTGCACTGAACTCAGCCAACTTCTTATACAACTTTCAAACAACTTTCGACCAATTTTTCAACTTTATAAACAACTTTCATTCAACTTTGCATACAACTTTCTGTACAACTTTTAAAATTTAAATTTTTTATAAGACAATTAAAAATAGTTTGCGAAAATAACACAATATGAATGCTCGGCTATATCTATAAATGTTACCTACGTTGAAATGAAGACGGTTTTGAATCCCTGACTCAAGATTGGCAGTTGGCATTTTTGTACAGATCGGGAATCTGAGTGAATTTTTTTGAGAAAATGGAAAAAATATCACATCATGGATACTTGGCTATATGTATAAAGACCACCTACGTGCGAATTGGCTGAATTTATTATGCCGAACTCAAGATTTGTACTTGGCTTTTTTGCACTGAACTCAGCCAACTTCTTATACAACTTTCAAACAACTTTCGACCAATTTTTCAACTTTATAAACAACTTTCATTCAACTTTGCATACAACTTTCTGTACAACTTTTAAAATTTGACATTATTGTACAAATATTGGTCGGTGTCAATTCTTGCCAAAAATCTTGGAAACTGACACAGTAGTAATTTATTACTGTATGTAAAAAATTCAGCTATGTTTGAATTAGTATCTTATATAATTCCGAACTCAAGATTGGAACTTAGCATTTTTCATAGAAGCACGTAACTTTCTATACAACTTTGTTTCAACTTTGTATACAAATGTAGTAGAACTTTAAAAAAATTAATTCTTGAAGTATTATGCAAGACTAAATTTTAGGTTAGGAATTCCGATAACACATTATGAATCCTAGACTATAAATTGTGTGTATGGTATGAATATTCTGAATACTCGCCAACAACTACTAACAATAGACTTTTATAACAACAAAGAAAAATTATTTCACCAAAATAAAATGCAAAATCAATAATAATGTGCTATAATTAAGGAATTCCTCAGAATGCGTCCCCACTTCAACAAACAAAGATTTGAAAGCGGTATTAAATTTCAATGTCACGAACATCCAAAGAAGCTTCGTTCATAACAACTGAGTCCATATCAACAATGTCGTTGTGTGACTGGGCCAAAGTATCCGAATGGTTTTTTGGTTGAATAAACGACCCCTCCTTAAAAGGGTGAAAAGCTATGTAATTTGTTTAAGAAAGTATTGTAGTTAACCTTATTCAAGCTTTTCCGGATTGCATTCATTTTTTTGGCAAGTTGCTGTAATTGGCGAAAACGATGGTTGTGAAACTCATTTTTCGACCCCTCCAATTGTTCAAGCGACGGAAGAACTTCCATCCAAATATCAACGCGTTTCTGTTGATAGCGTGCAGTTTCGGCCCTAACCTGTTGAGTGCAGGAAGCTTCGAGTTTTGTCAAAAAAGCGGTCTGCTTTTGAATCTCTTGTGCCAATTCGGAAATTTCGTCAAGCGCCCCCGCACAAACAATTGCTAAAAATATATTTATTAAAAAATTTAAAAGAAAAACACCTTCTTTTGTACACTTGGCTTTTAGAAGCACAAGTTTGTTTTTCAGATCAGCTAGTCGGAGCTTTTCTGGTAAAAGCTTAGCGTAAACTTTTTTCTTAGCAGCTTCGTGCACAAAAAGTTCCTCCTTTATAAGCGCCCCCGCCTGCTCAACAATAGCCAATTTTTGCGTAGCGATGTTTTCTTCATTGTGATCGATTTCATTTTTGAAATTAACTTTTGCCAACAAAAAAGACTTCTTAACTTCTTCAAGATGTTCAGCTTCACTTATTTGGAGACCATCCCCACTTGTAACTTCTCTTGACAAAAGGTTCGCATCACCGGTTTCGAGCAACAAAACGTCCCCACTTCCACGTCTCGATTCATTGGCAAAATCGTCAACACTGTCTCCGTCTTTTGAAGCGCCTTCGGAATGCGAATCAACATCCATAACGTTTAAATATAAAAAGCTAAAAATTAAAAAAGCAAAAGATTGATAAAAATGAGGGACAATGTAAATTTTGCAAATAAAAAAGAGAAAAAGTCATACACATTCAATAAAATATTTTGCATAACAGAAAATCTGTATCAAAAATTAAAATTGGAGACAGCAAGAAGGTCAATCAAAAAATTCTTCGTCAGAGTCATCAACGTTCTGAGCTGCGCTCGTCCCCACGTTAAGTACATCAATTCCAAGACGAAGTTGGGTAACCGGAGTTGTTACGATCTGGTTTGGTCCTTTGGTTTATATTATTCCACTATATTTATTACCTGCTGGTGGGTCGTCCCCACGTTATTATCCAACAACTCATGGTAGACAACATTATTTATGAACGTTTCGTCCCCACTCTGGCAATATGGCGCAAAAACTTTAATTCCATCCATTCTTGTGACGCGGGACATTGCGACGTAGACTTGCCCATGGGAAAAGCACTGTTTACCGTTTAAGACGAGTGCCATTCGCTGGAGTGTTTGCCCCTGCGCCTTTAAAAACAAATTATATTTAATCTATCTTAATGTATTTACCACCTTATTTATCGTCATGGCAAAACAGAGTCTGACGGGAAACTGTAAACGACGAAAGCGCAGCCCCCTATGGTGTCGACCCCTCCCATATTCAAATTGAATGCGCGGCAAAACAATAACATGGCCAGCATCCGCGCGAGGTCCAGTGAGTATCCGGCAGAAGAGACAATCTTCTGCTATGCGCATCACTTGGAGCCGAGTTCCATTGCACAGGCCTTGGGTCACGTCCAAATTTCGGATCAACATTACGGGCGTCCCCACCTATAATAATGTATTTGTAAAACATAAACATACTTAGGCAGTCTAATAGACCTTCAAAATCATTTTATGCGGTGGCATTCCGGAAGGCATTTCATTATGAACTGCTTCAATATTGAAGTCAGTTCGGAAGTTGTGGAGCTCGTCGTTTGGTTCCAGTGGTTCGTCAATCGATGGAAAGTCTTTGGCGTCCCCACTCATTCTGGCTAGCGCAATTTCGTTTATATACATGACGTCGTTGTTGGTTGGACAAAGGACTGCGTTGTTGGCAATGGCATCGGCATTAGCCAAAGGATCTGTGAAAAGACCCTCAGGGAAGCAGAACTGAATTGCTTCTTCCAGGTTAGGCAAAAGAAGTGGCGGGGGAATAAAAAGTTGATTCGTCCCCACTTTGCTTTGTCCACAGCCAATTTCGTTAAGCCACTCTCGCAATGAGTGTTCCCCAGGGGCTGTCCGCATGTTGATGGTTAAGCTGTTTTATAAATAAATACATAAATAGATTTAATTTCGAATAAATAAAAAGCTTTACCTTAATTTTTTGAAATCCTTAAAAAGCATGTCCATTTTGATGCTTTCTGCCACTTGGTCTTCTCTTGTGCCATGTTCAACCACAGGTGCTAGCTGCCGCCAGTCCCCACTCAGAACGATGACCTTTCCACCAAAAGGAAGCGCCCCCGCACAGACGTCTCTCAGCAAACGGTCTATGTACCGCAGAACCTTGCTGCTGAGCATGCTGATTTCCTGCAAATGATTTTTTACTTATTACAAAAATTAAAGATACATCAATGATGATAAGGTCCGCCTCCCGCAGTGTTTGGGCCTTTGCCGATTCGAAAGATAGCATTGGTGCTGTTTCATCATTGACGTCATTTGGCACAGAAAAGTGCCGATGAGCGGTGCCGCCTCCAATTAACAGCAAAGCCGCAATCCCAGTACTTGCCGCAGCAATCACAGCAGAACGCCTGAGTGAATCCTGCAAATTTTCATTATGAATATAAAATGGAGCATAATGTTCATGACCTTGTCACTTCCCCACACAGTTTTAGCACTGTCGCTTAGCATTGGTTTGCCAGCAACACACCATTTGATTAAGGTGTTGTAAAAGAAAGTTTTACCTTAGGATCAAAAATAAAATGTCAACTAAATAGCAAAAATACCGCATCCTCCGGCTCCTTCAAGGAAAAACAGTTTCTGCTCGCCCCCGCTTAAGACTGCCTGCGATATTTTATCAAAAGCAGCCATTTGGTCAACATTTAACTGTCCAACTTGATCAACCGCAATTTGTTGTAGGCTTTTTCGGCGTTGGTTCGCGTCCCCACCGTAGAAATCATCCAGCAGATTGTCTTCCTCCAATAAAGTTGCTTGTCGCTGAAAGTCATAGTCTTCAGGCAAGCCAGAAAGACCGACGTCCCTGTTAACACAAAACAGGTAAATGTATAAACAAATTAAAGAATAATCTTACCCACTGCTTGTACCCATGCAATTTAGAAAATATTCAATATTCTTCATGACTTCCGCGGCACGACGGGCAACAGACTTCGGAATTGCTCTAGGACACGCCCCCGCGACAGGTGGATTCATTTCATCGAGAAATTGATCGAATAGCTTCTGAGGTTCAGATGGATGAGCATGAGCGATGAGCATTGCGAAAAAATGCTGAAGCCGCTTCAGATTGGACATCTCAGCACACGCTTCTCGCATTGAACGAACAAATAACTCATCACAGACTTGTAGACCAAGGTGTTGTGCCGCCCCCGCAAATGTCGGAAAGACAATGCCGTCAACACTTCGAAGATCTTCGAAGTTCTTTGGGCCAGGCCGGTGGAGAAGGAGCATTCTAATTTTGGTCATTAATAGTTTATAAGAAATTAAATACCGCAACGAAAATAGCTCGTGTTTTCGAGGCGATACAGTGTATACTCGTACGAACATTCTTGCTTTGTCGGGGTCTTCTGCCAGTGGGCGCCCCCGCTTTTTCCACGAGCGCGACTTATAATCCCACCTTCAATTTAATTATTAAAATATGTAATTTTACTAATACTAACGAATAGAAATAAGGCACGCGGTCGTAAGTTAGGAGCCCAGCATCAGGGTCCGTGCGGCACAGCAGAAAAAAGCTGGTCAGCCTTGTGTTTTCCCTGACTTTCCACTGGCCTTCTTCTTCGTGTCCTTCTTCAACAACGATGGTTTGGCCTCCCTCATCGTGGACACTTAGAGTGTAAATTTGATGTGACGTCCCCACAATTTTGTAAGAATGCAAGCGCAGGTATGCTTCCATGGCGGTCATATAGCGAACTTTGAAAGTTGCCGCAATTTCGTCATAGTCGAAGATCTGCTCGGTGTCGTCCCCACTTTTCCTTGAAGCACTTCTACGTGGCTGAGCTACCTGCACATATGCCTTTTCAAAACCTTAATATAATAACAAAATCAATCTTAAAAAATAGAAAAAACCTTTTAGAAGGTACTTGAATATATATTTGCAAGCCTTCTGGCCGAATACATATTCGATATTGACATGGCATCCATACTTTAACAACAAAAACGGATTATATGGAATTACGCGACTGTCATCAAGAAGCAATGCTCCACGGCCCCCCTTGCGTCTTTTAAAGTGTGTTTGGCCACATTCATCCTTAATATACTGAGTATGTAAGAAGAAAAAAGTCTGTTTTACATATTGTCTTTCTGGTAGCCTTCCATGGCATGGGATGCGCATATAGCGCACTTCTGCCCAGTCTCTCTCAGGATCTGTGCCCGGGATGTGATTGTCGTCCATTACTTGATTTTCGTCCCCACGTCGTGGTGCTATTTCCAAATCATCTCCGGGTGCCAATCGGACATAATTGGTATAGCGTACTTCTGAAAGAAACATTTCAATAGAAATCTTTTAAATATTGAACCCGAAAGTTCGGTGTGGTCGGAATATGGCTTTGGGAAGTGTTTACGACAGCGCGACCCCTCAAGACAAGCAGCATTGCAGTCATGCAGCATCATTGTAGTGACATAATGCCAAAGACGACGCTGCTGATCGGCTTCTGGTGAATGATCGTTCAATGGCGGCAGTTTTGGAATGCGCGCACTAACGTATTCGTCTACTTGCTCAGGTGTTGATATGCGGCCCCCCTTTTCAAGAATTAGCAGAAGGTGGATATGAGGCATGCCTGTTTGCAAAATATAATTAATTTATTAATTTTGTAAAAAAACGAACCACGTTTTTGATGTTCAACACTATAACACCACCCAGCCACGGGTCCCAAGACACATCGTTCTGTTACGTCCTTAATGAACTCAGTTGCCTTATCCATAAAGATCCGGCAGACGATATCAGGACGATGGACGTAACTCTGGCGCCCCCGCAACGCCTCGGTAATTTCTGGCCATTTAGGGTTGCCCGTGAACGTGACAAACCTAACGAAAATTATTTGCTTTGGTAATATTGTCGCGACCCCGCAAAAGTTTGTGGCACCAAGAAGACACTACCAAGCTTGGCATTCCGTCCCAACTTCTGGACTCCCTTCTCCATCGCTGCGATGTACTCCCTGGCGAGTATTCTGCGGTAGTTTTTTTTCCGCTGTATGTCTTTCAAGTGCTGGAGGTCGTTCCGCTCGATCCGATTGAGCACTGTGATGGTGAAGTACTCCTCGAACAAAAAAGAACCGAAATTTAATTTCCGACAAAATTCAAAATTAAGCCCAGGCTTAGGCTTCAGCTTAAGCCTAGGCTTAGGCTTCAGATTGCTTAGGTCTAGGATTAGGTTCAGTTTAGGCCTCGGCTTAAGCTTAAGCCTAGGTTTAAGCTTAGGCTTAGGTCTACGAATATAACCGTGTTCAGCAACCTCAAAAACCACTAAAAATATGTTTTCTTTTTAATTTATGAATTTCAAATTTTTGTTTGGATAGGGTTCGGGGTTCGGAATTTTGCAAGATAAGGTCATATTCCTGATCAGCGCCACAAATTACCCCAGAAAAATTATTTAAAATGTCTTTTGAATACTTTTTATAGTGCGGTCACTTGAGTCCCAGCTGAGTTCGGCACTCCAATTACGGCACTTTTTTAGCCTGAAAAATGGCAAACGCGCCCATAATTCTATTTTCCAACCCATTTCCAACCTTTTTACTTCGATTCTGACCGTTTTTAAGCATTTTTGTGTTTGGGGACTATATAAATATTTTCCAATAATTTTAAAGTATTATTATAGGTATTATGGGGAAAAAATAAAACGGAAAAGATTTGGAAAATAAAATAAAAAATGTCGTGCGTTCAATCGGACTCGAACTTTCATGTATTTAAGTAAGCGAAGGAGTGTGAACGACTGCGCTATGCACGATAACAGTGAGCAATTTATTATTTCCAAGGGGAGTTGGCTTACCAAGTTGAAGATTTGGACGTATGTCGCCTGTCCAGCCTCATCGATGATCAAATGCGTCGTCTCCCCAAACAGTGCCGGCAGTTGCTCACAAAAGGAAAAGGTGGCGAAACACAGGCGTGGAGGGAAATCCTATCCACTTTCCTGGCGTATCTCAACTTACCTATCCCGGAGAACAAGGCAAGCATCGGCTCCACATGGTTTCCGCCTTTTGGTCAAACCCATTCGGTTGACCAATGTGTTCAGTCCAAGACAGTCATCAATGTTGTCCATCAATTGTTGCAGCTGATGTTGTTGCGCTTCGTCCATCAACTGTTGCTGCTGATGTGTGTCGTCCGCGTGTTGGTCTGGAAGAGAAGCGGAGGTGCGCTAAATGAGAATGGGCTATTGAATAACACAAAGTTTTTGTTTGTTAACCCCCGCCCGAATCCCCCCCCCCCCCCCGCCTCGCTCACTGACCACAATTGGTTTCTGTTGCGTCGGCTGTTCAAGCTCAGAGCGGTCGGACTGTAAAAGAAAAAAAAGATTATTTATTTTAAATTAAAAAATGTATTATTTATTTTAAATTAAAAAATGTACCCTATGCAAGACTTTTGCTAATTGTTCATCGGTTAACTGAATTTTTGGAGGAAATTTTAAATAAAGGTAAAATACAGATGAACTCACTGAAGGAAGAAGGACTTCACATTTTGGCAGTTTGGGACGAGCAGGACGAGCCGGGCGACGACGCTTGGCAGCCACTTTCGGTGAACGTACAGTTGTTAGCTGCAAAGTTTTTATTTAATTTTATGAATAAAAAAAAACATTTTAAAAAAACTCGCTTTTTCTGTCAGCAATAAGACCTCACTTTGAAAGGCGGCGCGCTTTTGGCGCAAATGCAAGTTCCTAGCAATATCGTCAATTTTAGGCATTCTAAAATTTATGACATAAAAAACAAATATTGGGGAAGGGGAATAAATTTAGCAACAGAAAAAAGGATGAAAAAAGTAATGAAATGTTCATCAATAATCATCCTCCCCCCCGCCCATCAGGTCACTCCGTTCTCACTCCAACGCCGAGCGCAACGGCAAAATAATACTTTCAAAAACATTTACCCCCCTTCATTCATTACCAAAAAATACAGTAAAAAATCCCGGTACTCAAATGACTTTTTTTTAAAATCACAAAAAAAAGTTTTCTCCCCCCTCAAATGCGGGAAATTTTCCCGCAAAAACTACCCCCTCAGGCACCCCATTAATTACCCTCCCACATAGGCACAGACTCATTCCCGCACTCATTAATCACGGCGGCATCTTCAAAGAAACCGCAACCCATCAATCATCCGCTACCCGCTAACCAACGGGTAACTAACTACTATTAAATAGTTTAATTTTGTTGTCTTTTAATTTATTTTAGATTTTAGCAAACTATATTATTTTTAAAATTCTTTTATCATTTTGTTTTGTTTGTGTCAAGGCATCTTCCTCCATCCGCAGATTTTTTTTTATATAATATAATATAAAAGGGAATTTTTTTATATTTTTATAAAAATTGTTAGGAAAATTTTTAAATTATGACTAAGTGCATAAACAATAAAATTTCAAAAAAAACTTTATTTTACATTTTCCAATCTTTTTTTTCCAATATTATAATGAAGAACATTATTCAATAAATAATAGCATCTCTTATCAGTCATATTCGAATTTTAATTTATTTCTAATTAAGAATTATTCTTGTTTTTCAAATAAATTTTTGGTTTATAACCAGATTTACTTTTAACTTTAAATTCAAATGATTTAATTATTTTGTCTTTAACTAATTGTTTTAATTTAATTAAAAAAAACGTAAAATGTCTTTAAAATGAATAATATTCTTCGCTACGTCTTATTTATATTTCACATATACATGATTCAAATATTTTATAGATTTAATTAATAAAATTTGTGGCACAGTATCAAATTGATAATATTTGAAATTAATAAAAAAAACTTAAAATGTTTTTAATCCAAAAATTTGCCCCTTAATTATTAAGGACTCATTTATTGATAATCAAAAGTTAATTAAAAATATCAAGATTAAGCCAATACAGCTAACTTTTATATTCATGCTAGGCCTGATAATAGATAAATTAAATTCATTAAACTTTTCTGTAAATAACAAATTTAAATATATTGTTTTTTTTTGCTAATTTTATTATTGAATTAAGCATTAATTATGTTTAATAAATTTATTTTATTGATTTTCGTTAGAAGATACCTTCCATTATGTCTTAGTTCTTATTCAAGGCCCTCCTACTTTGCACATCTTTTACAGATAGAATAGAAATTCATAAACCCTTTTTTTTGGTTTTTATCATTAAATTAATTTTTTACATAATATTAAACCAATATGAATTATTTTATAATTTATTTTTGTTTGCTTTTAAAAAGTAATTACTGTTGCTATTTATATAGATTTTATCGTAGTGATAATTTTTGTTTTTGTTGACTTTTATTCTTCAAGGGACATCATTTTTTACATTTAACTTTTATAGCTTCGTTTCTTCTGCTTATTGTTAATTTTAAATCATGTCCTCCACTTCATAAAAAATCTTATCCTTTTTGGGTTTCCTCAAAATTTTTGTGTTAGTAAAATTGTTTGCATTTTAGATTCTATTCTTTTATTTGTCGATTATAATCAAATCATTATTTAAATAATTCATCATAGACTTTCAAATAAAATAAGAATTTATTTTAAAAAATAATAATTTTTGGTTTTGCGTTAAATTATTATTTTAATTTTCTCGCCATTGAAAACGGCAAGAATTGCTGTCCCGACGAAAAAAAATATTAAATTATTATTTTTTTCTTGTCAGTAAGCAATTTATTAATTGCTTCTCTGTTAATAATTATGGGATTGCATTTTTAATTGTTCTTTTTTCAATCAATTTTTCATTTCTTATATTAAATCATTTCAAGATATTTAAATAAAAAGATTTTTTTAATTTTTTCAATCAAATTATTAAAAATTTTTATTTAATTTATTTCATCTCAAAATATCTTAGTTATAATTCGGAAATTGTTGAGTGTTAGTTCGCGAGATTATTATTTTTATATTTTTATTGATTATAATTTGAAAATCATTGATATATGTTTAAAGAATTTGATTTAAATCATGATTTTAAAATTTTAATCATAGTTCTTTTTAATTCTTTTTTCAATAAAAAAATAAGATAAATTTTATTAAAAAATACATATTAATTATTTATTAAAATATATAAAAATTACTCATTCAGTTTATAATTTTTTAGCCATTTGAGTATAGCAAATAAAGAATTCATTTGAAATTTAAATAATGAGAAAAAGACAGAAAAACCAATTATTATTTTTAATTAATTTTTTCATTAAAAAATTAATATAAACTAAATAAATTTAAAAGAGATAAATAAAAAAGAAACATTGTAAAAAAAAAGAAATTCTATATTTAATTAATTTTATTCATGGGAAAATTTTTATTTTTTTTTCAATTTTGTTCAAATTATTAAAAATAAATAAAATAAATAGCTGTTAAATATATTAGGTGGTAAATGTTAATGTTTAACGAATTTTTGAAATTAAAAAAAAAGTTTAAATATAATAATACAAAAATAATAAAAGAGCATTCTTCTTCTTTTTTATTCCGCGCACAGTTCTGTTTCGAGAAACATTCCAAAATATTTTGCACCGTTTTCGTCAAATATTGGCTTAATTAAAAACAAATCTCCTAATTTTTCTTTTGTATCTGAATGAATTCAAGAAGCAAAATTTTTTTATAATTCTAAATTAAATGTTTCATAAATAATTAATATTAAAGCCTTTTTCTTTCATGATTAATATATACATATATTTAAAGATTTTTCAAATTCTCTTTTATTTTTTTAAATAATAGTTCTTTAGTTTAAATTTATTAAAATAACTTAAAGAAGAGTCGATATTAATTTTTATTTTTAATGTTTATTTATGATTAACAAATGGTTTAAAGTGAAAATATTAAATTGTATTCCAAATTTTTTTTTATTTAAATTAATGAAATTAATTAAAAATTAAATTTATCATTTAATAGTTCCAGAATCATATTGGAAAAAGACAACATTTACGGGATTGGAAAAAAGATGGCCCACCAAGAGTTTTCTAGCAAGAGGACCATAAATGAAAAGGTATTTTGAAAAATTTGAAAAGAAAATATTTAAAAATAAATATAACAAACAAAAAATTAATTTACAAATATCTATACAAAAATAATGAAAACAAAATTATGATTGATTCAAAAAAATGAGTCAATTCAACACGGTTTTTAAATAATCGTTTATTGAAAGTAAATTAGTAAAATAAACTTAATTTATCAATATTGTTATTTTGGAAAATAAAAGATTATTTGAACTAGTAATAACAATAATAAATAGTGCTTCCTTTTTTAGGCCAATGCCTAAAATTTTGCGCAATTGATGCGCAGAGATAAGCACGAAAAATGCCTTTTCCGCTTGGTTTGGGCTGTCTACCATGACCATTCTAATGCCTATTTTTGCCTATTTCTGGGTTTTTGTGCCTAATGTGCCTGTTTTAGGCTTTTTGAAAAAATCCTTAACAAAAATGCGATAAAAACGAAAAACACACCCCCTAAGATTTTTAAAAAATTGTTACCAAAATTAAATATTTTTTTCTTAATAAAAATTTTAGGGTTTAAAAATTGTCCTTATTCAGAAAAAAAAATTTCAACTATTTAATAATATCATTTAGAATTGAAATATTTAAGTTTTTACGTGTTTTACTACCTAGAAAGCGTTATAAAAAAATGTTTTTGCCTATTTTAGTGCCTATTTAATGACTATTTTGCGATTTTTAATGCCTTTTTAGGTGCCTATTTCGCGATTTTTTGTGCCTAAAAAAGGAAGCCCTAATAATAAATCATTGCTAAAATATTTTTTATAAAAAATTACTATTAAAATGTTTAATGTTTTGAAAGCATTCTTTAATGTTTTTATTTTTTATTACTTTAAATATAAATTAATAATAGTTTACATTCAGAATAATATTGTGGCCTTTTTTATGAGTATAGTGTAGTAAGAAGTAAATTGACTAATATATCTGGAACTGTGAAATGCTATTGAAGAATATTTTTTCTAATAAATTTTGCCAATTATTATAATTAAATTTATGTAATAATATTTTTAATGATAGAGATAAATTTTCATTAATTCATATTGTTAAACTTTCTTTTTCTAGAAAATAAAAAATATTCCATGTACCCAGCAGAGCTTCCAAAATTTTAAAATTTTTATATACATATTTAATTTCTAGCATTCACACTTCCTCTAAAAACTTTGTCGTTAGTTCGTTGTCCATCCATGTACGGCCACACCAGCACAACACTAAATCGTTCTTAAAACGTTTGACAATCTCAGGCACAAGTCTCTTCTTAGGCAATGTCTGCTGGCAGAGGTCGCATCCGCCACAGATGACCTTTGATCCGTATCCTTCTTCACCATCGCTTGAGAGTGAACAGGGCGGAATGGCATGGCAAGGCCTGGAGCATTTGCGAAAGTGGTGAGCACCAGATGTGGGTTTGTTGCAAAAGCAACAGAACTTAAAAAACATTATTCGAGAGCAAATGAATAATAAAACGATGCTTTACTAATTTGTCGGCGTCGCCACTTTTATTTGATGGGCCATTTTACAAAGAAATTAGTTTAAATAAATTTGTATACCTAGATAAATAAATTTTATTATAGGTAAGTAAATTAGATAGGTAGGTATAGTTAGGTAGGTACCTAAATTTATCATGTTCATACCTAGGTAACTACCTACGGTATTTTACTTTAGAGGGGTTGAACAATACAATGCCCCCCTCTGGTAGAATGCCCCCTCCAATTAAGTGCCCCTTTTGGGAGGGTTGAACAATACAATGCCCGGGCATTCAAATAGCGTATTTATATTTATTGTTTTTATTTTTAATAAATCTTTTTTTTTAATATAAATTTGTAAGTTTTATTAATTTTGTAAGCTTTGATTAATTTTTTCTTTTTTTTTTAATTTTTCATTATAGCACTTAATGCTGCAAAAGAGCGACAAGGATTTTATTTTAACTTTTGTTTATTTTTGTATGTTTTAAAAAAGTCTTTATTTGCTATTTATTATATTTTTGCATCGTAGTAAGAATTTGTGTTTGTGTAGGCCATTTATTCTGCAAGAATCATGATTTATTTACATTTACTTCTGCTTAATTTTAAATCTTGTTGAGCGATTTTTTAAATCCAAAAACTATTCAAGTCTCCACTATGACTGAACTTAATCCTAAACTCTAATATATTGTTTCAGAAATAATAGCATTATGAAAATTGGCAATCTTTATTTATTTTGAACAATTGTTATAGTCATAAATTATAATATATTAATAAAAACGAAAGTTAATATTCCTGAAAAGCAAGATTATCGAATGAAGTTTAATAATGGATCATTGTCAAATTTTTTTGAATATAAAATTATTATCTTTTTTTTCAAACTATTTCTTTTTTAATTAATATATGATTAATAAAATAGCAACTTTGAAATATATATAATTATTTATTCTAATATTCTAACGTTTTCGTTAATTCACTAATGTAGTCGAAGGTAGTGTTTTTATTTCTAATTTTGCTGCTATTTTTCAAACTAATAATAAAAAATAATTATTATTTACTATATTAATTTATTATCTGTTAGCTCACTTTAATTGTTATTGTATTTATGTATTTTTGCAAATTTAAATTAATAAATTATTTCTTTTTTATTATTCTCATACAGCAAAATTTTTATGCCATTTTATGAGTTTTGATAATAACTTATTAAGTTTTTAATTGAAGAATATCTTAAAATTTTGTGCTTTGTAGTATTCCTCATTTAATTAATGAGGAATGAATTTTTTTAAAATAATATTTTTAAATTTTATTGGCGAATTCATTGTAGAATTATTTAATTTATTTATTTTTTAATGAAGAGTAATTATGACTGATTGAAGCTAATTTTTACATTTATTTCTTATATTTAACTTTTTTATTTAATTGAATGTGAAACTTTTGGAAAAAACAGCCCATAATTACAGATGGCAGATAAGACGTGCACCACCTATTTTTTGTTAAAACTTTTTTCAATGCAACAAAAATTACCAAAATAATTAAAACGATAATCCTATTCAATTCCCCATCGATCGATCTCGTCCCCCTTCTCCAGCCCAGGGAGAGCTCAGCGCGCGGGCTACGGCCCAGGATGGACAACAGCCCGGGATCTTAAATTGTTTATAAAAGCCTTTTTATTTAATCATTTTTATAAAAAAATTAAATTAATAATTGAAAAATAATAACTATAGTTGAGTTTTTTCCTATAAATTTGCTATTTGACTGTAAGAGTCCTTCTTGTATTAGTTAATAAATATAATTAATTATGATTAAAATGGGTATTTCATTTGAATATTTATCTACATAAATTTATTAATCCGTTTTTAAAATTAAAAATTTATATTTGTCACCAAAATAAAATAAATTTAAAAAATGGCTTATTTTAATTGCTTAATTACAATTGATTATATTTTATTTTTTAAATTTTTGATTCTATAATTTTAAGAACTTCTTTGATTTATAATTTTTTCATACTAACTTTTTGGTAATGAACTTTTAGTCGTTTTTACAGCAGAATTAATTATGATTCATTTATTATTCTTGCCAACGAAAGTTTCTTTTGCAGCAACTGTTTGCTTTCGGGGTGCGATTTGCTTGCACCTTCTCAATTTGGCTTCGGAATTGCAACTGATCAGCCACCGATTTGACCGTATTAATCCATTATTGAAATAAAATTTTTAATATTTTTTTATAAAATAAGAATTGTTATAATTATTTTAATTAAGTTAAAATTCAAATAATCAACTATGAAATTATTATTTCTTTTTGGTATTTTATAAATTGCTATTTTCCCTAATTTTCCTTTTCGCATTATATCATTATAAATTTTTATTTCCTAAAGGTCAAGTACAAATCCTATTTGTTAACAGTCAGTTTTTAAAATTTTTTAATAGTTTTAATTTTTGTTAATTTATTTTATTTTAATATTTTATTGCAAATTATTTGTAATTATTTCTTTTCACCATTTAAATTTTTTGCTCTACTTTGCTTTAAGTAAATTAATGAAAATAATAAGTTTTAGCTTTAGCTTATTTAGTTCTAAAAGTTAAAGAAAAATTTATAAGGTAATGAAATTTACTAAGGTTTTTATTATTTTTGTACAACAGTAAATAATTCAAAGTGTCATAAATGTTTGAATACTCTTGTAATTATTTTATGCACTTGAATTGTTTTTTTTTTTTGATAATTCACTGTTATGTTTCGATCCTAATAATATAGAAAAATTAATTTGAAAATATTTTCTAAATATTATTACTTTTATTTATCATTTTGAATTCATTTTCTTTTTTTATTTGAATTTGAATTTCTTCAATTATTAAAATTATTTTTTCTTGTAACACCATAAATTTTCAAATACATAATTAAAATAATTATTCAAAGATTTTTATTTTATCAATGTTTTATTGTATTTTAATGCTGTAATAATTTATTTTATTAGCTATTGTTTGATTTTTTGCTAGGGTCAAGAAAGAGTTTTTAAAAATAAATCATGTTAAAAATAGAATATTATTTGTTTTTGCGTAATATTTTAATTTAATTAAATTTGAGTAATTTTTTATTAATTAAAATGTTTTATTTTAATGTCTTTTAACAATTAGAAAATTTTTGAGCATAATATCTCTTGAAAAGGTAATTAATTTTTAGTTTTGCTTTTAAAAATATTTCAAAGAATTTATTGGCAATCTTACTCTAGGCAAGAATACCGTTGTGACAATGAACTTAATTGCTATTTGCATAAAAAAAAAATTTCATAGCTATTATCCCTCGTGGAGATCATCCACAAATTCAATACATTTACATACATTGTCTTAATATTGATAGTTGAATATATAATAGCACTGATTGAATTATATTTGTTTTTTATTTTTTAATTAAATTAAAAGCTAGAATTAAAAATATTTTTTTTGTAAAATAATATTATTTGAGCAAATTTCTTGTGTAATCAATGCTATGTTATTTCATTAATTGAGGAAGAAGCCAATTTGTTCTTTGGATAGATCAGTTTTGTTGCTTTTTATATATTTTATTTGTTTACTATATATAATCAAATAATACAAAAGCCGCCTCCCTCTGTCTTATAATATTTTTCATAAATCGATTAAAAATGTTCCTATGTACTTCCAAATAAAGCTTTGACGCCGCAACCGCATAAAAGAAACAAAATTTATCCAAATTCGAAATCCTTAATAAATCATTAATTAGTAAAAAAATAGTGTAATAATTATTTATTTATTGATTTTTTTGAATTTTTTTATTATTAACCGAAAGTTTTATATGCCAAATTCGTTCGCGATTCTAATCAGTTTTTAATTATTAATGTATTTTATTTTCTTGTTTTAACCTATTAAATTATGTTGTCAAAATTTTTAATTGTTTTAATGCTCACAGCCATTCGAATAAATTTTTAAATGCTGAATTACTAAATCAAAAAAATTATTCAAATGTATTTTTGCTTTTAAAATTTGAAAGTAATATTTGACTATACAATCGGTCTTTGTTAATAAACATTTGTATAAATAAAATAAAAAATAAAATTATTAATAAATTATCCTTCTAATGCACAGTTTTGAATTGGCGCTGATTTTTATGTTTAGTATTGAAAATTTGAAAGTATTCTTGAATTCCAGCATTCCTTAAAAATTAGCATTTGTAGAAATAATTTTTTGGTTAGACTTTTATTTGTTTCATTTATTCAAAAATTCTTTTAAATCCAATAAAACAATACAGATAAAAACAAATGAATTTATTATTATTTTAAGCACATTTTATTTTTACTATTTATTTTTGATTTTTTTTAAATTAACATTATAAAAATATATATTTTTTAATGATTTTAATTATGAATAACTCTAATGACAAATTAATTTTTATAATATAAATTTTTTTTATTGTAAATAATTAAAATTCTTAATTTTATTATATATATTGAGTTAAGGATTATAAAATAATTAGTAGTTAGTGGCTCCATTTTGTCCGGATTACGGTAGCCCCCCATACCTATGGGGTGGCTGCAGGCCAACTGAGCGCCAGCCATCTGAGCGCCAGCCAAGTGAGCGCGGGCCATTTGAGCGCCAAAATTTTTCAGTACCGAAGCCAAAACCTATTGCGCGACTTTTTTCAAGTGCGCGACTTTATGCAAATTATTTTATTGATTTTTTCTTGCAAACCCAATCCTATTGCAGGGGGATGCGCGACTTTTCTTACTGCGCGACTTTTTCTTACGGCGCGACTTTTTTCAAGTGCGCGACTTTATGCAAATTTTTTATTGATTTTTTCTTGCAAACCCAAACCTATTGCAGGGGGATGCGCGACTTTTTTTCTTACTGCGCGACTTTTTTTACTGCGCGACTTTATGCAAATTTTTTAATTAATTTTAATTTAATTTTTAATTAATTTTTAAACATCTTAAAGGTCAAACATCTTAAGACACTGAATTTAAATTCATTTAAAATTCATCAAAAATTCCCCGCACCAAGCGGATCCGAACCCCAGAGGGGCGGCCAGGCTGAC
>SIJG01000007.1:9095-28683 GCA_023374025.1 Heterodera schachtii | reverse complement strand
TGAAGAGCCTTCACTAATGAATAAAATGCGTCAGTGAAATTTTAATGTGATAAAAAATGTATTTTTTAAGTTTTATATAATGCAAATATTATTTTAATATTAGCATCTTTTAGATGTAGGAATCTAGGTAGAAAAATCATAAAAACAAAAAATTTAATATTCATTTTCCTTTTTTGAAAATTTTATGAAAATGAGAATTTACATAAAATTATTATTGCTTTAATATTTTTCGAATATGCCCTTTTGGTAACCTGACGAATGCACTTTTTTATGAAAATTGCACCTGACATAGAATTTATTTTTTGTGAAATATGCCCTCACGAATATGCACTTTTATGAATATATTTTCTTTCGTCTACCCTTTCGAATATGCGCATTTATGAATAAATCACCCGACAAATGCACTTTTTATGAAAATAGCACCTGACATAGAATTTATATTTTCTGAATATACCCTCTCAAATATGCACTTTTATGAATATATTTTCATCTGCCCTTTCGAATATGCACTTTTATGAATATATTTTCGTCTGCCCTTTCGAATATGCGCATTTATGAATAAATCACCCGACTTGAATACCTTGCGGAAAAGCCTGTACCTTTCAGTTCCGAACTCATTTGTACGGATTTGCGAAACCGGACCAAGGGAGATAATGCTAGTAAATTAATATTTTTGCAATCCAATTTATCACTCGTTGAATTTAATTATTAATTTTTAAAATTTCAATTGATACCTTATATAGTTAATACTTTGTGAATAATAATTTAAAATTTAATTTATTAAAATTTTATAAACAGATTCTTTATAAAAAATTAAATACCTATGTATTTTTAGCTATATTTTAAGAATTGAAATGCCAAATATTTACTTTTTCGAAATGCATGAAATGAAACAAATTTTTACTTAATCCTCTTAGGTTATTTTTCTACGTCAATTAAAATTGCAATATTTGGACAATGAATAAAACTGTTTTATGTTAGAAGGCTTTAATATTTTTGCCAAAATTAAATCAAACATGGATTTGTCTCCTCATTATTTATCATTAGAGGGGAAATATCACCATTAGTTCTGGACAAATATTTTGTTCCAAAAGACGCAGAAGCAACCAAAATGGGGAAACGACAAAATTTAGAATCAAAAGAGAGAAGAAAGGGCGAGAAAAAATGAGTGCCCTATGCAAACAAATTTCGTTAAAACGCTAACAGTACCAATCTTCCAATAATTCATTTATTTAAGCAACAGCCCACCGAAATATTCATGCCATTTTTGTAATTTTTTGCGTTCTCTAATCCTTTGCAAAACATAGCCAACACCTGAGAAAAAGAAAAGATCAAGCTATAGAAGAGACAATTAAGCTTAAGTTGTTAAAAAAGGTAATAAATTTGGTTAACGCAGGTACAAAAGAAGAAGGTCAGGAAAGAGCACGAAAAAATTGGACAAAATTGGGTCCTCCGTGGGGCAACTGAGTCCCAGTGAAAAATGGACACTTCAGTACCAAAGAAATAATGGATGAATAAAAGAATAATTAATTGCAACTACGCAAAAGGGAGCATGCGAAGACGGAGCAAGTAGTGGGGCGAGACGGAGGGCGGAGGAAAAAGTCTGACGAGCGCCACAGGCGGTTGACTGCGGGGGCCCGAAGGGCCCCCGCCAATCAGTCAACCGCCTGCGGATCACACGCGGACTTCTGCCGTAGCCCGTAGTCTCGCCCCACCTATTGGCCGCCGTAGTCGAGTGTGCGGCGGTTTTTTAGCGCAATAAGCTAAATTCAATCTTTTATATTTGACATTCTTTTCACATTTTCTGACTACTGGTTTAAAAATAGTTTTAACGATTTTGAAGACCCATAACATGCATCGGTTCGACTACATTCCATGATTTTCAGACTTAGCTCGTTAAGAGTTTTCGAATGATACCAAATTTGTTCAAAAATGTTTATTTTAAATTGATTTTTGGCAGATTTTTAAGCTAATTTTCGTGATTTAAACCGGTTCAAAAACCGGTTTTTTGATTTTCCGCACCTCGGGACTATTTTTACACTCATTAAAGGTCATAAGAGATTGATTGGAACACGTTTTGGGTGTTTTTTTTAGCGGGGCCACTTCTAAAGTTTTCCCATCATCGTGTTTAGTCACTCATCAATCAACCAAAATTTCGGACCTAAAGTGCAAATACGTGTAAATTGAATACCATCTCAAAAATTTTAGTAAAATATTTTTCAAGTATATACCCCCCTTTTTAATAGTTTTTGAAAAATTTGTTCCAACTCTCAGTCTCAAATTGAAATTTGAAAGCATAATACTTTTGTAAGATTTGTCCTTATTCATACTCTTTGTCCTTATTTTAGTCTTATTTCTTAGATTCAGAGAGAAATTTAGATTTGAAATGATAATTTCCTGGACCTGGATTTTCGCCGCCCTCTGAAAATTCTTATTCTCTTAAAAAATTGGCTCAAAATCGTAAAATTTTGTCATTTTTGAACAAAATAGTTAAGAAATCGGATTGAAAATTACAAAAATTTTCCGGCGGCGCCAATTAGAGCTGCGCCGTGACTCACGGTCACAGTTACCGTGAATTTCACGGGTTTTTTCGATCAGGGTCACGATTCACGGGGTCAATTCAAGCTTTTTCCGTGAATAATTTACACTGGATAAAATTAATATTTCTGACTTGTATATTGTCTAGGGATGTGCGAGAGTCTCGGTTCCCGACTCGGGAAATATTTTTTAACAAAATTCATGAAAAATCCCAAAAAAATTTTCTCATCGGCGCCTATCGGCGCCGCAGTGCCACAAAATTCCCCTAAGATTTCTTATTTTTGAACTCAAAATCTTATTTTTGACCAGCGATGTTTTTATTTCGGGAAATTTTCAAGGGTAACCCTGGTTTAAATGTATTTATTCAAGGATATTCATTTCATATCCATGTCTATCCGTCTTAAATCCGTGAATATCCGTTTTCTTTTATTTATGATCAGTAGAATTAAAATTTACTTAATAATGATATTTTTTATTTACCTTCTTATTACAATATTTTAATAATTGTTATCGATTCAATCAATAAGAAGAGAGAAATTATCCAATATTTATTTTTAATAAATATAATAAGCCTGTCAATAATTACCAAAATTGAGAATTTATAAACGAAAAATATAAAATTCATTTTGATTAATATTTGAATTATTATTTTATTCTGTGACATCGATTGAAAAAAAAATTATCAAAAATGAAATTATGCGTATTATTCTATTTAAATATATTTTTAATTTTTCCAATTAAAATTGGAGCAGAAAAGAAACTTCAAAAGTCCTTTGACGAAATATTTGGAGAAAAATGGAGAGAAAATTCTGAAGAAAAACGAAATGATCAAAATGAAAATGATCAGAAAAAAGGAGAAACTGTCCGAAAATTCAACCAAATAAAAGAGAAAATCAAGCAAAAAGGAAGAAAATATTCAGTAAAAGAATGGAATAAAATTGAATGTAAAATTGCGAACAAATTGGTGACAAATCGCCAATATATTTATAAATGGATCAAAGAATTATGCGTATACAAATCTCACAACAAATCGAAAACGGATGAACAAAAAATTGAAATTGTGCAAAAATTTATAGCAAAGAAAAATGAATTTAAGAAAAAGGAAGAAAATATTCGAAAAAAGAATTGAAAATAAAACATGGCCAAATTTGCATAAAAATTGGAGTAAGTTACGCAGTAATTAAGAAATGGATAAAACAATTTGATTTGTTTGAAAAATAACGAAAATCAACGAAAAAATAGAAAAAATAAAAATATATTGGCAAATAAAAATGTAAAACCCAAAAATGAGTAATGATAAAATTGCAAAAGTATTGCAAATTACCCAAAAGACAATTTTCAATTGGAAGAAACAATTCGGAGAAGAATAAACGAGTATTCAAACTTTGAAGAGATAATTTCGTGCTATTGATTGATCTTTTTTAAAACATGGATTTGTTGTTATAAAATTGTTTTATATTAGCTTCGTCGGATGTGCTTGAACATGCATTTGCCGCTACAAGATTTATTTACAGACCAAGGAACGTTAAGCGACTTGTCCAAGTCAGAGACAATGTTAGCATCAAAATTTAAATTTGCGGAATTTTTTGATTATTTTTGCCGTCTTAGCTTTTGTTTTTTAAGTCCTGAAAAAATTTGATGCTCTTTTCTCTCGCTCGAAGAAAGTCCTTTTTTGTGACTATTTTTTAAACCGAAAATAAGGCCTAACCGAAACTAGAGATACTAGTTTTTCTGTTTTTTTTGCTTTAAAAATACACCCCTAAAGCTGACATCTCGCTTGAAATTATTGACAATTTTTTTAAAGATAATACAAATTTCGCCAAAAGAAAAGTTTATTTTCACAAAAATTTTAAAATTTGACTAAAAATTGGGGAAGGGGAGGGAAAAAGTCAATTAATACCAAACTATTAATTTGAACAATAACCGAAAATTAATATGTAATTTGGTTACTAATGGGGTAAGTAGGATTTTTATTCGAAAAAATATCGACAATTTTCATTTTAATTAAAAAATTTTTTGTAAATTGATATGAATCCAGCAGCACCAATCCAAGCTGTTCATCCATTCAATAAATTGAATGAAAATTGAATGCTAATGATGATTATTATCCCCAATTCTCTGAATTGATCCTTTTCATAAACGTGGCTCAATTCGGCATTTGTAAGGCAAAGGATGGACGGCAAAGCCTTTTTCCTTCTGCGAAGACGGAGGGTTCAGCGGATCGACGGGCAGAACCTTGAACACTGTGATCAAAACTGAATAAAGTTTCACTCCTTACTGTGAAATTTCTGAAGAAATTAGCCGTGAAAAGAAACAATTCCATACGGGCCAATGATTCGCCCATGCAAATCCTCAAAATTCAAAGGCTTTTTTATTTCAACCAATTATTAATTCGAAATTTTGATAGCAAATTGAATTATAATTGAAAAACAGGAAAAGAATTTAAGAAAATTTACTCAAAAAAATCTAATATTAAAAAACAATTAATAAGGAACCGTGGATGGGCACTTCACAAAAAAGTACGAAAATTAAAAATCTGATTTTTCTATGATTTTTTATCAATTTTTTTAATTTTAAAAATGTTTAATTTAATTAAATTGATGCTTAAATATTTTTAAAATTGTGTTTGATTTCGAATAAAAAAATTACAATTTCTTTGTATTAAATAAAATCATTAACCAGCAGATTACTTTGAATTTTTTAAATATTGGAAGCCCAATTACAAATGGCAGTATTAAAAAATTAATTAATAAAAAAAAATCATATGAAAAATCAGACTTTTGATTTTGCACTTTTTGTGAAGTGTCCTAGCATCTAAGGAACATAATTTTTAAAAGAAACTTGTCATTTAGTGTATACAATGAACATATTTTTCACTTAAAAAATATTCGTTCTTTTTTTCATCCCATAAAATTATACGAAAAAGAGAGGCTCCGGAGGCGTTCCGGTAAGTGCCAATAGAGAAATTTTTAGCAAATTATCGAGTTTTCCGGGCCGGCACGTGTACATAACCCACCGTTTTCCAAGACCGAATGGAATCAGTTCCTCAAATCGCTCCAATTGGCCGCTTTGATTCAAAAAGCGTTCCGGCAGAAATCGTCGGGCATTGGGAAACACCTTCAGGGAAAAACGCATCAAATTTAAAAGTAATTAGCGGAATTTACTTGCTCATCAAACAGGACACAGCTGATCTGAGGGACAATTGCTGTGCCACGGCTGAGACGGAAATTGGCGCCTCCCACCGCAATTTGCACGTCGATCATTGTCCGATGTGTCAAACTCAGTGGCAAAAGGTTGCACAACCGCTGCGATTCCTAAGTTTGGGAGAAGGTGATGAATAGGGACGGTCTACGTCAGTTGGGCCCCAGCATGTTTTTGGACTATAACTTTTTTCTTTGTCATCCAAATCAAACATTATTGGTATCATTAGAAAGCCCTCCAGATGCTCTAATAGTTTGCAAAATTCCAAAAAATTTGGTTGGCAAAGAAAAAAGTTATAGCCAAAAAACCGCTGGGGCCCAAACGTGCCGGGGCCCAACTGACGGGTTCCGAATAGGGATGATATTACGCAGATTTTCGGTTGTTGTTAAGCGCGTTTTCGAGTAATTAGCAATTATTTTTGCTTGTGAACAAAAATTTATTTTGAAAAGTGTAATTAAAATGAAAAATAAACCCCCTAAGAATCGACCTAAAAATTTTTTCGAAAATGCACCCTTAAGAAATGAAAAATTTCTGAAAAATTCATAAAATTTATTTAATTATTTGACAAGAATTTAGTGATTTTAAAAATTATTTTTCTCAACTTTTTTTTTTACGATTTTACACCCCCTAGATTTGAAAGTTTTAGCAATTATTTTCACATTTTAAGCAACTATTAAGATCGAGATTTTAATCCGAGACTGAAGCTTGACCCCGAGAACCAAATTGGAAAGTTATGGGCTCGAACTTTCAAAACAAAAACATCGAATTCCTTTACATCTCTGCCTCCTCATCTTCGCTTCTTACATTGATCACTGCGTTTACATAAGGCAATTTGGGTCGATCGTTCGTCGCTGATTATCACTCGCCCCTCTTTTCCGTTTCTCTCGCCCTTCTCCATGCAAAATTTGTCCAACTCCGTCTGCATTTTCTGCTGAACGCGCTGGTCCAATAGCAAATAAAGGACCGAGAAATCTGAGGGTGGTCGACGTTGTCTCCTGCATTCATTCAAAAATTTACAAAATATTATTTTAAAATTTATGCATGCAATGGAATTTACCGTTTAGGATTAAGCGAAAGCCTAAGAATTTTGGCATTTTTACACCGTCACTCTCAGGGTTTTGCCGGGTTTTAGGGGGTCAGTGCCCGGCTTTTACCTTTTCTTTTGCAATGTCGGGTCAATTGATTGAAACCTATTGGCTCATATTTACCTTATTTTGAAAAAGTTCCCCAGAGGCGCCTATTCTTTAAAAATTGAACCATGGACCTTCACCCTCCTTAAGCTTTCGAAAAAAGCACTTTTGAGAACAAAATAATATTTGCCTGGCCGGCGAGGAACAAATCAAAGCAAACATTGCGCAAATTCTCCATGCTGAAATGGATTTTACTGATGTAAAAAGATGACTAGGGCATCCAAAAATATGTATATAGAAATCCATCCTAGAAGCTTCAAACCAAGCTAAAAACATGTTTTTCGTGCGTTTCAGGCCCACCGAAGTCCAGGGGAAAAAAATATGGATTTCCATATTTTTGGATGCCCTAAAGATGACACTCAGTTGCGTCCAGTGGCCAATTATTTGGCGTCACCAAATTAAATTCAAAATTACATCGTCTCACTTTGCCGTACCCCCCCCCCCCCTCCCCCGACGCGGCGGTTAAGGTCATCCCTTCACTAAAATCATACATATACAAGGGGTGTCTCAGGCCAAGGGCCATACGACGGACGATTGAGACAGGGGGGTGTCTCGGGACCGATTTTTCATACGAAGGTCCAAAAATTTCTCCGGCGGCGACCTTTCTTTTCTTGCTATTCAAATCACCTTTTTTTTGCGGTGCGCTTTTACTAAAAAATAAATTTGGGAACAGGGGGGGGGGTGTCGAGGCGCCTCTTACGACAAGGGGCGGGTGTCTCGAGACTTCAAAAGCTTAACATATTTAGAAACTGTGTCTAAGCTATTGCTTCGCGATTAAACAACTACCAAAAAAGTTATACATAAAAATTTAAAAAAAGTCGAAATTTAAAGTTTTTTATTAATAAATTTTTATAGGTATAAAATCTTTTTGGTTTTTGTAAGGCTACTAGAGCGTGTAAAGAGCTTCCTAATGGTACCAATAATGTTGGATTTAGTTGACAAAAAAAAAGTTATAGTCAAAAAAACATGCTGGGGCCTAACTGACGGGTTCCGGTATGAAATATATCATAAAAATAATTAGCCAAAATAACTTTCTCTGTCAACTAAATAATCCACACTCGCTTTCGATTCGGCTCACTTCAAATAGTGCCGTTCCGTCTTCCCTTCGTCTGGGGATGGGCCCTCGTCCGTGCCATCGCCGTTAAGCGTCGCGCCTCCCTCCTCTATTTGGTTCAAAAAGCACTTGAGCAAATCGTCCTCCTCTTCCTGGTCATTTTCCGCCTTTTGGCGCCGTTTGGCCATTCGTTTTTCAATGGTTTTGTCAATGTATGCAAAAATATTTCTCAAATTGCTGTCGATGTTGCCGAAGGTCCAACGAAATGGGGGAAAGTGTCGAAGAAAAGGCATTCCGATCAGAGCTTTGCCGGTGATGGAGCCGAGCAGCTTTGTCTGGCTGTCCATGGCATTTTTGAGCTGGCGAAAATCTTCCAATTGATCCTATCCAGAGGAAAAAACTTAAAAATGATCCTGAAACAATACGTAAAATAACTACTACTTTCGGGAGTTTGACAATAGGGGATTATTCGAAATTTCCGAAATTTTAAGAGCTTTTATGAGCCAAGCATGCCTTGGAGGTAGCCGTGCCGGAATTCCCAGACCCTGATGCCGAAAAAAGAGACACACTTCACTGAATGGGTGACCAAACAACAGCTGGTTGATTGTGGAGCCGACCAAGCGATCAATGTGCAAATTCAGCTGGATTCCGTCTTCGTCTTCCTCTGCTGCTGTCGAATCGATCTCTTGGCGAATTCGTCCGATCATTGCGTCAATGTCGCGCATATACTGAAACAAATGCACAAAAAAGGGATTCATTTGCAGCAGACTGGTGAAACCTCTGCCACCCTTCCCGTACTGCTTCAACTTCTGTCCCATTTTCCGTACAACTTCAACTCATGCCCTCATTCCTCGTACTGTTTTAACTCATGTCCCATGCCCAATTTTCCTCATTCCCCGTACTGCTTCAACTTTTCCCCCTCGCCTTTTCCTCCAAGCGTGCCCTTCCCATTCCCAAAATGCGCATGCTTTGAAGTGCAAATTTTCGCGTCACTTTCCATAATTCGCCCTCAGTTCTGACTACTCCGTAACACATTCCATGGCTTACTGAATAAGTTCATAATTGAAAGAGTTTGGGCAAGAAATGCGCGCACTTCGCCATACCTGAACACACTTTGAACAGTTTATTGATGAATTCCCTGCCAGCATAAGCATCGCCGTCCTTGACGAAAAGGTCGCGCATCAGTTGGAAGTCGGCCACGACCACAACGGGAGCCTCGCCAAGCCAAATGGTGTAAATGGGGCCGAACTGACGGGCCCATTGTTGGTAGGGAGCATAGGGACATTTTGAACTGTGAGAAGTAAGCGGAGGAAGAGTAATTGAGGAAAGAGAAAGAGGAAGAAGAAGGAAGCAGAGAGAGAGAGAGAGCGGGAGGGAGAGAGAGAGAAGAGAGAGGAGGAGGAAGAGGGAGAGAGGAGAGAGAGAGAGAGAGAAAGAGAGAGAGAGAGACGAACAGTTTAATTAATTGATCTCTAATTTTTTTAAATATATTTATTGTTAAAAAATATTAAAAATAAATTAACTTAATAACATTGAGATAGAGAGGAAGAAGCTTCCCCGAGAGGAAGATTAATCCTGTATAATCGAGCAACGTGGGGAGCTGGAGAGGGTAGGTTCGGTAGATCAGCTGGCAGAACACTGGTCAGGAAAGCCAGAGACGCCGGTTCAAAGCCGGGCCGCCCCATAGTTTTTCCCTCAAAGGCTTCCCCGCTCGTTCATATATTTCAATATTAATTAATAGAGCGAGATAAAAACGGAGCAGGAGAAACGGAAAGAAAGTCGAAAAGCAAAAGAAATGGAGCAAAATTAAGAGAGGAAATAGAAAAAAACGAACCGGCCAAGGGTGAGGCTGTTGCCCAGCAGAGGCAATGGCATGGGTCCGGGCGGCAGACCGCGCCGCTTCCAAACAAAATGCCAAAAGAATAAAACAGAGAGGAGCAGAAAGCCAAGCAGTGGCAGAATCATTGGATCGAAATGGCACAAATTTGTTTTATTTTTTAAATAAATTAAAAGTTAATATGAAAATTTGAATATCCAAATTTATATTGGGTCAAAAGTGTTTGGAAGAAATTCCAGTACATGTTTTTAGCATATTTTGGTATTTTATAAAATATTCTCAATAAAATGCAATAAAAACGGAAATGCTCCCCACTCACCTTATTATCTGACAAAAATAAAAAGTTAACGAGTTATAAACAAAAATTATCAAAAAGTTTCACAAGAACTGACCAAATGATTAATGGAAAGAGCGAGGGACCACTAACTAATTAGGTGATTAGAGAGAAGGTGCGTTGCGTAGTTAGATTTATGATTTTGTGTTGTTTAATATGCTTTCAAAGAATGACTCACCTGCTGTTTTCCGTTTTGTGTTACCATTTAACCGTTAAAATCTGTTGTTTATCACTAATTAATATATCACATTATCAATTATTCAATGAATTTGTTAAGCAATACCATCAATAAGAAATAAACAAATAAAATCACAGCTCTTCTAAGAGTTAAAAAAATTTTTCTAGAGAACCGGAACAGGTTCGGATGTTGTCAGAATTTTTTATGAGTTCTTGGTCAGTGGAAGTGTTCAGGTTTCTTTGCCTGTTGCTTCTGCTGTTGTTTTGTTCATCTTCCGGTTCGACCGTAAAGTGTAATTTCATCTGCGGTTTGTTCACGTGGTACACACCAGGGATGTGCCGAGCCAGACAAAATCCGATTCCGATTAAATCGCCGATTCCGATTATGGCCAAAAATCCGATACGGTTTTAAAACCGATTACGATTATGGCCCAAAATCCGATTAATTGCGATTCCGATTACGATTCCGATTTTTTTTTAATAATTTTTTCCCAAAAATTTTATTCATAATCAAAAATTTTTGCTAAATAACAAAAAACTTGATTATATAGGGGAGAATTAATCCGGCACTGCTTTGTGAGAAAAATTTAATTTCAGTCATCATTAGGGTTGTAAATTATATGGACTATAAAAAGGCAAATATTGACATAAAATATGGACTAAAAAGCCCGAAATATGGACTAAAAAGCTCAAAAATGGCCAAATATGGACCAAAATATGGATTAAAAACTGCCAAAATATGTGTTTTAAATCCTCAAAAATTCCAAAAAGGTGTATGTATTCAATATTTGCTCTAATACACTTAAAAAATACAATAAACAACCAAAAAATGGATTTAAAACATAAAAATGCAAATTTTTTTATTGTCGTCCATCGTAAAAAAATATTTCCAAGTTTGTCAAAAGTTCAAAAAAATTCTCATTTAAAAAAATGAAAGGTTCACAAAAATAGCAAAAATATTTATTAAAAATGACGACGAAAAGTCAAATTTTTCGGATTTTTTGGGCTGTAATTTTTAAAAATTTCCAAAAAGTCCATCTTTAGGGGTGTATTTTTCGTTTTTTTTTTTTTGCATTTTTATAGTGAAAATTTGCCAAAAATGGTCGAAATATGGACTAAAAACACAAAAATGGAGAAATATGGATTTATTCCCAAAAACCCCCAAAATATGGATTTACATGGTCTAAAAACCTTCACCAAATCAAAAAATTTTAATGCAGAAATGCTATTTTTGAGCCCCTTTCTTCATAGCATATGCACAGAAAAAATATGTTAATCATTAATCCATATAATTTACAACCCTAGTCATTACGTTAAAATAAGATTAAACATTCGTTTCAGAAAACATTTTTTTTCAAAATTCATTGGTTACGATTCCGATTCGGCACATCCCTGGTACACACCCTTCTCCGCCACAGCATCCGCCGGTCTTCCATTTACAGTAGCAAGTTATCTGAGGATTACTGTTACTGTTCGGCCTTCCATTGCCGCAGGTCCTTTTCGATAAATCAGCACATGTGTCATTGCACGCTTGTTTATATTCTGAAATGAAAAATATAATTTTAATTTAATAATATATGTATATTTTTTCACTAAAAACCTAATATTTCAAATTTTTTAAGTATTAATTAATTAGTGTGGATTCAAAAAAAATCATTAAAAAGACACATAAGTACACAAAAAATATGTGCACTACCGTAAAAAGAGGAAAATTGAAAAAGATTTGAAAATTTGCGACTCTGAGTATTTTTAATCAAAATTAATTAGAAAATTTTGTACTTTCCAAATGGATACATATAATTGAACTCAAGATTTTGAAAATTGAACCAAATGTTAATTTTTTGAATCTTGAACATACCAAATTACGGCAAATTTTTTGAAACCCAGGGAAAGCAAATAAAATTTTGTTTTTTATAATACCAATCAAAAAACTCTAGTGGAACAAAGAAAATTTATGAAAAATGGACCAGTGAATGTCCGATTATAACGGTTATAAAATTCAGAAAAATATGATAAATTTTCATTTTAACTAAAGCCAATTCGTAAAAATATTATTAATGCTTATTCATTTAATTATTAAAAAGAAACATTACCTTCTGACATTTCAGCATCAGTTAATTGCAAAAGGATGAACAGAAAAATAATAAAAGCGAAGAATTTTTTGTGCATTTTTTCTTATCTGAAATTTTTTTTTAATAATAAAATGAGAATTTATACAAAATTAAGTGCTTTAATATTTTACGAAAATACCTTTTCGAGTTAACATAAAAATTCATTTTTTCCAATTATTTTTAATATTTGAATAATTAAAAATAATTTTCTTTGAAAGAGTGAAAGAAAGGCATGCGATATGCGCATTGCAAGTCGGCTTCTCGACCTTTTGAACATATATTTTAAAAATTACTTTTATGTAAAAAAATTCAAAACAAATAAATAAAAATTGAATTTTAAATGAACCTGAAAAGTTGGGTAAATTATTTTCAAAAACCTCAATCAAAAAATTCGAAAAATTTTAGTAAAAATAATATAATAAAGCCAAATATTTTTACTTAATATTTTTTAAAGGCTAAATTGTTATTTTATATTAAGGAAAAATACTCTACTGATATCTTTTTTTTATAATTAAAAATGAAAATAATTTAAAATTCCCTAAATAAGGATGTAAAATGGAAATAACTCATTAAATTGGATGAAAATACTCTACTGGTGTCATTAAATAGGGATGATATAAAACAAATATACTCTACTAGTGTCATTAAGTAGGGATGCCAAATAATTTTAAATTGGGATAATCAAATTTAAATACTCTACTGGTGGCTTATGTTATTAAAAATAAAATAATTTTGCCATCACTAAATAGGATTAATGTTTCAAAGTTTTATAAATTATTAATATTTGATTCAAAATCTGTTTTCGAAATTTAATTTTTTTTTTTTTTAGCGTCGCTTATTGGCTCTTCCGTGCCTCAAAATACCATTATTATTGTAAGGAAGAAGCTGGCTGGGCGGTTAAAGAGCTAGCTGCCCACGGAAAGGGTGCACACGAGTGGGTTCGATTCCCACCCGAGGCTTTCATTTTACCCATTCTTTTTTATTTATAGATAAACAAAAATAAAAAGACAAATTTTGTCATTTTGTGGGGTGGGAGCTGCTGGGGTAATTAGTAGGGCTAGAGAAATTTAAGTCAGGAAAAAATCTCCAAAAAGTCGATTAAAAACCATAAGAAATCGCCAAAAAGTCAGAAAAAAAATATACAAAAGTCATGAAAAATGAAGCAAAAATTAAAAAGGATACCATTTTTGAACAATTTATAAAAAATTATTTTATAAAAACGGTTAATTAAGATTACAATTGCCAAAAAAAAAAAAAAAAAAATCAAATTTGCATAGTTAAATTTATTAAAGGGAGATTTCAAAATATAAATTTCTGCCTGAAAGAATCGGAGAAAGTAGGATGATTGTTCCAATTCTCGGTGTTTTTTGCCGGATTTCATTTGCCTTTTCATCCATCGAACTTTTATTTTGCGGCATCTTCTTTACTGAAATCCAAATTTTTGCCTCAAAAAGTGAGAAAAAGTCATTAAAAAAGTCATAAAAATTCAAAAAAGTCATAAACTCCTAAAGAGTAGAAAAAAGACAAATAAAAGTCAAATAAAATGCATGTTCGAAGCTTAAAGAAAGTGTAGAAACTTTTTGAACCATTTAAAGCCATTTCGAGTCAGCAAAAAAAGTCATTGGACTTAAATTCCAGGTCCTAGTGATTAGCAACTAAAGCCCGGGCCATAAGATTAATAAAAATTATTAATTTATTATTTTTCCAGTCAACCTTCTCGTGGAAAAAGCGGTCGCGGACTTTGATGTTCCCGACGGCACTGGTAGGACCGTATTGATGGCAGCTTCTCAAGATAGGCAAATTGTATTGTCAAATTCGGCTTGATCATTAAAACAATTTTTAAATCAATTTTTTAATAATTGCATTTTTTTGTAAATTTTCTTTTTTTTAAATTCATTTTCCATTTCAATAAAATTTTGTATAATTTCTAATCTTTCTTCTTCGCTTTTCAATTTGTATCTTTTGTTTATTTTTTGATTAATCCCTATTTCTTTAATCCATTCATAAATTTTGTTTCGCTTTTTCCCCAATTTTTTACTATTTTTCTTTCAATTTGACTCCATTGTTTTGTTGAATATTCTTCCTTTTTGCTTTATTTTCACTTTTATTTTATAATATTTATGGACCAATAATTAAATATAATCCCTTTTTTTCTTTCGCTTGATTTTCAATGTTTTTACAATTTTCGTGTCACTATCCAAAATGACGAGGATCCAAAAACGATTTTCCTAAATTTCTCATCAATTTTCAATTCTCTCAGCTTCAAGGCGCTTTTAAGTTCCAACTAAAAAGATTGAGCTGTGTCCGGCAGTGCCGATAGAAACCGCAGAGAAAATTTTGGAAAATTTTAGTGCATTTTTTTTGGTTTTGTCAAAAAATAATTGGTTGCGTTGCCCGGTGCCAGGAAAATTTCAAAAAGCTTTTATCGGAGTCTCGACTCGTATCGAATCTCGGGTCTTTTGTCTAAATTATCGAGCCTTTCTTACCAGACATAAAGATTGAGTTTTTGAAAAACAAATTAATTACATCGAATTTAAATTGTATTTTGGTATCATTTGCTTATCGTTAGTCATTAGTTGGGTCTAATGAATTGCTGCTATATTACCTAATTATAATTTTGAAAAAAATTTACATTTAAAAAATTTGACAAAAAATGGTCTCAAGCCTCTGATCAATCACATCAGTCTCGGAGTCAAGTCTTGATCTTGAGTTTAGGGACGGAAATTCCTTCGCTCTCGAACAAACACCACAAAGAGAAGAAAAAATATATTCATATTTTACTTTGGCTTTTCCAAAATCATTTTTAAATTTTATTATTTTCCCTCCTTTTTTTGCTAAATTTTTTTGCGTCCTTTTGCCAAATTCAGAAAATAAATGCATTTGCATTTGTCACCAATTTATTCACTGGTTAACATTGTGTGATGAGTATTCTGCTTCTGCAGATGTTATCAGCAAAATATGCATTTGTAAAAGCTATTTGATCGGCTGGTGTTGTACATTAATTAAAAGAGAGAAACGGATTTTTTGGTTACGAAAACAAATGTTGAAAATATTATGTATTTTATAAAATAGGCTCTAACAAAATATAAAATCTATGGGACCCATTTTTTACACATAAATTCGGTCACTGCACATTTTAGAATGCATTAAATGGTCAAAAAAATTAAATAAATAAATTCATAATTTTAATTAACATCTTCCGATAGCTCTCAATATTCTCTACAAAAAATATATTTCGCCAACTATATGATATTCAAAGCCCGTATTCATTTATTAAAGCGATAAAATTTATAATACTATTCTTCGGTATTACAAAATCTTATAATAATAGTCTGCTTAATTTTTTAGAAAAAAAGTTTCATTTGGCCGAAAATATTTTCAACATTTTTAGTATCAAAACATTCTTAAAACTTTGTGAAATTTTTAAAATTATATATCCTATAAAAACGCTAAAAATAAACGAAAGAAACCAAGAACATAAAAATTTTAATACTTTAAGTAAAATTGTGAATTTATTTTTTTGATTTTCTGATCATTTGCGGAATTTATAAAACGTATTAGCACCACCTTTCAAGAGCTCAGAACAAGTTCGAATTCTATCCTAATTTTCTGTTAGACTGATAAATGGACATGGATTAGTGTATCGATAATCCGAATTTCTTAATCCTGAGCCTGATCCCGACTTAATAAACTTTTTGTTCCAGCATATTCATTCATATTTTTACTTTCACATTGTTTCATTAGCTTCCAATTTGAGAGGTCGTTGAAAGGGTTTGAAGCTGAGTACGGAGCGTAGCTTGGCGGCCGACAAAACTTCATGAGCGATTATTGGGAGATGTTGAACAAATGGATTAAGAGCAGCATTCAGGTGATCAGATTATCCCTGGGTATGAGTGCCGGCCCTTCGGCAGCACGGGAATCGGTAAAAGTCACAATATTGTGGTGACGGTAGTTCAGAACAGACCTATCCGGGCCGTACTTTGATGGCACAAATGCTGGGTTATACCGAAGTTCTATAGCTCCTCAGGCCGATGTAAATGCCGAGATCAATTGATATTCAATTATTATTTGATTCTAAAATCTTTTAGCACTGTGCAAGCTTTCCACTTTTTCTACTGCTGCTGATTTTACAAACACAAGCTGCACAACATTACACTCAAGAAGAAATTGACAACCAAAAATTGCTTTTGGTCGCGTGTTTTAAGGGCAAATTAGAAACTGGTAATTATTGTTTGCTTATTATCTCAAACTGATCGGCAATTTATCCCTGTCAATTTTCGATGACAAAGAAAGTTTTCTGTTTAAAAATTTTGCCTGAGGGTTAGGGCTAGGTTTAAATTAAAAATTTCCTTTTATTTAAATGTTTTTCGGCAAATCAAATTTAGCAAAATTTCTCGTGGAAAGACTTGGCACGGACATTGAATGTACTGATTCTGGTGGAAACACGCCGTTGATCCATGTGTCGCTGCATGGAAAAGCCGACATTGTTCTTTATTTGCTATCCCGTGGTGCCAAAACTGGTCACGTGAATAAACTTGGTAAGTGCCAAAATGATCACAAGAAGGGAGATGAACATTTTTAAATTACCGATTCTGACAAATTTTGAGGTCCAATTAAGAATTTTAAAGAAAATTCTAAAAAATAATTTTGCGAAATTATGTAATAAATAAAATTTCTTCACTGCTTAAAGTTGGCAAAATTAAGTCAGTCAACGGAAACGCCTTCCTTAATATATTCGGCCCCACCAAATCCTTATCCAATTACAAAAAAATTAATGTATTTGAAACAATTAAAAATTAACATTTATCGACAAAATTTGCAAAAAAATAATTGATAGATAATTAATTCAAAAGAAATGTTTAATTTTAAAAATTTTTCACGTATATGCTCTTTTTTATAATGTGAGTGCTAATTGGGAATGCATTGGGGAAAGTTTCCTTTTTTCAAGGACGCCCATCTTCAGAATTTGTTTCCCCCTCCCTTTTGAAGGATATTCGGCACTCCATTGTGCTGCGGTTGGTGACCATGCCGAAGTGTGTGAATTGTTGCTGACAGCCGGTGCCGATGTCAACCAGAAGACGGCTGACGATGATGGCACAACGCCGCTGATTGAGGCTTGCTCAAGGAACAGTATGAATGCTGGTAAGCTGTTGGGCTTATCAATCCATGGGCTTACCCATATGTCCTTAATTTATGTCCTTATTTCAGCACATTACATCTTATTTTTATTTTTAATGAATTTTTAAAATATAAATTCTTTGCTTAAATTGAGGTTTTTGGACTATTTTCCTATTAATTTGGACCAAAAGGGCCGCTATAAAAGAGGGAGCCATTGTAATCGAGATTTTTTTTTTGAATAAAAGCCTAAGTTAATATCTATGTATAATATGGATATAAAAATCAGCAAAATGTTTGGTGGAAAAAGGCGGGGCAGACATTGAAATGACCGCTCAACTTGGCTTGACTCCATTGATTCAATCTGCGTTTGGTGGACAAGCGGATTTTGTGCGCTATTTGCTGTCGAAGGGGGCACAGATAAATCGGACGGACGACTCGGGTGAAAAAAAGGAATTTTGTGAAAAATGAATAAAAAATCTTTTATACTCTGCATGTTTTTTTTATTCTGCCAAATGTCAGAATTTTTCATTAAATCTCAAAAAAAAAATTATGGCGAGCAGAAGGAATTCAAAAACATATTTTTCGAATTTTTTTGAAATAATTTTTTTGTACATGAAAAAAACCCCAAATTTTAAAGGTTATAGAAATTTTCAAATACTTTTGAATAATAACAATATGTTTAATTTTGGTTGAAAAGAAAAAAGTTATTGTTAAATTATTCATCCGGCTACGTTTGGGGGTACTTTTCCGTTTTGGGGCCAAAATTTGAATTTTTTTTAAAATCAACAGCGAGCTAGTAGAATTGCAGATCCATTCGAAGAGGTATTAACTCAAATTGTGGCATTTATGCCTCCGAAATAATTTTTGCGCGTAGCTTTAGCAATTCTACGCGCCCGCTGTTGATTTAAAAAAAAATTTTAAACTTTGGCCCCAAAACGGAAAAGTACCCGTTTGGGCTTGCGGGTGGGTCGCTATGGTATATCGGAAAGTACAGTACCCCAAAACAAAAATTTGCTTTTTGCCATTTTCGGATTTCCGGCACATTTTTCTCAGGCGCTTCCGCGTTGCATTACGCTGTGTTTGGGCGCGCTTTGGACGTGTGCGCATTGTTGGTGGAAGCGGGCATCAATGTGAAGCAGCAGGTGTTTCAGAGTGGCATCACCGTTTTGCATGCGGCACACCTTGTCGACGATTTAGACATTGGTAAAAAAGCAATTAAAGAATTAAAAAATCAATTAAAAAATGACTACCTTATTTTCGTAAAATAGTTGCCCCGGGACTTTTATTTTTTACCCCTATCAAAAGGGAACTACCATATTTGGGGCGGGGGTTATGTCTTAGGAATTCGGTTTCTGATTTATACGTTCAATAATAGAGTCAGTATTTAGAATAAACACTAACTGAAATAAGGATTTAAGAATCTGGCGATGGTCAGAAAGGGGATTTCTGTGATTAAAAATCCTTTTTATTCGGGAGGATGATTAGGAAAGGGTTTTCTCATTCTGTCCGAATGTTCATCGTGTTTTTGAATATTATTGTTTTTATTTACATAACAAATCACGCGATAATTATTCCATTTTATTAAAATTTTTAATAATTTTATCAAAATATACAATGTTGGCATTACTGGGCAATAAATTTTCCAATGTTTTTTAAATTCGTTCTTTTCAAATATTTAAAAATTTCATTATTTCCTGTCGCTTATTGGCAAGAGAAGATCAAGAATTAACAATAATTATTATTAATTATTTTTATCAACGAATTAAGTCCGGACCAAGAATTAAATAATTAATATTTTCCCAGTCAAATTTCTCGTGGAAAAAGCGGGCGCCGACTTTGAAGTTCCCGACGGCAGTGGTAGGACCGTGTTGATGGCCGCTTCCCAAGAAGGTCAAATTGGTATTGTCAACTATTTGCTCACGAAAAAGGCGCGCACCGATTTGAAAGATGCGCTTGTTTTTGGCCAATTATTTTAATCAATTTTTAATTAATTGCATTTGAAAAATTTTCATTTTTATTTTTGCCAGA
>SIJG01000006.1:3401690-3652551 GCA_023374025.1 Heterodera schachtii | reverse complement strand
GTCATGGACTCACTTCCGTCCAAACGTCCGATCACTCACTGACTGATCAGATCATTGAACGGTTTTATCAATGATCATGCAACCGTTTCCTTTGACGTATTCGCGTTTTTTCGTTTAAAAAACTCGTCCATTTTTTGCATTAAATTGCGTTTCGTTCGTTTCATTTCCTTTCGCCCGTGCCGTGGTACTGTACGATAATCAGCAAAATGAACACAAATCATCCGAATTCTGATCACCGCCGAACGCACAAAACATCTCTGCCAGCCCATTTTTACATGCATTTCCGTTGAAAACATCTTCCATCCCTTTATTTGCTCAATGACTGACTCACTTCTTCCGCGCTCCATCCATCACTTTTTGTGGTGAACACGAAGGTCCACCCCCCCCCCCCCGCGGAAGTGCCAACTCTGATTAGAGTAACTTTAAATGGGTGATGGGAGCTTTGTTCGCTCACCAGAGAGTGGTGTTTCCCCCCCCCCCCCCCCCTAATTTCATTAGCAGTTCGATCAAGCGTGAACTAACGGTTCGTTCTTCGCCGCGGGGTATGGGCGGGGTGCGCCAGCTGCTCTAATGCTGCTCACGCATGTTGTTGAACACCATTTGCGGTCGGGCAGGCGGGCGGGGGATGTTGATCAGATCAGATGATGGATGGTATTTGTGGGGAAAACCAAAAATGGGAGGGGACCGGGGGGGGGGGGGGGGGAGGGACACGACGTTAAACAACGCACGGACCGACGGACAAACCGACGCTGATTAATGAGAGAGGGAGTGCTGAAGAACAACACGAGAGGGGGGGGGGGGGGGGGGGGAATGTGAGTTTGGAACTCGTCGGAAGACGAGCAGCAAAAGCGCATACGGTAGGAGGTTGATTTTAAGGAGAGCAATTCCGATCGGACAGAATCAGATCAGCACAACCCCACCCCATCTCAAAAATTCATTTAGTGTTTTTGACATGGCGATGGCAGAGGTATTCTCCTCATTCAGAATTCGAAATGCTTTTTGGCCGATGATTTTGGCATTGGCATTTTGGTTCCATTTCCAACTCCCCCCTCCCCCCTCTCCACACCCCTCCAACGCTTCCAATCAAAATTATCACCTAAAAGATAATTGAATTAAAGCGATTAACTTAATCTCTCGACGCTTAATCTAATAAAGAGTGAGAGCGGGGGGGGGGGGGGGGCGCCTGGGGGACCTCCTGGCAAATTGATTAGTTCAAATTTGATTCGATCATCATCTCTTGCCACCCCGCCCACCCACACCGCCAATTCCAAACTCGAAACCGCCGCCCCAAAACGCAATTATTGCTTCCCAGCCCACCATGATCCAATTAAGACCACCCAGCATAATTTGACAAATTGTCTCCCGCAAACCTTCTCTCCCCAAACTGTCGCCGATCAGTGTTCGGTTGCTTACCAATACAAAACCCTCCCCCCAATCACTTCCCTTTGTCCGTCAAATTCTCGCCAATGATCAGCCCCAATTTGATCAGCTTTGTCGAGTATTGCCGACCGGATTGTCCACCCTGGCCTGATATTCCGGCATGTCCCACTCCCAACATCAGCACCCCCTTCTGTTCCCCTCCTCGTCTCAGTCGGCTCCGCCTGCCATTTCATCCGACCAATTTCTGGCACAAAATGCCTTCCTCCTCCACCCTTCTCATCCGTCTTCCCATCATTCCTTCACTCATCCGATGAACTTTCAACACTCGCCAATGACCGATTTTGGCTTTCCACTCTCCGAATACTCTCAAATGCTTTCGACCGAAGCACCGACGGGCGCCACAACGCCGGCAACAGACGGGGCAATCGTTGTGCCGTCCCGCAGTCAGCAGCAGCCGCAGCTTCACCAGCCGCATTTGGCCATACAAATTTTCCCTTCGCCACCAACGGAAGGCGCCGGTGGCCGCAGCGGTAAAAGTGCCAACAGCAAAAAGGGCAAATTCGGTCCGTGGACCCACCGGCGGGAAATTTGGGGAATCATCGGAATACCCATCCATTTCTGTTGAGATTTCCCCTCATTTTTCATAGTTTTCTTAAGATCGAAATTGGTGGGATTTTTTTCAAGTGTTTTTTGGGCCATTTTCCCACAACAAATGCTTCCTCCGTAATGCGATGATTAATTGCGTTACGTTGCCTTATACTTCCGTGTCCATCCATCTTCGTTCGATGTCTTCCGACCAGTAAAAGTCCCCCCCCCCCCGTCTCTCATCATCAGTCATTCAATTTGTCAATTGCTCCCCCCCCCTATCGCATCAATCGGCGCATGCCTTGGGCAGGCGATCGCCGCGCGTCTCATCCCCCGGGGGACCCTTCGGGCGATAGTCGCGCGAATTGAGAAGATCGCGTCGGGTGATAAGCGAAGGTCCCCCCCGCGCCCGCTTCTGTTTGGATGGGCGCCTCGCCCATAAATCAATCGGTCCGACCAATATTCAACCATTCTCCAGTTTTTGTCGCCGAGAGGCAATTTGTCATCCCTAAAATGACAAATGGGAAACGGAAGGTGTTGAAAAAGCGACCGGCAGAAGAGGGGGGAAACCCGGGAAACGGTAGGCAAAAAGCAAAGGGCAAAAAGGGACAAAGAGAGGCCGACGGCACTTGGCAATTACGAAGCACTCCCTTTGAAGACGACGAGCAGAAGCCGCCGGCCGACCCGGCGACGATCGTCCAACAAGCGCCACTGCCCCACAGCAGCACCGGCACGGATGAGGAGGCGCGGATGCGACTGAAGCGCAAATTGCAGCGCAACCGCACGTCATTCACTCAGGAACAGATCGAAAGTTTGGAGAAAGGTGGGCGAAAAGACGCACAATCATTAATTAATTGGTCAATTAACAATTAATTGATCAATTAATTAGTAAAGCCGCAATTCTTAGGCACGAACAATCGCAAAAAAGGAATGAATTATTGAATAAAAATTCATCATCCAATAGTTAAGCTAAAAATTCGTTTTTGCTTATCTCCACGAAATAAGTGCACAGAAAAAAAAGCAGTTGCCTAAAAATTGCAGCTTTATTTATAAGTGATTAATTAGTTCATTTGATCGTACATTTTGGGGTTCAGAATTTGAAAAGTCACATTATCCGGATGTGTACGCACGGGAAAGTTTGGCAAGCAAAATCCATCTTGCCGAGGCGCGAGTTCAGGTGAGAGAGAGGTGAAGGGCAAAACTAAAAACAAATGGGAAAAGCAAATTCGAAAGGGTAAATTGTGAACTTTAAGGATTTTGGCACTCATTAGGGGCCAATAAAGATGGATTGGGTGGGCCTCAGAATGCCGAACTGTCCCCAAATTTAACCCCGCCATTCGTAGGTTTGGTTCTCGAACCGTCGTGCCAAATACCGGCGGGAGGAGAAGATTCGCAAGCAGGGCAATAACCTGCACAATCACCAGACTCAGCAGCGCAGTGCCGTCGACCTCGGCACAATCACTTCGGGCGCAAGCGGCGCAGCGACGGACGGAGGAACGCCCAATTCGATGTCCGGCTCTTCCGCATCGTCTTCCGCTTCGTCGGCATGCCGTGCAGCGACTTCCAGGGCCGGTCACCAGCTGCAGCAGCCGCAATTTGAGCAGACCAAAAGGGGCGGCACGGCACAGCCGGGCGAAGGGAACGCACTGATGCCAAACTCACCGTCCTCCTCTTCGGCATCGATGCCACAACATCAGCAGAACGGAGGTGAGTGTTAAGGCGAAGAGAGAGTCGGAAACGGCGAATTGTACCGTAGGAAAAAGGAGGGTCATACTGTAGAAATAGGAATGGCCAACGGTATATGCTTCAATTTGACTGGAAATAGGCACAAAAGCGGAATAGCAGAAGAATGCCGGGATTAAACAAAGCCATCGGTTGCTATAAAAAGTGTTGACAAAGTACTCTTATGAGTTTTAACATTTTTCGAATTTTTTTTAACAGTCTCCGCCAATGTTGGCACGGAACTTCGTTTGGATGGTACCAACGCCGTCCAACAGCAGTCTTCCGCCGGCTCAAACAGTGCCCGGCTAAGTCCGGACGGATCTTTGCGAAACGCTGCAGCCGCCGGCTACGCAGCAGCAGCTGCCACAATGAACGGACTCGGCGGCGCGGTCCCTTCCGCGTCGACGATGAACAGCGCGGCACTGATGCATTCACTGGGCGCGGCACAGCAAATGCATTACGGCATCGACCCGTAGTGAGTGGGGTTGGGAGTGTTTTGGGGTGTGCTTCTTCAGCACTTATATCTCTCCTCGCTTCAGCTTTGGCATGTCCCAAGCGGACTTAAGTGCGTACAGTATGCTACCGTCGGCTGCCCAATACAATTTCAATGTTTGCCTTTTTCTGTTGGGAATGCTACCGTAACTTTCTGTTAAGCGTTACCGTTACCCACCGAACATTCACCAAACGACGGCGACTGCCTCCGCTTTCCCAACTCCGCCCGTCAGTGGCGCAGCAATGCCCGTGCCGGGTGAGAAGGGCAAAGTGACAATGCCAGGCAAATCGGTGCTTTTTCCCAGGCTCCGGGCTGAGTCTGCAGGTGTCCGTGCTGGCCGGACAACACTCAGCCGCACATTTGCACAATCTGAGCACCAACGAATGGGGCGGCACTTCGACGGTGGACCATCCGAGTCAGTATTGGCCCCAATGACCGAACGAAGGGACAAACAGCGAACGGAGAAAGCGAACCGACCGATCCATGGACAAACCATAAATCAACAGTTGTTTACCAAAGATTTTCAAAAGGTCATCGATTCATTCACAAGCGTATTGTGCTTTTCATATCAATAAAATTTGAAAATATATTAATTTAAGCAATTAAAAAACGATGATTTTTGTAAAAAAAATTTTGAAGGTTTTTGCCAACCAAAATGGACAAACTTGGTAACATTCGAAAGCTCTTGACAATGATAAGCTTTTTCTAAGCAATATAATGTGTTGGAAAAAGATATGAGGTCTCGAAGTTTTGTTTTTTGAATAACTTTTTAGCTAACTTTTTTTAATACATTTTTTATAGATTTTTGGTACTTTTCGGTTTTGTGACCCAATGAAATTTTCAATTAAGTATTTCTAGTGTAATTTGTGGCACTGATCACTAATATGAGACCTTTGTTTTTCAAAATACCCGAACCCGAATTACTATTTTGAATTTTCTCATAACAATTTCGGATTTTGTTCGAATTCGGGTTAGGGATATGTAATTGTGAATGATTATGTCGATGCCGTTGACAAACCACACTGTTCGGGGGTTTTGGAGTGCCAAAATTATTGTTTAACAGCGCCAAGTTGGTAAGTAAACAAGTGGGTGCGCGTGAACGAACTGAATTAGTATCACCAACGTACTAAGACAGAGCGCAAAAAAATCTGATTTCAAAATCAGATGATCGACAGATCAGAAATGTTTCGGCTGTCCACAGTTCGGTTAATCCGGGCGTCGCCAGGATACTAAGAATGTTTAATTTGGATGCTTCTTGAAAAAGTTATGGTGCACTAATTTGCAAAAAAAAAAAATTTATGGTCGTATCTTTTTTGGTAATAGTAAAGATGGTTGCCCTCCTTTTTTGGAGAAAATTTTCAAAATTTAAAAAGTCGTTAAAAACATGTTTCTAGGGGTTTTCGGGGTCGCTGATTACGATTCTGGCATCCATTCCGCCCAATTTCGAACCCCGAACCCAAATTCGAACATTTGGTCGAAATTTAAAAATTTTCTTTTTGTTTTTTTCTCTTTTATCATATTGTTACTTAATAATGGCTGCGCTAGAACAACTCGGTGGTTTTACGTTAACAAATTTATTGGCAAGGATAGAACTGTGAAACGTGAACCCAAAAGTTGTAAAAAACATTTTCGCGATCGCCAAAACGTTGACGCCATACGAACTCTGGAAAGTATATGTCGTATGTGTCGGTCTTATTACCAAACTGCTGTTTGAAATTTCTTTTTAATTTCTTCCACATCGATTCAACGTTCTGCATGTGTGCCAGATGATTGGCAGGATTTGCAAAATTCTGGCTGTGGTTCACAGTCAGATGAGTGTAATTCTGCGGGAGGTTGGGAATCCCACGATACGGTCGCCATTCATCCGAAACAATTACGGTCCCGGGCCACGCCCAACTCCATATTTCCTTCTTACTACGAGGGTTTCGTAGATTTCGACGTAGCGCCCTACAATTTTATTCCATTGAACAAGAAGCCGTTTCAATTGTACCGTGGCCCCCAATTGCAATGGGATTGCGCACAAAAAATTCCGCACAAACATCGCGATTGAAGTTAAACCAATCCACAATTGTCTGCCTGGCGACCCTTGTTTCCTGCTCCAAATCATCAAGAGTCCATACTTACGAGCCCATAGATATGACAGTTGAAAAACACGTTTGAGAGGCAGTTTGGAACCTAGGTTAATAAGCGAAATATCCTAAAGCCGAATGAACCTAAAACCAGTTGATTTGCGACAATTCTTAGTCGTACAACGCCATGCACCGTAGCGACGATCGGCAATTGCCCTAATCGACGTATCTCCTCCGCATCGTGGACACGTTCTACGAGAATGAAGAAGACCAAGATGTTCAAGCCATTGGTCAAAGTCATTGTCTTCTAATGTCAACTTCTCATTCAGTTTTTTAACGTAAAACCACGAAGTTCTTCTAGCGCAGCCATATTTAAGTAACAATATGTTAAAAAGAGACAAAACATATAGCAATATAATAAAAGAGAAAAAAACAAAAAAATTTTTTTTTAATTTCGACCAAATGTTCGAATTTGGGTTCGGGGTTCGAAATTGGGCGGAATGGATGCCAGAATCGTGATCAGCGACCCCGAAAACCCCTAGAAACATGTTTTTAACGACTTTTTAAATTTTGAAAATTTTCTCCAAAAAAGGGGGCAACCATCTTTACTATTACCTCTTTTTTTTATGGTCGTGTGAACTGAAATAGAGCCAATTTAAGTGCCTAGATTTTTGCTTTTGTTCCGGCAATTTGCGTTGCGCAATCTGGGATAATTTGCCCCCTTTTTGTTTTCGGCTCTGCACGCATTCACTAACACATTGCTGATTTTCTGCCTTAATTCATTTAACAGCCCAAATTTGTCAATTATTCGGCGGCTCAGTTTATCTCAGAAAAAGCGGTACTAATTGGGTTTATATCCTATTTTTTGGTCAAATTTTTTCAATGTGTAGCCAGACAGGCAGACAGTGCACTATTTCCTTCTTTCTTTTTCTCACCCCTTCCCTTCCCCACACACAATGCTGCTGCACAGCCAGCGCACGGTTGCTTACTGTCTGCCCTTCCACCCGCCGCAGTCCCACGATGACAGACAGTCAGACAGTGCACTATTTCTTCCTTCTCTTCAGTGGCTATGCTGAAGAAAAAAAGGAAATAGTGCACTGTCTGCCTGTCTGGCTACGCATTGATAAATTTCGACCAAAAAATAGGATACAATCCTAATTAGAGATCGACATTTTGAAAAAAGCCTGTACCTGTACCTGTATTTCCCAATTGGCCTGTACCTGTATTCTGTACCTGTATTTCCTGTAGAAAAGTACAGGAAAATACAGGTTTTTTTGTGTTTAGCTGTACCTGTACCTGTACTAAATTCTAAAAATGGCCTGTACCTGTACCTGGATCCAGGAAAAATACAGGCCTAGATCCAGGTACAGGTCGATCTCTAATCCTAATTAGTACCGAAAAAGCTTTTATTTTCATTTCTTTTTACCAGGGCGGCCAAGTGTCCTTATTTCTAAGATTTGTCCTTATTTGGAGGGGCCGGATCTTAGAAAATGAAAATGTCCTTATTTCTAAGATTTTTCTTATTTTTGGCTCGACGTGCATATTTCGTTCTTATTTTGGATTGAAAATAAAAATGCAAAAATTGAATATTTTTGAATTACATATTGTTTTTATGAAGCGAATATTTGAATTAATTCGTTTTTGAAAAAAAAATTACATTTTTATTTTATTTTATTGAGTGTAAAAAATGCCCTTAAAATTTCAGTGAAAATCTGTTTAAAATGGTCAAAATCTCTAATTTTTCTCCGGCGGCGCCTATCAGCATCGTCGGGCCTCCAATACTTATTTCTTTCATAAAAAATTGTCTCAAAATCTCAAAAATTGGTCATTTTTGGTGAAAATCTGTTAACAAATTGTATTGAAATTTGAAAAAAATTTTCCCGGCGGCGCCTATCGGCGCCACCGGACCCTCCCCCGGTTCTCAAGGTTTTTTGGAAAAAGCGCGCCGCAAAAAAATACAATTTTATTAATTTTTAAAATTTTGAATAAAATTTTCCAAAATGCTGACTTTTTACCCCAATGATGAATTTCAAAATGTTGGAGAAAATTTTGCATTTCCTTCACGCTACTATTAGTTTTAGAAAAAATCTTATTTTTGGGGTCAAATTCTTAGTTTTAGCCTCGTTTATCCTTATATTGAAAAAAAAACTTGGCCGCCCTGCTTTTTACGCATTTCTTTTTTTGATCCAGATAAGCTAATGTCGCACCAGAAACTGCGAAGAAATGCTAAAAAGAAAGGTCTACAAACGGATTCACTGGAAAATCAGGAGAATGAGGACCCAATGCCGGCCAACCAAGAGAATGTACTAGGTCGTTGCATAAAAAAGGGCGCTTTGTAATTTTGAGTGAAAAAACTCGAAAGGTTGGTGTGGGAAAAATCTGCTTTTTTGCTATTTGATAGCCCTATCTGTCCGCTACAAAATCGCATTAAAAGGGTTTGATCAGCTTTTCAAACTGGCGAGAAAAAAATTCATGAACCAGTTTGGGTCGAAATTGCCCAAAACGGTTTTTCGGGTTTTAGACCCATTTACAGACCAGAAATTCCGGGGTTTAGACCCCCGTCTAATTGCCCTGTATATTCCGTATCGAATACAAAAAACCGCATCCGGATTCATCAACTCTTTGATTTTTTATGATTTTTTGAATGTTAATTTTTTGCCGATTTTTAATCAATTTTACAGCAGAAAAATGATCAAAATTTCCAAAATTACTGAAGAAAAAAGACAACATATTTCTCGTTGTTTTCAAGCCAAAGTTCAAAAAATCATAAAAAATCAAAGAGTTGATGAATCCGGATGCGGTTTTTTGTATTCGATACGGAATATACAGGGCAATTAGACGGGGGTCTAAACCCCGGAATTTCTGGTCTGTAAATGGGTCTAAAACCCGAAAAACCGTTTTGGGCAATTTCGACCCAAACTGGTTCATGAATTTTTTTCTCGCCAGTTTGAAAAGCTGATCAAACCCTTTTAATGCGATTTTGTAGCGGACAGATAGGGCTATCAAATAGCAAAAAAGCAGATTTTTCCCACACCAACCTTTCGAGTTTTTTCACTCAAAATTACAAAGCGCCCTTTTTTATGCAACGACCTAGTAATTGCGAATTACGCTTTTGATGAGGAAGAAGACCTGCTGAACATGAAAATCCCAGCACCGCCAGAGTCATTTATGCATAGAGACGGCAATCGAATGGTTATTTCCCATATCGAGGTCGAAAACTTTAAATCCTACTATGGCCGACAAATCATCGGACCTTTTCATAAGGTTAAATATTCGGTAGTTATGCAATTTAAAGACCATAAAAAAATATTTTAAATCATTTAAATAATTTCTAGGAGGTTTTCGGGGTCGCTGGTCACGAATCTGACATTCGTTTCGACGAAATTCAACCCCCGAAACTATATTCGAGTTATTTTTGCATAATAAAATGATTTTTTGAACATTTGAATTTTCGTTCGTACGGTTTCGTGGTTAGAATTTGGTTGAATGTATGTCAGATTCGTGATCAGCGACCCGAAAACCGCCTATAAATTATTTAAATGATTTTAAAAATAATTTTATTTTTTATGCTCTGTAAAGTGCATAAGTACCCACATATATTGCGGAACACTTGTGGCGAAAACAGTTTGGCGACTTCGATTCTGTTTTTTTTAATTTTTGGACCCAAGTCGCCGAGTTGTATCCCTGTGAACATTGATTTAGCTGATGATGCTATTTGGCATTTTGTTGTTGATCTTCGACTTTGTTCAAATTATAAATTTTGAAAATTTTTTCGGTGTTCGAATTCGGGTTCGGGGTTCGATATTGATCGAAACGGACGTCAGATTCTTGATCAGCGGTGCTGAAAACCTATGGAAACAACTTTTTCACGAATTCAAAAAAAAAAAAATTTTTTATGGCTAGTAAAGTGCATAAGTACCGTCTTTTATAGTTTCGTTAGCGTATAGTGTCGTGTGATATAGAATTGGAGAATTTAACCCTTTTTATAGGGCTGCAATGATAATTTTAAGCTGCACACTGATTGAGTTCGAGTGAATTCACGTCTTATATACAGTCATGGTCATATGTTTAGACTCACTTAGTGCATATTGATTGAATGCGTGATAAAAGCTTAATTAGTGGCCAAATGGCTAACATGTTTTAGTGTTTTTTGTAGCATTTTTTGTGGGCTTTCCAATGATATCACTTACATCCCAATTGCTTAACATAGCTAATACTTACAAAATAAAAGTCAACTTCACCCCCAATTTTGGGTAGTCATATGTTTAGACTCACTTTTTAGTTCTTTAATAAAATCAATATTTTGTGGGCCAAAAATTCTGAAAAATTTTCTGCTAAGCTAACTTTTGATGGAGATCAAAAAAGTCTTTTACACCAACTTGATCAGATCACTTCTTCATAGTGATCGGGACACCCCAAAATACAGTGAGAATCGGGAAATTTCTCGAAAAAAATTCCTAGGGGGTTGGGAAATTTTTTCTGGAAAATTTGAGAAGGCCTATCAGAAAGAGAACAAAATTCTCTACCAAATTGTCTTTTGGAAGGTTGGTCTACGAATTATACCCGCTGAGGTATATGCATTTCAATTTTGGTGTTGATCGTTTTACTGTAAAACGCACGATTTCCTTCAGAAATACAGTATCTTTTGTAAACACAGAAACTGAAATGGACATATCTAAGCGAATATAGGTCATAGAGACTTGAGGTCTTTTACATATTGTAGAGCACTTTGTACTCTTTCTGATGGACATAATGCTTTTTTCCAGAAAAAATTTCCCAACCCCCTAGGAATTTTTTTCGAGAAATTTCCCGATTCTCACTGTATTTTGGGGTGTCCCGATCACTATGAAGAAGTGATCTGATCAAGTTGGTGTAAAAGACTTTTTTGATCTCCATCAAAAGTTAGCTTAGCAGAAAATTTTTCAGAATTTTTGGCCCACAAAATATTGATTTTATTAAAGAACTAAAAAGTGAGTCTAAACATATGACTACCCAAAATTGGGGGTGAAGTTGACTTTTATTTTGTAAGTATTAGCTATGTTAAGCAATTGGGATGTAAGTGATATCATTGGAAAGCCCACAAAAAATGCTACAAAAAACACTAAAACATGTTAGCCATTTGGCCACTAATTAAGCTTTTATCACGCATTCAATCAATATGCACTAAGTGAGTCTAAACATATGACCATGACTGTACACTGTGTTTCATTAGAATAGGGACACCCTATTTTTTGGGAGTTTGACCACTTCCCATGAATCGATCGATTTGAAATTTTAAGTTTACGTAGCAATTCTTAAAATATTAAGATTCTAAAAGAGAGAAGACGAAATGACGACGGAAAAAAGATTTACGAATTTTTTTTCCAGATTGGGGTGTTCCATTAGAATAGGGACACTTTGGAAAACTGAGAAAAACCTCAACAACTACCAAAAGGAAACTGATAAAACAAGCTAAATAAGAAAGAACAAATCTTTTTTCACATTTCTGTTTGTTTTGCGGACAGAAATGTGACTTTTAGGGAGAGTTATGTTGAATTTTCTAAGTTTTCCGGAGAAATTAAGGGCCAACAGGCTTAAATCGCCTCTATCATTTGTCCAGCTGAATCAAACTAACAGCAATCAACACTAAGATAACGTAGAGATATCCTATAAGCATTTTCTATTCACTTTATGCCAGAAAAAAGTCATTAAACACAAAATTTTTTGCGGCTGAAAAAATGCGAAAATCTGAGTAAATTCGAACAAAAATTTCTAGGGGGTTGGGAAAAATTTTCCGTAAAAGATGAATATGACGTACAGAAAGAGCACAAAATTCTCTACTAAATGGTCTTTGGATGATTGCTCTATGGCGAGTATTCGCTGAGGGGTGCCTTGCTAAATACCGACTATCCAAAAAATGACCAAATTCAAGCCATTTTTCCTCATTTTTGAGACATCCATTTTCAACAAGACGCGCCTCCGCGGAGACGCGACGTAGAGCCCTCATCCAAAGGCCATTTTGTAGAGAATTTTATTCTCTTTCAGATGGCCTTAATGGTTTTTCATGAAAAAATTTTTCCAGCCCCCTAGAAATTTTTTTATAAAATTTCCCGGGTTTCAAGCCATTTTATGATTTTCAGATCACCATAAAGGAGTGATCTGATCAATTTGTCGCAAATGACTTTTTTGATCAGTACAAAAAATAAGCTTAAATGAATTTTTTCAGATTTTTTAATGCTAAACTCGAAAAGTTACAGCCTTCTGAAAAAGTGTCCCTATTCTAATGGAACACCCCAATTTTGGAAAAAAAATCGTAAATCTTTTTTCCGTCGTCATTTCGTCTTCTCTCTTTTAGAATCTTAATATTTTAAGAATTGCTACGTACACTTAAAATTTCAAATCGATCGGTTCATGGGAAGTGGTCAAACTCCCAAAAAATAGGGTGTCCCTATTCTAATGAAACACAGTGTAGTTTAGTTACTCTACTAATTACGAGTAAAATCTAGAATATTTTTGGTTGCCGTGGAGGCACATGTTTTTTTTTTGTATATAAGTTGAGTGTTTTTGCGTGTCATCCACCTTCACCGGCAATTCTCCAAAATCTTAATAATCGACATAATGGCGCACATCCCAAATATCGCAACTATGCCTTCTTCCAAGATTGTGTTCAATGGCCCGCTGGATGAAATGAGTACTTACTACATCCGTGTTCGTTTAACCCATTGTTCCCTGCGTAATAACACTACACGCGTCAAATTAAGGTGACCAACGTTGGCGACCAGGCGATCAAATTCGGCATCAAAACCAGCACCCCGCGTCTGTTCGCCAAACCAAACAAGGAGATGCTCAACGCCGGCTCGTCGATGGACATAGGAATCACACGCGATGGCTTTGATCCGCTATGGAAGAAACGAAAGGCGACACACTGACTTTGGAATGGAGCGCGATGAACGAATCGGAAGTGTTTCAGCCGGGCACGATGAAAGGAGACGGCCTTTTGCGCAAGATGCTCTACATTGAATACAACGTCTGAGAGTCTGAGGGCGAGTGCACCACCCCATTGTACATTGTCTGATTGGCCGACATTTGCGGCGCTGACATTTGCGGCGCTGACACTTGCGGCGCAGACATTTGCGGCGCCCAGTCAAAGCGACACTTGCGGCGCCGACATTTGCGGCGTGACACTTGCGGCGCCGACACTTGCGGCGACGACATTTGCGGCGCCGACAGATGCGGCGCCCAGTCAAAAGGACTTTTGCGGCGCAGAATTAAATAATTTATTAGAGGTCGGCGGGATCGGGACTCCCGCGGGATTTTTACGGGATTCCCGGTCGGGACCCCCGTTCCGGAAAATTTGAACAATTCCCGATCCTGTTCCCGCTCCCGGAAATTTTTTTTACCGGGCTCTATTAATTAGAACATCATTTTTTTGTTTTCCTTATTGTCAAAATCGTTAACTAATCTACGGGTCGCTTCAGTATTTCGCAGATATTTTTTAAGCGAGGCCTTTCAATAATCCCACGAGTTGGGTCAATTCCATAAGGCCTCAGGCTGTTTTGTTGGTTTCTTCCTCTTTTTTAATAGTGATAATGAATCTTATAAAAATATTTTATTACAGTATCCCATTTATACTTTGAAAATTCTGGGTGTGGCGAAGTGAAACGTTTTCTGAATATGTTACAACGGCAAAGACTCAACCTTTATCTTTGTGATTAGAGTAGGGTTATAAGTTGTATGCACTAAAAAATGCCAAATATGCGCATAAAATATGCACTAAAAATCCCCCAAATATGCCCTAAAAAACCCGAAAAATGGCCAAATATGCACTTATTCTCAAAAACCCCCAAAATATGCTTTTATATGCACTAAAAACTTTCATCAAATCAAAAAATTTTAATGCAGAAATGCTATTTTTGAGCCCCTTTCTTCATAGCATATGAGCAGAAAAAATATGCAAAATCATACAATTTATAACCATCGTGATTAGGTTGCAAGAATTACTGTTAAATTAGTCATTATTAAAAAAATAAACTTAAAATAACAATTCTGTTAACTTAAATAAATTGTTGAAATATTTTTGGGGTCATTTAATTCTACGCCGCAAATGTCATTTTGACTGGGCGCCGCATCTGTCGGCGCCGCAAGTGTCGCGCCGCAAATGTCGGCGCCGCAAATGTCCTCGCCGCAAGTGTCTGCGCCGCAAGTGTCGCTTTGACTGGGCGCCGCAAATGTCTGCGCCGCAAATGTCAGCGCCGCAAATGTCGCATCACCACATTGTCTACCCCCCCTGTAAATTTCGCCAACTACAATAAAATTGTTTTTAGCTTTCCAACAATGATAAATTGATTAAATTTGACATAAGAGTGCTTCCAACAAGGGCAAAGAATTTGTCAATGCTTCTTTTGGTACAAGTCTGGCCTCGTCAAAAATCGCACCAATTTACTTGATGGTGTACCGTGCCGATGTTTAATGCTTCACTGGGGATGTTCTGAGCGTCCGATTTCAAGCTTGCCTGCCGTTTTTGACTTTTGTATACTCAAATATTTCGCGAACAGTTGACAGTTCTTATTAGAATCTTATTTTTAGTTTGGATAGACAAATAAAAATTCAAAAACCTTGACACAAAAACAAAATAATGATAATTTGGTGACAAAAAAGCTTTTTCAATCTTTTTACATTTGTCAATTAATTGCAATTCATTTTTCTTTTTTTTTTCCTTCCAATGCTTCGTTCACTTTCGTATCTAACTCATGAAGACAACATAAATTTTTTTTTACTAGTTGGCAAAAAGTCGGGTTGGCGAAATGTCCGGTTTTGGGTGAGTTGGCGAAACGTCCGAATTTTGCTTAGTTGGCGAATGCGACGATTCGTCAACTCAGCAAAAAAATATTTCAAAAAGCAGTTTCCGTAGCTTTTCATTGCGCTTAACAAAATTAATTAAAACCCTAATTAGTCTAGTTTAGAACCAGGAATACACAAAATCACGATTCTTTCGATGAAAAATTCAATCAAAAACTTTAAAATTAACTTTACTAAACAAAAATTCATAACAACAAAACGAATCAATATGATGATCATCACGAGATTAGGGTACAAATTCTAACCGGTATTATAAATAATGGTTAAAAATTTCTATCAATTGAAAACTGGTTCAATCTTCCGGCTCTGCATGGTCCACATGTTCATTTTGTACATTGCCGTCGAGAAGCGATTGGTCCAATTGCTCCCGCATTCTTTCTTCCTTTAAGCGGTCGGTCTAAAATGGCGGAGTTAATTGAAAAAAGAACGGGGGACGCTAAAGGAGTAAAAGGGAAAATAAAGGCGAAATTTTCAAACCAAAGTTCCCAAATGCGGTTATCAAGTGCGTTAGAGCAAATCCACGACGAACATGTTGCTCGGGGACCAATGCAAACGTGAGCAGCTTTCTTGAAGTGAACTTTTTCTGTTGCTGCTTTTTCATCACTCCAACACTCACCTGAAACTGTTCTGTGTGCCTTATCCTTGTTCTTCGTCGTTGGCTTGCAATTCCGCCAAGCTTATTTCGCGCCATTTCCTGAAAACCGCCCGGTTCATGTGGAACAGACTTCATCAATTGAGCCGCCGGAACGTCTCACAAATTGCACGAATCGTTGCTGTTTCAATTCACTGATGACTAAAATTCAACATTCAGAGTTTGCTTTCTCCACCTTCATTTTTCAATGCTGCAGTTGCCTCCCAGTCCATGTTGGAACATCGGAACCACCGCCCTCTGCGAGTGAAACGGAATCCTGCAAAAATCAAAAAATCTTCATTCAAAAACAACCTCCCGACCTTAATACCAAATGCAGAAATCAGATCTGCGACCTCGCGTTGCATAGGAAAAATGTTGTTGTCGTCATAATCAGCATACAGCTCTCCGAACCGCTTTTGATGCTTTTCGTCGCTGTTGTTGTTAAATTCTGTTTACGAATAGATTTCATTGATTAAGCTAAAATTGAGAAACGAAATTGAAATTGATTGAATGTAAGAAGTGCCTATGAGTCGCTTGTTAAAGCATTAAATGTCAAAAGCAAAAACAAATTATTGCATGAGTGATAAAATTATTATTTTATAAAAATATAGATTTTTTATACATAATAGATCGTTTGCCGAATTCGAGTTCGGATTCGAATCGCTTTAAATGGGTGTTAAAATTATTTTAAGCGCCATGAAAAGCAATTGAAACAGCTTTTTTAGTAAATTTTGGATGAGTTGACGAATCGTCACATTTTGACTGAGTTGACGAATCATCGAGTTGACGAATCGTTGAGTTGACGAATCGTTGAGTTGACGAATCGTGGGGAGGCGGGCGAAAAGTATTTTGAGTAATTGGCGAAACGTCCTAATTTGGCTTAGTTGGTGAAATGTCTATTGGCAAGATGTCCAGTTGGCGAAATGTCCGTACACCAAAACCCATCCCTCTTGGATACAAAGTTGAAACAAAGCGAAATTTTAATCCTTTGTCTCTCAAAAGAATTGGTTTCCCCTCTTTTTTTTCTAATTTCCTGTGTTTTTAGCATTAAAAGTTTATTCATCTGAATGAGTGTATGAATTTCATGCACATTTCGACACTTTTGCTTCATTTGTTGCCGCTTTTTTGCCTTCTCAATTTCTCTTTGTCCAAAATTCACACCCTTTCGCTAACCGACGATTCGCGGCGTAACATTTTGCTCTCCAAGTTTGGCTTCGGCTCCAACGGCACTTTGTCCTTTTCGCTGACAAATTTCACTGTTCCGGACGCAGTGCTCAAACAAACACAGAAAGACGGGGGCGAGGACAAATTGGTGACTGAATTATTAAGCATTTTTTAAATTTCTTCGAGGGCAGCGCTTTAGGGCATCATCGGCTTCACCCTCAGCCGGGGCCGGGAATTGGCCAATGGCGTGCAGACCAACCCGCACCTGTGCCAACTGCAGCAGCAGGACCAGGGCATTGACTCGCTGTTCTTCGTTTTCGATTTCACCGCCCAACGATTGGTCGTTGTTCGTTCTGGACACATCAAAAGCATCAAATTGTGCACGAATTTGTCAAGGCAAGGACAAAAAAACGACATAAAATTTAATATATTTGACGGATTTGCTCTTTTCAGCTGCCCCTTTTCGGATGATGGCGAAACGGTCTTTCCTCCCTCCCACTTTTCTCCTCCCTTACCAATTTCTGTTCAGCGCAATTCGACCTCTTCCGTCGTGGCTTCGTCCGGGGGCTTTCTTTCCCATTTGTTTGGGGGTTCTTCCTCCAGCAACGATTTGAAGCTGCCATACTTTGACTATTTGCCAATTGGACTTCATAATGGCCAATATTCGACTCAGGTGATTGGCCGGGGAAGGGAAGGAGGAGAGGAAATGGATTTGGCTTATTTTCCGCCATTCGCTTCCCTTTTGACTGTTTTTTCTCAGTTCGCTGTCCGTTTCAACGAACAACAGAAGGGCTTTTTCTTCCTGTTCTTCCACAATTGCTTCAATTATCGTGAACATGGATACAGCGACCGCGTGGCGGTCGATTTGGCGGTGATTTCCGTAGGGAAAAAAGAAAATAATTAAATGTTTAAGGCGATAATTGTCGAGAAAAATGTCAACTCTTTTCTGTCGGTTGTGGACATTCCCAAGCCGTCTCTTTACGTTTATTTCGCTTTTCTTTTCGCGTTGGCCACCATTTTGTGGGCAAATTTATTGTGCAAATCGGAGTTTGTTTTATTTTTTACATTCAATCGCATTTTATGAGAAAATGTCCCTCCTTAATCACAAAATTAGGACCGACCCTTTCAGAAATTTTGAAATTTTTCCTTAATTTCCTACCGAAATTTTTAATGACAATAAAATTTGCTGTTTTGACATTATTTTTCGTTTTAGCAGCAACAACATTTTCAAAGTGCATCGTCTTATGTTGGTGCTCGTCTTCCTCAAATCGCTCACTTTGCTTTTCCATGGCGTCAACTTTTACTTTGTCTCCGTTTATGGCCACGAACGTGAGCTTTGGGCCATCATTTACTACGTCACTCATTTGTAATAATGGCATTTTCTTTTTCGTCTTATTTCGCACTTTTAGGCTTAAAGGTGCGCTTCTCTTCGGCACAATTATTCTGATTGGCTCCGGTTACACTTTTTTCAAAGTGAATTTTTCCTTTCAAATTTTATTTGTCGTTTATTTTGAGTGTTTTTACAGCAATTTTTGAGTGACAGAGACAGGCGACTGTTCATTTTCGTGTTGCCCCTGCAAATTTTGGCAAATATCGCAATGATAATTCTGGAGGAGTCGGAGTTCAGCGACCAGCGCTATCTGTTCTGGCTGGAGATGTTCACCTTCCTGGACATTGTCTGCTGCATGAGCATTCTTTTGCCCATTTTGTGGTGGTGACAAAAGAGAAGAGAGAGAGAGGGAGGGAAAAAGAAAAGAGGGACAGAGAGGATGAGAGAGCAGAGAAAAGAGAGAGAGGGAGGGAAAAAAGGATGGGGAGAGAGAAAAGAGGGAAAGGGAGGATGAGAGAGAGAGGGAAAGAAGGATAGGGAGAGAGAAAAGAGGGACGGGGAGGATGAGAGCAGAGAAAAGAGAGAGGGAGAGGGAGGGAAAAAAGGATGGGGAGAGAGAAAAGAGGGAAAGGGAGGATGAGAGAGAGCGAGAGGATGAGAGAGAGGGAGGGAAAGAAGGATAGGGAGAGAGAAAAGAGGGAAGGGGAGGATGAGAGAGCAGAGAAAAGAGAGAGAGGGAGGGAAAAAAGGATGGGAGAGAGAAAAGAGGGACAGGGAGGATGAGAGAGAGCGAGAGGATGAGAGAGAGAGAGGGGGAAAGAAGGATAGGGAGAGAGAAAAGAGGGAAGGGGAGGATGAGAGAGCAGAGAAAAGAGAGAGGGAGAGGGAGGGAAAAAAGGATGGGGAGAGAGGAAAAGAGGGAAAGGGAGGATGAGAGAGAGAGGGAAAGAAGGATAGGGAAAAAGAAAAGAGGGACAGGAGAGATGAGAGAGCAGAGAAAAGAGAGAGAGGGAGGGAAAAAAAGGATGGGGAGAGAGAAAAGAGGGAAAGGGAGGATGAGAGAGAGAGGGAAAGAAGGATAGGGAGAGAGAGAAAAGAGGACGGGGAGGATGAGAGCAGCGGAAAAGCGAGAGGGAGAGGGGGCGGGGGAAAAAAACGGGATGCGGGCGAGAGGAAACGAGGGACAGGGAGGATGAGATGAGAGGCGAGAGGATGAGAGAGAGGGAGGGAAAGAAGGATAGGGAGAGAGAAAAGAGGGAAGGGGAGGATGAGAGAGCAGAGAAAAGAGAGAGAGGGAGGGAAAAAGGATGGGAGAGAGAAAAGAGGGACAGGGAGGATGAGAGAGAGAGGGAAAGAAGGATAGGGAGAGAGAAAAGAGGGACGGGGGAGGATGAGAGAGCAGAGAAAAGAGAGGGAGAGGAGGGAAAAAAAAGGATGGGAGAGAGAAAAGAGGGACAGGGAGGATGAGAGAGAGCGAGAGGATGAGAGAAGGAGAGGGGGACGAAGGATAGGGAGAGAGAAAGAGGGGAAGGGGAGGAGAGGGATGAGAGACAGCAGAAGAAAGAGAGAGGGGGAGGGAGAGGGAAAAAAAAGGATGGGGAGAGAGAAAGAGGGACAGGGAGGATGAGGAGAGAGCGAGAGGATGAGAGAGAGGGAGGGGAAAGAAGGATAGGGAGAGAGAAAAGAGGGAAGGGGGAGGATGAGAGAGCAGAGAAAAGAGAGAGGGAGAGGGAGGGAAAAAAGGATGGGGAGAGAGAAAAGAGGGACAGGGAGGATGAGAGAGAGCGAGAGGATGAGAGAGAGGGAGGGAAAGAAGGATAGGGAGAGAGAAAGAGGGAAGGGGAGGATGAGAGAGCAGAGAAAAGAGAGAGGAGAGGGGAGGGAAAAAAAAGGATGGGGAGAGAGAAAAGAGGGACAGGGAGGATGGAGAGAGAGCGAGAGTGATGAGAGAGAGGAGGGAGGGAACAGAAGGATAGGGAGAGAGGAAAAGAGGGAAGGGGAGGATGAGCGAGCAGAGAAAAGAGAGAGAGGAGAGGGAAAAAAAGGATGGGAGAGAGAAAGAGGGACAGGAGGATGAGAGAGAGAGGAGGAAAGAGGACGGATAGAGGAGGGGAGAGAGAAAAGAGGGAAGGGGAGGATGAGAGGAGGAGAGCAGAGAAAGGGAAAAGAGAGGGAGAAGGGGGNAAAAACTAAAAGATAATGGTCTAATTCCGGATGCCGATTAAATTAGTGTTTAAAGAAATTCATATATTAAACGAAGTAGAATAATTTAATAAAAAAAATTTTGGAGTTGACAGCCTTCAAAAAAAAAATATTAATGCGGCAATGAACAAGAGTTAATTAAAAAATGTAAACAATTGTTAAAATTAATTATTATTATTAAATCTTTTAAAATTGTAAAATTATGGAGATTTTGCAATAGAAGAAGAGAAAATAATAATTACAAATAGAATAAATTTTATACTTAAAACCGAATAAAAAACAAAAGATTATAGCGTGATAATAAGCATTTTGCAGATATGCTGAAATTTTTTGCTACTTGGGGCGTGATAATAAGCATGAAAAACGCATTTCTAATTTGGTTTGAGGCTTCTAAGTCAACTTTGTTCATGTTGATTTTTACTGAATGCTCGATTTTTTCGGTTTTTGTGCTGATTTGGCATTTTGGTTCTTCTTTTGTGCTTTTTTTCATTTTGAAGAATTTTCGAAATAATTTCAGCAATTTTAAAAAAATTTTATTAACAAAAATTCAATAAAAACGAAAAATACGCCACTGAAAAACGGCCCGATGAATTTCGGAAAAAAACATACTACGAAATGGAAAATTTTCAAAAATTCGACTCCATTTTTTAGTGGTCAGTAATAAAAATTTCAAAATTGAAAACAAAATAACTTTATTTTCCCAAAATTAAAGGGCATGCTCAGTTTTATAATTAAACTTGAAAAATATTAATTGAAGCTTTTTACAATTCATTTTTCTAAAAATTGTTGAAATCAAAAAATTCCACCAAATTTACAAATAATTAAATTAAAGATACAAGATTTTTTACACTATGCAAGTCTGATCATAATAATAAATTTTAAATATATTTTAGCAAAATAATTTAGTCAAAAATTGCAGAATAAAAAATGACAAATAAAACTAAATACAAAATAGTCATAAAAAATAATGTTGTACTTTATTAAAAAATTATAAAAAATTAGATGAATTTTAATGCAATTAGTGTTATTGCAAGTTGCTTAACAATAGAATTAAAAGACATTCATGAATTTAAATGTTGATAAGCTTATATAAAGAATATTAAAACAAATAAAAATTTGGATTTTTATTTTGTATATAATTCCTCTTTTGTTAATTTAAGTTCAAAATTTAAGCGAACATTGGAAATTGATTTACAATTTATTCAAATATTAATTTGAAATATTTTTATTCTAACGATATATTAGTTCTCTATTGCTGAAATTCTTAATTTTTGTTTTATTTATCGATCTAAAATTATTTTGTGCGAAAATTGATTTTAATATTTAGTCACACGATTGTTTTAGAATTCAAACGTGCGAATTATTTTGATATAATTACGTCAATAATATATTTTATTATGCAATATCTTGTTATAATTCTAGAAAAATCTCTGCTTTTCTTTGGTCTGCATTAAAAAACTATTTATTATTTAATGCAATTTAATTTCAAAGCATCGCTTTTCATTATTAATTTCTTGGTCTTGAGCCATTCTATTTTTGCTCTTTCTAGGCTAAGCGGTTGATTTTTTGGTTTTTTTTATATACCTTTGATGGTCTAATTAAAAATTTAGTATTTCTTACAAATTTTAGTTTAATGAGCAATAATGATATTGGCATCTAAGATTTTCAGTTTTTATTTAATATTTATTTATCCATGAATAATAAGGTTTATTTTATAGAGAATTTGATAGTTTTTTTTGCGGTTTTTAAAAAAAAAAGGACAATATTATTTTATATGTTAAAATTATGATTGAAATCCCATCGAAAAGGGAATAATTTTGAAAAATTAGAAAAAAAAATAACTTGACAAATTTAAGAAATTATTAATTTTTGTATACGAGAATTATTTTAAAAATATAAAAAATGTATAACGACAGAGCCAATTATAACTTTATAAAATATTACAAGCAAATAATATTAATTAATTTAAAGCATTTTATTGTAACATAATTAACGAGAAACAAACTTTAACTAATATTAATAATAATAATTTATTTATTAGATAAGTAGTTAAACAATTATGTATATCAGCAAAGAATTTGACTGTTGACAAGGAAAAACAGATAATTTTATTTCATATAAAAATGTCACTAACAACAAAGAGATTTCCATTGAATTGGAGGATTGCAATATGATTTTTTATTCAGAGATTGGCGAGCTTTGGATCCATGCCAGATAAGGACTAATAAATATACAAAAGGCAAAAATATTTAATTCAAGAATGGAACTAAAGGACGCCATTGGAGGTCCAGCAAGGTTTTTTATATATCTGTTGAAAAAAGCTAATGAATATTAATATTTACTTCTCCTGAGCCCTTGAGAAAGGCATAAATAAATTAAAAAAGGTCAAATTATAATTATTATATTAAAAGGATTTCAAAGATTAAATGGTTGGAATGTTTAGCGAATTTATAGAAAATTCATAATAATAAATAAAAAAAATAAAAATATTTCAGAATAAAAAAGCCAATAATTGCTTAATTTTAAATTTAAAATTTTATTAAATTAAATTTTCCATTCTTGTTCTTATATGTATTTTTTAAATTTGATAAATTATAACCAGGGCTCGTAGATCTGAGGCTTTAGCCTCATTTGTGATTTTTTGATAGGTCAATGAGCCTAAATTTTCAAAATGAGGCTTTGCGGCTTTTTGTGATTTTTTGAGAAATTTTGAGGATTTAAGAGGTTTTTGGGGAAATTCGTAGATTTTTTAAATTCTGATAAGTTGGCATAATGTATGGTAATTATTTAGTAATATTTTAAAAATGTACAAATACAAATAGATACCTTTAAATAAAAGGTAAAAATATAAATAATTCAGTTTTTCCAAAAGTTATGAACATTTTTCATTGTTTTATGATGCATATAAACAAAATATATTTTTAAATACAACTGAATTGATATTCTATTTTCAAAAGAACAACTTTAAAAAAATTGTGAAAATAAAGTAAAAATTATACTAAAATAAAATGCAAAAGCAAATCTTGGTTTCAAAAGAAGTGGAGCTTAATGAGCTCAAATAAATAACATTAATTTGGGTTATAAAATGCGAAATATTATTTCTTATGAAAACCCAATAAATTAAATGTGTATTTATAAAAATGAAAAAATATCTAAGATTAATTAAAAATTTTCATTTTTAAAAAAAAGAAAAACTGCTTCGGAAAATTAGAATATCATAAAAGAAAATTATTGGAAATTTTAGGATTATATGGGCGTTTGAATAAATGTTAATTCAAACGCAACTAAAATTCAAAATGGTAATTTATTCAATAAAATTAATAATAAAGATTTTAATGAATGGATTTGAGAAACTAATAAAACAAGAAATTATCTTTTGAAATGGATAAAAGCTAATTCATAATTCTTGAATAATTTTTTACACAGAAAAAAAAGGTACCAGCTTTTTAACAAAACGACATCATTTGTAACAACCACATAATAAAATTTATGTAAAATAATTAATTTAATTTATATTAATTTATAACCAAAATTAATATAATAATAATAAATACATTGGGCTATTGATGTAAAATAAATTTATAATGAAAAAATTACCAATTTCATTAATTCTTTTGGCAATATTTTTTATATCGCCTAAAACTAACCTTTAGAAAATTACTCCAATTGCCTAAATAAATGAATAAGATTAAAGCAAAATATAAAATTAAATAATAAATTTAAAATTGAAGAAAACTAAATGTTATTTATGTGTTAAAGAATAAAGATGACGAAAATAATTGCGTCTATATACAGAAAAATCACATCAGATAACAAAAAAAAACTCTTAAATTAACTAATAAAAGTAATTATTTGAATTATATTAAAAAACCATTAAAAATTATAGTTTGCAATTTATAATTTTATGAGTTAATTTAGAATGTTGAATAGATAAAATGCTTATTATAATAAACAAGAACAATATGTTTACTGCGGCTGCTTGAACTAATTAAAAGCTTAGTGAAAAAACGCATTTAAATATTATTTGACGATCTGTTTCCATTTTATGTTATTTTTGTAAAAACATTTCGCATTCATATTCATTAATTCACATTATGTGTTATAATTTTATGTTCTTCTTCATAAAATCTTTCCTAAATAATATCGACTATTAATCTAATAAATAAGTGGACAGTGACTTCGTAGAATAGTTTGACTCCTTTGAATAAAACCTTTCCCGTTCACCCAAAACCCCCAAAGATCTGACTTGGCGCTCCTGGCCGAAACGCGACTAATGTATCAAAAAATTTATTAAAATTGCAATAAATATTTAAATGAAAATAAAAAATCAAATACCTAAATACCTAATATATGTTTATAAATATTTTGCTTAAATTATTGCTAATTTGATTATAATTTGTTGTTAATAGTTTTTTGATTAGTAAATATATGTTCATGGTTCTGATGGAAAATTGAATTTATTTGTCTTAGAATTAATAAATAATTGGGAATAAATAAATTAAAATAAATGCTTCAGTTAAACAAAGCAAAATGGACTATAATGATCTGAATGTGTGTGATAAATGTGGAATTTTATTTAAAATTTTTAACAACTGAAAAAACCAAACATAATTAAATAATGCTTATTAATTTTGAATATTAATAAATAATATAATGCACATGATTGAAGCAACCAACAGACAATTAAAAATTTTCGCCATTTAATTTTCATCATTTAACTTTTCTAAAAATAGGATAAATAATTAAATAAATGATACATTTTTAAAAGCAAGTAATAACTTGTTACCTTTGTTTGGAGTTTTTTGGACTCATTATATTTCCATATCTTTGCTAAAGTGTATGCAAAATAAGTAACGAAAAAAAGTTAAAAGCAAAATAAAAACTAACATTGATCTATTAAATAAAAATTAAACAAAAATTTAAAAAAATATATTTTAGGACTAAAATTTAACTGCTAGCAGATTTTGTTTAAAAGCTGACCAAACATATTAATGAATGATGCAAAAATATAAAATAATTAAATATGTTTAATTAAAATAAAACTGAACTATTAAAAAACCAAATATAAAAAACAATGATATATTGAGTTGGTTGAATTAAATAAAAAATCAAATTTCATCTGATATTCTGTGCATCTGTTAAATATAAAAATAATTCTTAAAATTATGTAATTGTTAAATATAATCACTTTGCTATAATGAAAAATAAATGTAGGCGCTATTATAACCTAAATATATATTAAATTTTTTAATTTTATTTTAAAAAAGAGGGATAGAAAATAAAAATAAATATAAAACGAGAATATGAAAAATAATTAAAAGATTACCTAATAATTATTAATATAAAATATAAAGATTATGTTTTTGTTTTATTATAAAATTACGACTCACACTAATATAATTGATAATTCGAGATGAAACTTGTTTTGGGATTTTTTGCCCCTAAAAAACGTCTTCCTAATTATCATTTACACATTTAAAAATGATAAAAAGTTGCATTAAATAATAACTAAATTTAGAATTTACTTAGTAATTTATTAATCAAAAAGATAATAAAAAGCTCTGATATTGTTGCATTTGTAATTTAAGATTCCAATTACCAGTGAGTAAAATCTAAATAAATTCAGAAAATAAGTTTAAAATGCCAATTAAAACTTATTAGACTTACGAACGAAGGAAGTAAATATATAAATATTCATTAAAAATTAAAATATATGTCTTAGTCCATGCAAATTATTTCAAGGCATTATTTTAAATAAATTTATTTGACACCAAGCAAAAGCACACATCGCGTCATGAATGTGGATATGACCTTTTGCGGGAGAAAAAATAATGATTAATTTTAAATTCGCAAAACTAGAAATAAAAGAACAGTGAAAATAAAATTGAATTAGAAAGACGTGGACAATATCAAACTTGAATACAAAATTAAAAGTGCATTTAATTTAAATTTGCTATAAAATTTTTAAATTCGATGCTCAGAAAAATGAAAATATTTTAAATTAAAAAGTAATTTTACTAAAATAATACCATTTTACAAAAAAAAAAATTATTAAAGTGGAATTATTGTAAAATAAACAAAAAATGAAAATGAAGGTATAAATCTGTAATTTTCAATCTTGACAGAGATCAGCGAACAACAACACAACATCATCTCATTTTGGGAAAACACAAATTAATGTGAAAAATGAAAGAGCCTACTTTTTTTTCATACGCGAATTTGAAAAGTCAATTATTGAGACGCGCACCTCATGAAAATTATTTGATAACCATTTTATAATTAAATGAAGATAAAATTTCCAAAACTATACTTATTGATTTGATTTGAGTCCGTTTATATTTTAATTTATGTTCCTTCGAATAACTTATGTCATGGACCAGAACGAATATCTTGCAGATTTTCAGTGAAGTAAGTAGAAAATTTGAAAAAAAATAAAAGATAAAAGAAAATTTTTAATCTAAAAAATCTTTAAAAAATATAAATTAATGACAAATAACGGTCGGCGTAATCTTAAAATTATATACAAAGTTAAATATAGTTATATATTTAATAATGCATGCATTCCGAATAGAAAAAATATTTAATAAAATTATTTATTTAAAAAGCAAAAAGAATAAAAAATAATAATAAATGATATTAAAATGGGTATTTATTAAAAACATTACTTTATATTTTTAATCCCTGAATTAAGTAAGAATAATTATGAACGTTCGAAGAACTTATGCCATTGACAAGAACGAATATCTTGCAGATTTTTAGTGGATTGAAAAATATAAGAAAAAAGAAAATTTACGTAAAAATTAAATAATATTATGTGAGCAATTATTAATTTTAATCGCATTAAACTGAAACTTATTAAAGAAATTATTAGCCACTGATATTTAATCATATAATTAACGTTCTATAGTTTCTCATTCCCTTTAGTAACTTATTAATAAGTTGAGATTTTTAAAAATTTCAATGTAAACGATTAGAAAATTATATTATTTATATAAATATCTTATGGAGCTCAATATCAGAAAGCATATGGATTCGTGAGCGGTCATCTTCAGACCAGAATTTGGGCAAAAAATAATCGAAATTTAATGAATCACTTAACAAAAATAAAAGAAATGTAATACATTGGATCACAAAAATTAAAAAAATATATTAAAAAGTAACGCATAGAGAAAATATATTTTATAGCAAACAAAAATAAAAGTACAAATAATCAATAGCACCTTGTTAAGGATTTTAAAATATTTACTTTTACAATTTTTAAATCTTAATGAGAAAATGGAAATAAATTACCAGCCGGAATATTAATATTAAAAATTATGTAATAAAATCAATCTTTATTTACTTCAAAAGGGGACATTTTCAAGCGATCATATATCCAAATTGATTGAATTAATTGCTTGCTTATATTTTAAGGATTTACTTTAAATAACTTAATTATAAAAGAGTGTTATTTATTTAATTGACTTAATTAATAATTTTATTAAATTAATTAATTAAATTAATCTTTTTTAATATTAATTATGCGTTAAATTCTTCATTTACTTTGCTTTGCTTGTTTTCATTTTTGCGTTTTCATGCGCAATGACTCGGCACCCATAAATGTTCAAAAGACTGCAAAAAAAATGAATTTCATATAATAAAAAATTTTGTACTTACATTTGTTTATATTGGCAACACAATTTCAACTGCATATAAAAAACCCTGATTAAATAAACTCTATATCAAAACAGAGGATAAAAATATAAATATAGTTCCCGAAAAACTGTCAATGGATAATGTGAAAATTAATTTAAAATGAAAAATAAAACAAATAATAATTTCTGTTTTTTTTATAAATTGTGAGAAGAATAACTTTTTAAAATTAAGAGTTACTTTCTTATAGTGATAAATTTTCTAAAATATTATTAAGTAATTCCATCTTTTTAATAAATAATAATAATTTTAGGAAGATTTTTCATCATTGCTCAAAAAAAGATGAAATAGAAATGAAAGTGACGTGACGAAAACTCGGGTTAATGAGTAATAGAAAAAAGGAATAAGAAATTAAATGAAAAAATATAATAAGGCAAATAAAAATAAATTTATATCAAATTTTTATTGAAAAAAATTAATTATAATATTAAAAACATTTTAACAATTTTCATGAACATATAAATGTGAATGAGATATTTAGATGACACTTCAATTTAAAAATGAGAATTTTTTCCAGTAAAATACTGAAATTTTTTGTTCTCGTTAGCTCCAAAATAAATCGTGGTAATGAAGGACTAACAGAGAAAAAAAAAATTAATTCCTACCAATTTTTTGAATTTTAAAGAATACATTTTAAAAAACTTTGAACAAAAATTAAACATAGAAATAATTACTGATTAAAAAAAAAGCATACAAAAGAAATGTTGGTTAAATTTTTAGACGTTAAATGAATTCATTCCTAAACATGAATTGAAATTTAAAAATGAAAAATTAAATAAATGAGAAAAAATTTACTTTACGGATGAATGAATTAACGATATAAATTTAAAAAAATATTGAACACAAATTTAAGAGTCATTTTTAATTAAAAATGTTTTAACGAAATTCTAAAAACGTGACAACATATTCAATTAATTTTATATTTAATTCATAAATGCTAAAAAATGAATAATAAAAAAAATCAAACTTTAATTGCCTTAAAATTTAAATACTTGAATTATTGGACAAATAAAAATGTCAATTTACAATTCAACACGAAAAGTTAATGACACCTTAAAATTTTAATTCTTAAACTAATGATGTTTTTGAATTTTATGTATTATTTTAATAAAAAAAACTACAAAAAATACAAATATTCTGTTGGCATAAAAGAAAATTCAAGTAGAAAAGCGAAAATGAAATGGAAAATGAATTTTTGAATTTAGTAAAACTATATCAATTGAATTAATCAAATTATTTCTTTTAAATTCATAATAACAAACAGCAAAAATTAAAAACAACAAAAGAGAAAAATATCGAATTCAAATAAGAAAAACAAAATTTCAAATAAATGCAGAAATACCCTTTAATAAAATTTAAAAGTTAATAATTTGGGTAAAAAATGAAAAATTAAATAAAAAACCACTGAATTAAAAATTATTTTTCAAAAATTTAGAATTTATATTATCAATCATATTCAGAAAAAACAAAGCTCTACGAAATGAGGGCAATCATATTTATAACCTTTTTATTATATAAATTGTTACCAAATAATCACTTATTCTTAAATTGTCACAAATAATTAATTTCATTTACCTCATTTCGTGTTTGATTTCAAATTTTGAATCGGTATCATGAAGAATTAAATTTATAAATGAATTTAAAAAATACAAATGGAAAAATGTAATTATTTACTGGCTTATGTATTCAATAATTTCTCTAATAAATTATATTGATAATGGTTTTAAAATATTGTTTAGGCATTGTATATATTGCAGTTGAGCAAGGCTTTTCATATTATCAAGAAAAAGAACTTGAAAGAAGGCGAAATATATACAAATTTTTTTCAATATTTTAATAGAGTAAAACAGAATATTACAAAAATTTATCTATCTATCATTTTCCGTTTACGAATCAATTTTGGACGATAATCATAAGAACATTAATCCTGAAATGGAGAAAAAAACAAATTAATCGGCAAAAGAAGATGTTATTAAATTTTTGACCAAGAGAAACCGGCGCGAAATCACTTAAAATTTCCACAAAAAATAGCCTAAGCTAAGCGAGAAAAATTTAAACTTATAAATAGATTATTTTTCGAACTAATACCAAAGCGAAACATTGTTATTACATTTAAAATTCAAGGATAACGTAGAATATATAAAAAAATTATTTTGAAGTAATAAAGTACGAATATTGACAAAAAAAAAGATAACAAATAGAAATAATAATATTGTAAAAGTAAAGAGAAAAACCAAAATTACGCGGATAATCAAAATGTGGCATGTTTTTTCCTAAAAAATACCTTAATGAACATTGGCAGGACCCCAGTAAGAGTTCAAAGCTACATAAGGCAAGTCATATTGCAGCTCATGATATAAAAATTGAAAAACTTTAGCAAAAATGAGTAAATTACAATTATAAATTTCATTGTCATCCCCTTGGAAAAGAATGTTTAAAAAAAAATTAATATTTGCCCTCACTAATAAAATTATTTAAGTTCACAATAATGATTTAATTTATATTTTTATTACAAAAAATTTTATAAAAAAGTCAAGGAATATTACAAGAACAAGTTATATAAGGAATATAATTCTAAAACCCTCATTAGGAACTTATAGCCTAGATATATATAAAAAAATATATTGAATACGCAGCTAAACATCTTCTAGAGAAACATGCGTTTTTCAAAATTAATACGTTAAACAATAATATAATAAAAATAATGTGAAAAAATTAAATTAACGAATTATTCAGGAAAAAATACAAAATGGACCCAATGATATCTTTTAATCAGAAATTTTTTTTTAATATTAAAGAAAAAATAGATAAGAAATGATTGAGACAAATAAATTTTAAAATCTCGATGTTATGATAATAAATAAATAAATTTGAGAATGTTCATTTTTAAAGGATATCTTTTCCCTTTTTATTGCATTTTTGTTTATAAATTTTGTGCAAAAAGCAAAATAGGTTTTTTTAAAAATTATTTTAGGTTTTAAGCTCTAAAAATCAAAGCCTCTGAAAATAGGGCATTAATAACTCAAAAAGCTTAACAACCCCTCAAAAAAAAATGTTTTTTCATTCATTTCAGGCCACAGGGAACTCAGGAACAAAATAAGCTAAAACCTTAAAATTGCATCCCTATTCATTAAAAAATGAAATTTGAAAAGTCGAGGTGAGAAAAATTTTCACTCCTACTAGTCAAAATTAAAAAAATTTTGTGTTTCAAATTTTATAACAATTAAAAATGAAATGATGTAAAAAAAACAACTTTTAAAAAAAATTTCCATTTTGCAGAATTCTTCGCTGACTACAATTCAAACGCGAAAGAAAGCAAAAATTTATTGAAAATTGTTCTGTTTTTTGCAAATAAATGCTTTACGGCTCTCTCCTAAATTCTGATTTAAGTAAATTATAATTAAGCAAATGACTTGAGTGCGCTTATTAACTGAGAGGAAAAGGCCAACTGCGGACTTTAAAGCCTAAAGCAAAGGAATTTATTAAAGTTTTTGTCAGAAAAATGCGTAACATTCTTCCATGAAAATAAATCTCTTTTTTCCATAACTTATGTTAAAGTTGATAAATTTTATTTGAAATTTGCAGGTTATAAGAGAAAAATCTGGAATATAGAATGATACCAAGAATGTAAAATGTTTTTATTCTAAGTAAAATTATGCCATATTTCTCAAAAAAAGCTAAAATAGTGGATTTACGAAAAGTCCTAGCTCCGTTTATTTAGATGATAAATGAAAAATATTAGCTAGAAAACTTGGTTTTTACTTATTAGAGTTCATTTTGATTTTTTTTTAAACAATTTCTCCCATTTATCGTACTTCTCTAATTATCCCACATGACGGATTATTTTTCAACCTCCTCAGAAAGGGGAGGATAATTAGAGACTGGGGTATTATTTTTCGACTTATTTTAAATGACAAGGGCTGGGAATTAAGCCACGAAAAATCTCCAAAAGTCAACTAAAAAGGTCATAAAAAATCACATTCACAAAAAATTTCAAAAAGTACGAAAAAAATGCAAACAAAAAAAAATCCCATTCAATAATTTAGGTATAGTAGGGTTGGGATTTCGCGACAAGTGCAAAAAGGCCACTTCGCGAGTGCAAAAATGGTGTAAAGAATGAGTTTTATTAAATTTATTTTATTATAAAATGTATTTTTGTTTTATTATATGGTTAATATTTTTTATGAATAATCAAAAATTTTAATTATTACTATTATAAATTAAAGATTTATGAATTATTTCAGGTTTTTAAACGAACTTTAAGGTGGTTTTTCATTTTTGAGTCAAGCTGATCAAGTAAATCAATCTCGTAATGCCAAATAAATTTTCTTGTTGTTTGTGGACGAGGCATATATTGAGGAAAAGAAAAATAATAAGTCGAATTAAACAAGCAAAATTTTAAATTTTACAAATTTTATCACTTTGAGTCGACTTTTTTCCACCACTGTATTTAACCCAAAGATACACCGTACAGATTAGGCCCGGTCTCTTTCGGTTAAATTTGCACGTTTTGAGAAGTGCCATCTTTTTGCACTGTCGCGAAGTGCCCAATTTTATTGATTTTTATTTTTGCACTTGTCGCGAAATGACATAGCACCCGGGGGGTTAAATATACACCCCCTAAGAATGGCAAATTGAAATTAAAAAAATTAAATTTTCGTTGACTAAATCATGAAAATTAAATCGTGCTGTAGCTGTTGTTGGGCCTTCAGCAAGCCAATAAAATAAACATATTATAGCTTTACCATCCTATGCTTTGCTTTTTTCTCCTTAATTTGGGCTTTCTATTTGTTATTTATTAATTTATTGCTGTGAGCTTTTTTATTTGGTGTGTCTACGGAAGAGCCGAAACACACTTAGGTTTTTGAATTTGAAATACGGAAGGGATCGTACTGACGAGGCCCACCCTTCCAGTTAATTTTTTTGGCAAAAGTACGGTCCGCAAAAGTACGGTCCGCAGTTGTCATCCGCAATTGTCGTCCGCAAATGTACGGTCCGCAATTGTCGTCCGCAATTGTCCGGTCCGCAATTGCCGGTCCGCAATTGTCGTAGCACCGCAACAGGAACCTCTACAGCAATGAGTGGCTGAAATAAAGAAATTAAATATAATAAAAACATTAGTTAAAAATAAAGAAATGCTTTTGTAAACAAAGACAAACATATTTAAAATTAATTTTAATAAAATTTTTGGAAATAAACCAAATAACATTAAAAATTGATCAATCTAATATTTTTCGTTATAAAAATACAAAAAATTAATGAAAAAAAAAATTAATAATATTATTTATTTCAAAATATCAATTAACTGATTTAAAAACTTATAGTTTTAAAAATAATAAAACTAGTTAATTAACAAAATGATACATAATGCATACATATATTAAATAAAAGGATATTTAAAATAAATTTAAAAATAATATAAAATAAAATATAATTATAAAATCATTAGAAAACAAAAACTCACCAAAAAGAGCAATTTCAAATTAATAAAGTGTACAAACTACAAAATAAGAAAGGAATTACGGCAAAATTAGAATTCAGAAGATGATAAACTTATATAAAAATTAAAAATTATCCGCAAACTTAAGCGATATCACGCTTACGAATACAATAAAATTATAAAAATTGACTGACTTAAATATCCAAAGCAATATTTAATGCCAAAATAATTCTGGATTTTTGATAGAAGAAACAAACGGCTGAAGAGTAAATAAATATATACCAATAATATGAAAATTGTGTATAAATTTATAAAAATAAAAATTCCATTAAAATAGTTTAAATGATCTTTATTAACTTTATTTTTGTCCCTCAAAACGTTTTGCCGATTTGTTTTGCAACTTTGTGTGACGAATGGAGCGACAACAATATTTTACCTTAGAATAAGTTGTAAATAAATGAATTCTATTCTCCTTGAAAATAAAAATATACAAATAAAATGAATTTATAATAAAATCTAAATTTGAGCAATAATTTTTTTAAATGGCCGAATTTTTGATAATAATACCTCGAGAATAATATTCTACAAAAAACAAATCGCATTAATAAAATATGGATTTAGCTATGGCTTTTCTTGAGCCAATAATAAATCAACCATTGATGTAAGTTTTTAGTTAACGAATCATAAAATACAACTTAATAATAATACAAAATTTAATATAAAAAAATTATTTATCTTATTTTTTGACAGCTGTAAATACGAACAAAAAAAAATAATATGATAATTCGAATTTTCTTTAATTAAATAGTGTTAAAAAATTAAAAAATTAAATATTGATAACAGAATTACAAAGTAATATAACTAGTAAGTCACAATTTCTACTCGTTTTCATGTGTTCATCAAAACAAGATAATTTATTTTATTTTAATTTATAATACTAATTTCTAATATAATACAAAAAAAACTTTAAAATAATAACTAGAATGCTCATTTTTCAGCACAAAAAAATTATAGATTTTAAGCACACTAAAAGGCATCAAAATTTTTCAAAATAAACATGAAAAAACATCAAAAAGCAAAATCAACACAAAAAATTGGAAAAGCATAAAAATTAAGAGTTTAAAGACACAAAAAATAATAAAGGCAGCAAAAAAAAACGTTTTTTTTTGCTCCCTGATTATTAAAAAAAAACCCCAAAAAATTCCTTTTCGACTGAAAAATATGGAATTCAAAAGAAGATAAAAATATGATAATAAAAAAAAAAATAAGAAAATTAAAAAGTTGCCACCAAATGGAAAATATTATTATTTCTTCATGAAGAAGACGCATAAAAAGTACAATGTTTTATAAATTGTTGTTATTAACTACCGAAAATACTCAAATTTCATCACGAAAACCTATTAATATTAAGATAAAAATAAAATTAATTATTTAATTAGCCATTAAAAATTTGAGACAAGAGCAAGCATTATTTCGTAACTTAAGTTAAAGATGTTTCCGTATTAAAGCAATTGATTACATGCCGTCATGGAAGACAAGAAAAATCTTGGATTTATTAAAAAATAAATATAAATGCTGATTAGAATAACTTTTTTAAAATAAAATATTAATCAAAAATTGTTATTGATTATGGCAACATCATTTTGAAAGATATATGCTTAAAATATTTTTTAAAATAAGCATAGCAGTTATTTTAATCAAAAATTTCTGTAAAACATTAAGACTAAAATGTTTACATTAAATTAAAAAATCAATTTAATTTTAAAAGATTTATAGTAAATATTAAATTCATATATAGTAGTAAAATATATAAAAAACAACGACTAATCATAGTGTAAAAATCTAAAAATAGGAAAATAATTATTTTTCCCAATAACAGAGAATTCATCTGCTAGGATATAAATAATGATAGTAATTTAATATTATTACCATAAAATAAAATGGATGTATTTTATAATGCATGGAAATAAATATATGTATTTGTGTATTTACAATTTGGTTAAAATCTGGGTAAATTCTTAAAAAAATTCCTAGAGAGTCGGAAAAATTCTTTTAATAGATAAATTTGACGGAACATTTAGGACAACAGTCAAATTCCTGATCAAAGCGATCTTTAAAACCTTATTATTTATGTAAACTCATTTTTTAACTTTTTAAAAGCTCAAAAAAATTTTCGAAAGAAGGGCTACCAGCGGTGGTACTCTTACCAAGGAATAATTTTTAGAGAATTTTAAACATTAATACTTTAGTTAGATAATTTTATTAAAATTAGCCAATACTTTTTAAAAATTATGTCTCAGTGACGAAATGAACAGTGACGGAATGATAGGTAACCCATTAAATTTTTTCATTTCTCAATTGGAGAAAATTTTGTGAAAAAATCATAAAAAAAATATTTTAAGCGCGATTGGACCCTGATATATATATGAGAAATGAACAATTTTTTAGTGGCATTATGGTTTAATTACAGACTGTATGCGCAAGGGCCAATATATCGGATCCTCAGATTCGCGTCTTCAAATGTCATTTCAAAATAATTTATATTTTTACTATTTTTAAAATAAACATAAATGAAATTCGTGAAAAGAGCAGAATTTGAAAGTCATTATTTAATCTAAATTTAAACTATTGGTACATAGCCGAAACATCTTTTGATAACAAGCCAAAATATGGGCTTTTATGTGCCAAAAGCCAAAATATTTTTTATATTCTAAATTGAGTCTATTCCGTTATTAGGTGGAAAAAGTGTTTTTCTTGCTTCAAACTCTAATGGCACCTGCAAAAAAATATATGAGAACATATAAAAAATCTGATCACTCGTTAATTAGAGAAATAAAAATTTTAATAAAAATTCAGATAGTGGATATTTGCAGATGAGCTTCAACGAAAAATTTAAATCGATAAAAGATATACAACCCTTATGCAATACGACGGAAACTTAAGCAAACAAATATTACGCTAAATACAAATTTATTCGAGTCAAAAACTTGAAAAATTTATTTAAATTAATAATTTAAATTTTGAATTTAAACATAAGGGTGAAGATTTCAAAAAAGTCGTTTAAGAAAAATCAAAAATTATATCAAATAAATTAAATTAAATCACGCAATTTATTATTATCTCAAGTAACTCACTAAATTTGTCTATATAAAAGAATGGATATTTACAATCGTTTTTAAAAAATATTTAAAATTATCCTCAAACGAGGACCTTTTTTCTGATTCGGCATCGAATTTTAATTAAACTATTAATTAATTTCTGCATTTTTTTAATGAGCATCAACAAAAAATACCATGAAGTATAGAACCCGATTTATAAATTATTATTTTAAAATCAAGGATGTGACGAAAAATAGAATTTTAGATAATCAATTACAAAAAATATAAAATTTGATAAAATAAGTAATAGGTATATTAAATTAATTTGAATTTTTAATGAAAAAGGATAACTAACAAAAAACTTATATATGATTAACATAGGTAGCTTTATTTTGATAAATACTTCAAAACTTGTTTAACATATTCGATTCATTTATTGAATTTAAAAAAATTAAATTTTATAAAAAAATCTCGAAGGACAGAACTTAATTGACACTCTAATTAAGACATAGAATTTATTTTTTATTTGTTTGATAAATTATTTAAGTTAAATTAAATATAGTTGCAACATTAGAAATTTTGACCATTTTTAACAGATTTTCACTGACAATTGGCAATTTTTTGGTCAAATGCTGAGACGCGACCGCGATCCGCGGCAATTACGTTAAATTCAGTAAAAAACTGTTTTAAAAAACAAACGATACTTTTTCACAAAATAAAAATGGAAACCAACAAAAACGAAAGTATAAATTACTTTCTGGTCGTGTTTTAGTGGATTTAATACAAAAAATAGTTTATTCTAGATAAAACTTAAACATTTATTGACTCAATTAAAATGTGGGTTAAATAAAAATATGAAATGTATGAGCTATGACTCCTATAAAAAACTTATGATTAAACCAAAATAATAAACGTTACTAAACTCATTAAAATAGATATTTTATTTTTTTATTTGATCCAATGAAAGAATTATAAAAATGAAAAGATAATAAACAATAGCACAAGTAAATTGCAATAATAAAAAAAAGATTTAATAATTATAAATCATGAAAATTTTTGTAAAAAATATAATTCTATTAATATTCCGAAAAAAGTAACCGATCAAGGAGCAAAACAATCAGAATTATTTATTAAAATATCTAAAAAACAATTAAAAGAAGATAATAAATATTCCAAGAAATTTAACAAAGCAAAGCGCGACCAATATATGCTCGTTGACTTAATTAATTAATATATTCGTCATCATTAGAAACCAAATCAAATTATTTTTGTTGTAATTTATAATAACAAAGATTTTTATGTATTAAATTCATTTATAAAATGCAATTTATTTTTCTGCAGACTTTGTCAATGAGTCAGCTTTATAGCCGGCGCTTACTGCAAGAGGCTGAAATTAATAAAGAATTAATTATCGGAAGCTTAAAATGAAAATATGAATTTAAATATATTTAACTAAATTAAGAAATAATTAATAAAAAATTATCTGTATAATTTTTAATTTAAATTAAAATAATCGATAAATTATATAAATTAATTAATTGAGATATTAGTAAAAAACCGAAAATATTAAATATTTTATTGTTTTAACGAATTTGAAGAAAAATTTTAAAATTTCGGCTTATACTAAAGTTTTGGAAAATGCAGCTCGCATATGGGATGTCCACTTCATTTTGGCCAGGCCATTTCTAAAATAAAAATAAATTTGTTTTTTTAAATTGCGGGCCATCACTTTTATAATTTCAAAACATTAAATTTTTTAAACTAATGCTCATAAATTAATTAAAAAGACCAATTTAATTGGAAATTCAAAAAATAATAAACAAAAACATGAATAAAAAACAAAATGAAATTTTGCATTACACTGACTTAGCTGATGCAAATTAATTTTTTTTTTAGAATTGTCTGTATGTGTATATTCATATAAAATATTAAATTTTATAAAATGAAATTAAGAAAAATTACCCTGATAAACAATTAAAATTTTAAATAATTAAAATAACAAAAATTTAGCAAGCATTTTAATAATGAAATTGTTTCTTTTAAAATATGTATGGAAGACATAATTTCCATTACATATCGCGCAGCAACGTGAAAAGGAATTTTTAGAGCGAGGAGTGCTTGTTATAAATTCAAATAATTAAATTGAACGAATATAATTAAATAAGTCTAATATTTCATAAAATAAATTTTTTATAAAAAGAAATTTTGCAGATTATCCTAATAAAAAAATTTTAATTATGAAAATGTTTAAGTCATGGAAATATTATATGCGTTTATAAGAAAATAATGTTTATTTATTAAGTAATAAAATAATAAATAACTTTATTCAGCTGTTTTATTATTATTACTATTATTTTAAAATTAATAAAAAAATACCAAAATGATAAAATATAATGAAAAAAATTATCTATCATATTTTAATTGGCCTTTTTATATTACTGATTTCATTAAATATAAATATCAAAAAATAAATATATCAATTTGTTTAAAATAAAACGTTGACAAAAACCCTAATTAATAATAATTCCACAAGGCCGCCACGGCAGCAATGAATGCAAAAAGGCAGATAAGCACCAGCAGTACCCGTATGCATAAAGATCAGGATCGGATCCCCGGATCATGATCCACGAATCTCTGATTCGATGATCTAAAAATCCGTGGATCAAAATCCGTATACATAAAGATCGGATTGGGTGATTGGAATTTAGGTTACTGAATTTTGCTTTTTCTGTTTTGGTTCATCCATATTCAAAATATGTAAAATTTTTGAAAACAAAAATAAGAATAAACAAAAAATTTGTCCAAGAAAAATTAAATATTTTTTGAGAGTAAATTTTTTGAAAATAACTGTTTATGTTATTATTGTTTTGCTTAGCTCTACTATTTAAGATTATAGTATCATTAGTAATCGAACACATTCATTATTTTTAATCGAAATATAGAATTATTAAAGATTTAAATAAAATGGACAAAATATTAATATAAAAAGCATAAATAAAGAAAATCGGAAAATACTTACCTAATTTATTATGAAAATCAAAAATTAATAAATTAATCCAATTTAATAAAAAAAAATAAAATGTAAAATGAAATACATAAGAAGCTGTTTAAATGAATAATATATTTTATGTATCTATATTTATGGAAAATAGAAAGTGACAAAATAAAGCCATTAAGGTTACTTAGTCATAACTAGAGTTCGAAAGTCATAACTAGAGTTCGAAGTTGTATGATTTTGCATATTTTTTCTGCGCATATGCTATGAAGAAAGGGGCTCAAAAATAGCATTTCTGCGTTAAAATTTTTTGATTTGGTGAAGGTTTTTAGTGGATATAAAAGCATATTTTGGGGGTTTCGAGAATAAATGCATATTTTGCCACTTTTGCGTTATATAGCATATTTCTGCAATTTTTGGCAAATTTTCATATGAAAAATGCAATAAAAATGGAAAATATACCTTAAGGATCGACCTTTTTGGAAATTTTTGAAAAAATACACCCTTAAAAATCGAAAAATTTTTAGATTTTTGTAAAACTTTATGAAAAAAACTTATTATATGAAAATATAATTTTGTTTTAGCATATTATAAAATTTATAAATTTATAAATTTAATATTTTTGCAATTGTCTAAAAAAGGCTCCTTAGAAAGTCAATTCTTAATTTATACATAATTTTTGGTATTTTTTGAAGGCTAAAAGACATTTTTTGGCAGTTTTTGAGGCACTGGTCTACCTCAGTTCGGCCCGGCACGATTCGGCCCCAGCGGCTTTTTGGCTATAACTTTTTTCACTGTCACCAAATTCAACATTGTTGGTATCATTCGAAAGCTCCAAGTGTCCTCTATTAGCATGCAAAATTCTGAAAAATTTCGTTAAGGTTTTAAAAAGTTATGGTTAGAAGAGTTCAAAAAATCAAATTTTCCAACGTTTTTGGCCACAAATTTGTTCAAAATTGACCAATTTTTTTTAAATTTTGCAGGCTAATAGAGCATGTTAAGAGCTTTCGAATGATACCAAGAATGTTGAATTTGGTTGACAGTGAAAAAAGTTATAGCCAAAAAGCCGCTGGGGCCGAATCGTGCTGGGGCCGAACTGAGCCGGTCCGTGAGGCACATTTTAGTGCATATTTGGGCATTTTTTTGGGTTTTTAGGGCATATTTGGCGGATTTTTAGTGAATACAACTTCGAACCCTAAATTTTAATTTTATCTCAAGTTCATATAATCCTTATTGGACTCAATTAAATTTTTTATATTAACCTTTTCAATATATAAAAATAAATAATCGAGAATAAAGACCTGCATACGGTAATTTTACAGTAAATTTTAATTCAAATATAAGAAATATTTAATAAAATTTTACTAAAAAATAAAAGAATAATCGAACCATCTTATACTTAATTAATTTAATTTAAATTAATCAAATCAGAAAAATGCATCAATTAAAATTTTTTTTAATGAATTATTATTAAATTCAAAAACAAAATAATAATGCAACCTCCTGCTGAATGTAGCGGCCTACTGGTCATTATATATTGAAGTTGAGCAAGGCATTTAATACGAGAAAGAGAACTTATTGCAGTCTACAAGGCAACTCAGGCTGACGTGTAAAGAAAACCGAAAGGCAAAGAAGAGCTGAAAATAATTTTCAAAATATTTTGAGGTTAATAAATTTTAATAATGCAAAATAAATAACTAGCTATTGTTATTCTCTTTTTAATAAGAAAGCTGAAATGGTTTTATAATAAACAATAATTTTAAAACAAAAAACAAACACTTTATTATCCCATTTGATAAAAATAAATACACAAAAATAAATTAAATTTTAAATATTTTGTTCATTTCTAACTACTTTTAAAAGTAATTAAGAAAAAATGTAAACTTTACATTAAAAGAATAATACCAACAATAGCTTTTATAATAGGTTCTTGTTTTTTAAAACATGCAATTTAAAAAAACTCTCTGAACGGAATTGAATGCTTTTCATACTTAATAGAAAAAAATTAAATTTACATAATATCATTACAAATTAAACGATAAAATTCACTATCAGAGCATATCTGAGCAACTTTTTCATTGGAGTTACGATAGATTAACTTTTTTTTTTTTTGCTCTTTATAGGATTATTTTGAAATTGTAGTGAAAATTAATAAAAAAAAATTTAAGCTCCAACAATAATTAAAATTATACTTATACAAAAATGAAAACTCTAATCAAATACTAAATATAACACATGTAAAACAATTAATGTAATAAACATTCTTATTCTTTACTACTTCTTAACTAAATGAAAAATCCATCATTATATGCATCAAATTATTTAACAAGAGAATAATCATGAAAAAAAGAGAGAGTTTTGGTTGCCACATACCTGGCAAGATTAAAAAATCTTATTTCTAAAAATATTTAATAATTTTAAAATAAATATAAAAAAACAATAAACCGTCCTGGCTTATTTTATCATTAATAAATAAAATTAATTTATTTATAAATTTAAATTATAATATTACAACAATTCCTAATACAAATTGAGATTATTTTAAAAATAAAAACTTTAGTTTTAATAAGCTGATATTATTGAAATTATTAAATTAAAACGAACATATGTTCGGATAGCTCGCGAAAATGAAGGGTCGAGTACATGCCTTATTTTTCTACTTTAATTTTTATAAATATTAAATTTAGTTTACATTAAATAGCAAAGAAAAGACATAAAATAAATGGCAATAACATACAAATTGAAACGAAATTAATTAATAAAACATAGAAACAAAGTAATTCTTTTAAGAAAACAAATTAATTAATTGCATCTTTTAAAGAACTATCAAGCGACTCTGTTGGTTATTATCTTAGGGATATCAATTAAAAGACAATCTAAAAAGAATACCAAAAAAAAAGTTGTGTCCGGAATAGTTTTAGCAAATTAGAACCGAAACAGGTTTAAAAAATTGTAAACTGAATAGGTTTAAATACTTGGACCCGGAACAGGTTTAAAAGGTTGTACTCGGAAAAGGTTTAAAAAGTTTAACCTTGAATAGGTTTAAAAAGTTGAACCTTGAATAGGTTTAAAAAGTAGGACCCGAAATAGGTTTAAAAAAAAGTTGTACTCGGAAAAGGATTAAAAAATTGGAACCTACACAAATAATAAATTACAAATAAATGCAAAGTCGGGGGAGCGGAGCAAATAAATTGGGTAGACAACAGAATGAATTAAGCAATGAATGGGGAGGAATAATTGGGAAGGGCAAAGGTCAATCAATAGGCAAGCGTGTGTCTGTCTCTAGCACGAAGAGAGCATGCCTCATATCTGCATATTCTTATGTTATTTAAAATCACTGATTTTTACTAAATTGATATTGGAATTAATTTACATATAATTAGCTCAACAAATTGTTGTGACTGCTTTTCGGAGACATGAGCCCAACTTAAAATATAGTAATTTAATTGTATTATTTTTGCACCATATAGTTTTATTATTTTTTCACAAAATTACTAATTAATTTGTTTAAATCTTTTAATTTGTGTAATTCCAATACAAAATTAGACTAGACAGCATAATTATGCTCATTTCAAATTGAATTTTTAGCTTATTCTTTTAATTGCATCATATAACAGCTGCAAACTTACTTATGAACTGGTATTTTTACATGATTTGTAATTTTATGAATTTTCACAACTAATTTTATTCCTTTTTTCTTGAGATATTGAAAAAGTTAAAATTAGGTTTTTATCAATTTTTATTTTTCTTTATATTATGTGTTATCAATTTTTCTTTTTCTTTATATTATGTTTTTATATAAAGATTTATTTTTTGATTTAAAAAATTAAATTATTTTGGTGATATATTTTTTTATTATTTTAGGCAGTTTAAAAAATTGTTTATTAATCTTTTCTTATTTTTATTAGTATTTTTCAAATAAAATGCATTTATTTAATATTTATTTATAATTTAAATCACATGTCTACCTTAACAAAGTTCGACTATTCGTGACTGCTTTTATAAATTAATTAATGATAATTAAATGATTACTGAAGCGGATCATTTGCCTGGATTAATTATTAATTTAATGCGTTTTGTGTATAGATTTCAATTATTTATTTATTATTTAATTTATTGATCAATTCTAAGTCAAATAGGAGGTTGTACTAAACCTTGAAATTTTGAGCGTCCATTAAGAATGAATAGAAAATGTAAAATTTGGATTTGCAAATTTTATTTTTTTTAAATGTTTAAGTCAAATTAATCGTTAGAAATATTTTTTTTCAATATATTATCCTTTATTTAAAAATATCATTATGTAGGTATGTGAATAAACTTTCAATTTATATATATTTTTGATAAATACTGATTTGGAATGAACAAAGATGTAAAAATAATAAAAAATGCATTGAGATGTGGAAACTTTGATTTTTGAGCTTTGATAAACAACCCTTTTTATGTATTTCTCAATATGCCTTTTGGTTTATAATTTTGTTTTCAATTTTCCAATCAGATAAAGCAATAAATTTTTTAAATAAATCACTTCATGTCTTTTATTAATACATTTAATTATTATTGCAGTCATTAATGTTTATTTAATAAATGTTTATAAACTTTAATTGTTCCAATTTTGTTAAATAATATTTTGTTATGAAAAATCCTTAATTTTTTCTATAGTTTCGTAATAACATAATAATATTGAATATAAATTTTGAGCTAATTTTTAAATGAAATTTTATGATTTATAGTAATAAAATTTTGAGCTTTTCATAATTATTTAAATCTCATAATAAAAATTAATAAAAAATTATTAAATTTTTTATTTAGTTAATTAATTTATTAAAAATGTTCAATTAGTTTAACATCTATAACTAAATTATTACTGCCTAAAACCAATACAGCTTTTTATCGAATTGCTGATACAAACTCTACCTATTTCATTTTTATAAGTAAATTCAGCAATATTTAGAAAGGGGAAAGAGGTTTTTTGGCTTTTTTTATTCGTGCTGATTGGACCATCGTACCGATTAATAATCACCATTCTTTTTTGAGACAAGAAAATAAATCCTTTCATTATAAAATACAACTGTTGTATTAAAAAAGTCAGGTGAACTATAGCGAACGCCCCGTGAAAAAATGGGTCAAATGATACACCAATCGTATCATTCGAAAGCTCTTGATGAGCTAAGTCTAACAACAATGTATGAATTCGAACCAATACCATCTAAGCACTGGGACAACTGAGTCCCAGTGAAAATAACCATTTCATTACCAAAGAAATGATAGAAGAAAAATAAATTTAAAAACAAAAAAAGCAAAAGGGCTATATATCAGGGGTGTGACTTGTCTCAGAAAAGACGAGAGCGAGAGTTTGGCGAGAGGCGAGAGTTGCCCAAAAGACGAGAGCGAGAGTTTGGCGAGAGGCGAGAGTCGCCCAAAAGACGAGAGCGAGAGCACGGCGAAAGGCGAGAGTCCCAAAAATCACGAGAGTTGGCGAGAGGCGGGAGTTTTTCAATTTTTTTTCTAGCCTTATTTTTTACTTCAAAATCATATATTAAATTAGGGTTACAGGCCCAGGTATTTGGGCAAATACCGGGTCAGGCTATTGCCTGGTCCAGAAAAGCCGTGTCAGGGTCCTAGTTTTTAAAACGGGGTCGAGCCAACCGTGTCATGAAAAATCCAAGAAAAAATCCAAAATTTTTTCTTGAAAATAAAAGCTTATATTTTAAAAATATTTGCAATTTTGGCTGCACATAAATCCTAAATATATAAATTATATAAAAATACAATTAATATATTAATAGAAAAATTGAGTTCCGAAATAAAAAACCGATTCAATACAAAAAGAAATCAATATGTAAAGATCGGTTATTTAACATTATTTAAAAATTATAAAGGAAGTAAATCGAATTAATTAAAGAGTTTAATATCCAATCTTCAGAAAGTATATTTACAAAAAACTAAACTATGATAAAATAATTCAAAGCCTATGTGTAGAATTGAAAAGAAGAGGCAGAAAATAAATTGACATAAATATTAGAAATGAACAAAAAAAAAAACAATTTTTATCAGAAGAATTCATTAAACGATGATAGCAACAATAAGACAATCATGAACATCCATAAGCTAAAGATTGCCTTGCCAAGTATTTAAAAGGGCCATAAATTCTCAAATTTATTTTAACAAAAGTTTATTTATTATTATAAATACCTGACATGAAATCATTTGCCTTTCAAGGGAAGGAGAGGACTGCCCATTAAGAATCTTAGAAACAAATTTAATAACAAGTTAATGGATAAAAATTATTTTTCTTTAAATATATTTAATTATAATAATAATAAAGTTAATTATATAAAAAAAATTCTGGCTTCTCAATCAATCCATTATATTATTTTAAGAAATTAACAATTAATATTTTTTAATAATTTATCAATATAAAATTTAAAGTTTTGTTTACTTTATGACACACACAACCAACACATTGTATAATTAAAATATAATTAGATAATTTATGTAGAATGAAAATTTTTTAAGGTAAAAAATTCATCAAAACAATAAAAGCATTTAATATTGTCAATTCATGCGCAAAAATAAAAAACGAACGTACTGCCAATTTCATCAAATGGCGTGATTACCAACAAGGATTTAAAAAGATTGTCTCAAAATAAATTATATAAAATATTAATACGTAGGAAACCAATTAAAAGAACATAATAATAATATTGAAAACTAAATACGATTGTTTAATTACTATAAGGTTGAATTTTAAAAATTGTTAAGTCCTATTATTCAAATTAATAGTTTTTTCATTTCTTTGTTTACTTTTAAATAAATTCGATAGATAAAATAGTAATTTATTTATAATATTTATTAAATTTTCTTTTAATAATGTATTTGTTTTCAATTTTTTTAGAAATTTTTATTGTGATAATAGATAAGCTTATAAAATCATGTTTTAGATTAATTTAGGATTAACCGAAACAAAAAATGAAAATCGGTTTTCAAAACCAAAAACCGAAGGTCCGAAACCAGCCGAACAAAAAACCGGAGGTATGGTTAATAATCGGTCGTGAACAACCATAGTTGTAACTAATTTTTCGTAAGTTGATTTATTAATTTGATACTTTTTAGAATTTTACTTATTCAGAAGTATTTTAATCTATTGCTTAAGTTTTTATTAGAAATAATATTAATTATTTTAGAAAAGTATATCAATACATAAGAATTACATTAATTTAACGATTTGTTTTTTAGCATTAATTTTGTTCATTCAAATAACTCAATTTTTAAGGAACTTATTGGTTCATTTATATTTTTTACTAGTTCGAAGATCATTCGTTGTTTTCCGTTTTGGTAGATGGTTGTCTTTAAATTACATTATAATTGTTATGAAAATCATTTTTATTATTGAATTAATTTTTATGGGTTTTAGGTACATTTTTCTATTGAATAATATAGGAAATTTTATTATTACCTCATATTTTTAAGTGTTCATTGTGAAATGGCAAAAATTTGTAAATTTGGTAAATAATTTTTTTTGTAATTAAAATTCATTTAAATTTTTATCTTGAAACAAATACATTGTAGAAAATTTATATAAATAAAAAATTTTCTATTTTAAATTCTTTTATATTTTTAACCGTAAACAAATACATTGTAGAAAATTTATATAGCACTGAAATTTATTAATTATATTCTAGTAAAATTTGCCAGAAAAAACGAATCGGCTATTTCTTTTTTTTTTTTTACAAAATTTATATTCGCTCATTTAAATTCAAATTAAAAATAAAATTACTTTATGAATTGGTATATTATATGTTTAATTCGAGGCTTCTTTCTTTTTTGATATTAAAAAAGAATTATTTTTAAGATAAATTCAAGTTTTTTATATTTATTCCTTAGATATTTTTTTATACATTTTAAGTATTTTTATAAAAAGAGTTATTATCTTTATTTTGGTCAATAATTTTTCAATACATAATTTATAATAAATTTTACAAAAGTTTGAATTTATTTAATCTTACTGAAAACATGTATTTAACAAAATTATTTTGAGAAATATTATTTAATTTACATTAGAAATTACATGCCAAAAGGCAAACCACGTATACCTTGAAAAGTTATGAATTTAGTTAGTTAGATATATAAAGAAAAAAACTATTTATAATTCTGTTTTATTTTATACATAATTAAATATTGTATTTTTTTGTTTCTTGTGAGCAACGTATTTTCAGCTAAAATAATCTTTGAATCTTTTCTTTGTCAATCTTTTGTAGTCATTTATCTATTATTCTATTTTAATGAAAAGGTTTTTTGATACTGGGCAACGATTTATATACTTAATTATAAATAATTATTAATTTATTTAAAATTGTGTATGAAAGATGATTTTTATTTTATTTTTCAAAAATAATTTTTTTTTTTCAAGTTATTTGCTTTTTAATTATGCATACACAATTTATTTCTCTTTTCGTGGTTTTAAAATCGTAGAAAAGTTCTTAATATTCATAAGGAACATTAGGCAAATAATCAATGGAGGTGATTTTGTATAATTTAACGATACATTAATACAAACTAATTCGGAATTGAAGGACAAAGAATTGAAAAAAAAAAAAATTATGATTTTTATTTGCTTTTCTAAATTTTGAGATCGATTTTTGTTCATGTTTTTTTCTACCTAAAATTAAATGCAAATGATTTATTTTTTTATTTTTTCACATAAAATGTTTATTTTTATTATGGCACAGATATTTTTAGTGATTTTTAACGACCTATACTAAAATATGAAAAATTTTAAAATATCGATATTTTGGTTTTACCAAATACCAGAAAATGTGATGTAATAAATTTAAATGAATAAAGAAATAGAATATTAATAATCTCAATATCAAAAGGAAAGTTAACAGTGTCTTAACCGTATTGCTTAAAGAACTATAGAAAGTTTTTTAATAAAAAAATTACTAAAATTTCTTTTGAATTAATAAGCTAATAATAAAAAATAAGTAAATAAGCTTAATAAAACACGAATCAAAGAAACTCTTTTTAATTTTTAAGAACCTAAATCACAATTCCGCTTTATTTATGTATAAGAATAATTTTTTGTAACTATTAAAATAAAATGCGTAATTTTGACAAGTTAGTTCCCAATTAATAAATCCTGAATGTTCAATTTTCCGGTAACGAATATCTGCGCCATCATGTTAATTATATCAATATTAAATTATTTTATACATTTCAATTTCCATTTGTTTTTTATTTTAATTTTCTTCCTTATAAAATCATTAGTCTGACGATGTTTCAATATACAAATGCTAGTTTTTTAATTTATTTTTTCGAACCTTTTAAAAGTTAAAATTTGATTTTTTTAAAGGCTTGCCCTCACTCCACTCTGCGATGAACATTTGATAATGGTTTCTAGGAATGTAGAAAGGATTATTTAATAGTCAGTAGTTTTTTAAAAAAAAAAAGCGAAGAATTAACGGGTAAATGTTGGAGGCGCAAATGTTCCAGGCGCAAATGTGGGGCGCAAAAGTGAAGGCGCAAATGTGGGGGCGCAAAAGTGGAGGCGCAAATGTGGGGCGCAAAAGTGGAGGCGCAAATGTGGGGGCGCAAAGTGGAGGCGCGAATGTGGGGCGCAAAAGTTGAGGCGCAAATGTTGGACGCGCAAATGTGGGGGGCGCAAAAGTGGAGGCGCAAATGTTGGAGGCGCAAATGTGGGGGCGCAAAAGTGGAGGCGCAAATGTTGGAGGCGCAAATATGGAGGCGCAAATGTTAGATGCGTGGACTTACCTTATTACCATATTTTAAGCATAAAAGATTTTTTCGATTTAGAATTTTAATTTTATTTTTAGAATTTTTTTCATTCAGAGCGAAAAAATTAGATTTTTTAGTTTTTTAAACTGTTTTTCCTTTTAGATTATTGTATTACTTTACTAAAAAATCATAAAAATTGAAATAAAATTAAACGCAAAATAAACTTGTCCTCGAATATTCCAATTAGAATTGCTCCCCGACTTGGGTGCGAGGACCGCCGGGGGGCACATGTCGGGGGTCGGGTCGGGGGAGTTTAAATGTCAGGGGTTGGGCACCCCGATCGGGTAGTGATTCCTTATGTACTTTTGGCTATAACTTTGTTTTAACTTGATGAATTTTTATTGAAATTATACAATCTAATAGAGAATCCTTAGAAATTTAATTGCTTTTTGAGCAAATATTGGTATTTTTGATTTTTGATTTTTTTTCATTCAAAGGGAGAAATTATTTTATTATTTTTTAGTTTTCTAATGTATTACTTTTTTTTTGTTTAAAAATTTTTGTTTATAAAATAAACTAAATAAAAGAATGTAGGTGTTAAAATTTTAATTTATTGTTGCGCCAAATAAAAAATGCCATAAAATTAAACTTAATAACATTTAAATAAATTAATTTTTAATTGGAGCAAATTGCGAATATTTTGCCAACTTAAAAAATCATAAGATATAAAATTAAAGCAAAAAAAGTTGTCCTCGAATATTCCAATTAGAGTTGCTCCCTTTTTGTTAAAAATTTCCATTAAAAATCAAAAATTTATTAATGATTTTTAAGTCAAAAAACAGGAAAAACCGTATGTGCAGTTTTTGACGGCATAAAAGAACAAATTGATGTATGATGTTTAAACAAACTATTCTAGTTTTAAACTCTAAAGTTTTATGTGTAGAAATTACTTAAAAAATTAGAAGTAAATATTATTGATTAATTTTTTCAGGATGGATAATATTGAGGCTTAATTCCTAATTGGTCTTAGAATATTTATTCTAAAACAAAAATGAAAGTGAAATAACTTAAAATTTTTAAAATATACCAAGATGGAATCTTTTAAATATTAATAATTACTTTTCAGAAAATGTTCTTTTAAATACATAAAATCAAACAAATTAACATTGTTAAATATCAAAATTTTAATAAAAAAAGCAAATTAGGGAAATATTACGGCACTAATTCTATTTAAAATTATCAAATAAGAACTAAAATAAATAAAGTAAAAAACTACATCACTTTTGGTTTAAATGAGTATCATACAAAAATTTTCCCTCGCGATGCACAAAAGCTTTTAATATTTAGATTTTTTAGAATTAGCATAATTAACTTGCATTTAAAAAAGTTTATTTACTGAACAAATTATTTTTAATTTTAAGGACTCGTCACACTAATCCTCATTTTAATCTAAATAGATATAAACAAATGTATTAATATTAATTTATATTATGTGTTTTTCTCTGTGTTTAAAGAAATGTAAATTGTCCCAATTGATTTAAAAAATAGAAACAAATATTATTGTAGATCGAGTTAGAAAATCTATATAATACTAAACCATAAACTATTATTTTTTGAAATTTTATTAGATTAAACCATTTGTCCCTTTATTCGATTTTGCGCATCACTCATATAGTTCAGAATTTGATTAAATTTTCTTGTATAGGTTTATTTATTCTAGCGTAATTGGGAGAAGATTGATGGTTAAAAATATTAGCTTTTATATGATTAACACATTTTTCTTGGAAAATTTCATATTTTTTCATTTATTACCCAATTGGGTTTTTATATTTTTATATTACTTAGTTTTGTGACTAAGAATTTTGCATGTATGTATTCGGATTTTCTTATTGTCTTTTTATAAATAAAGAATGAAACTTGCGCTATTTTATATGCGCAGTAGTTTTGCAACTTATCGATGCGTCATAAAATTAAATTTCAAAACTCAAAATTTATATAAAGATTACTAATTAAGAGTTAATTAAAAAATCTAACGAGATTAAATAAATTTACAATATTGCAATTACTAATATTGTGCTTTTTTGGTCAATTAGTAAACAATATTTTTAAAAAGATTGATTAATTCCGTTTGTACTTTTCAGACAAATAATATATTCATATTTATTAAATATCTGATCGGTTTTAATGATAAGTTCAATTATTTAATTTATTTAGGCATAAATAATATTTTGCACAATATATAAATTACCATATGGAAAAAGTTAAAAATTTATTCAAATCATTAAAAAGCACATCAAAAAAATTCTTTCAAATTGTTAGTATATTAGCAATTTAAAAAATAAAAATATATATTAAAAATATTCCAAATCAAAAGGTTATAAATGATAAAAAATATTACTATAGAAAAACGAAAATAAAATTTAAATAAACAAAAAAAAAAGAACGATATACAGCTTGCAGGAAAATGTTCATCTTTTAGAGGCCATGTTGCGAAGTATATATAATGACAAATAAATTTAAAATCAATTAAGATTTATGATTTAAAAAAAGTTTATGGTATATATTAGTAACGCATAATGAAATTGATAAGAATTATTTGTTATTTTTAATAAGTTAATTATTTGGTATATAGGTAACCAAATATAAATTTATTGTTTATTTTATACAATATTATGATTAAACATACATTTCATTAAATATGCTTAATTTTTAAACAAGCAATGATATTTTATCGCAATATGAAATGAAAAATAAAATGAAAAAATAATAAATTTTGAAAAAGTTGAAAAACGAAATGCAAAAGAAAATACCAAAATGATAAGAAAAAAAATGCTTTTGATAATTAAATTGACGATAAATATGGAAGTAGGGCGGCTAAATGAATTAATATGATGCCGCCAAAACGAATTGATCGCCGCGGAAGGACATAGGAGAGGAATTGAGTGCGACTGTTTGTAAAAGCGACACGGTAGGGTGGTGGCATAATGGACCTTCGCCTCGCAAACATTGGCGGCTTATTCTACAGCTGGGAACCTTACACCGCTCGGCATACGCTTAGCATTCTGCCCCAGCTTCTTGGCACTACACTACCAATGTCTATGAGGATTTTGTCATCGAGCATGTGCTGGTATTTCGGCAGAGATGAAAGATATTTCGTGTCGTGCCAGTATTAGGAAAGCGAAGCAGTGAAAGCAAATTACGAAAAGCATCTATTTTAGGGCAAAACTTATTAAATATATTTCAAGTTTTCCAAACCAACAAACACCTAATGGCACCGTCGGACTTGAAAATTAAACAAAAAACGCAGATTTTTTCATTTGGCCGTAAGTGATGTGTGATTTATCTCTGAAATTAGAAATTGTACGAGTTATTAGCAAAGATCACTGAATGTGCTTTATTGATAATTGAATTTGGCCAAAAAAATTTGGAATTAAATAATTAGCTGAAATTATTTATGTGTGTTACGGTATGAGAAAAAAATAGGGTAGGCAACAAGGATAATCTAATTAATGTTCGTTTAACAGCAATTTCCATAAATTTTTTATTTTCCGATCTATGAATGTTAAGTTTTTACACTTTTTGCTTCAGATATACATAAGTATAATTATTTTTGAGTTTAAATATCATTTACGTTTAATAAATCTTAAAATTAATGTATTATGCAAAATTTTTAATACATATTAATTACTTAATTTTTGTTGTTTTGTATAATAACCTTAAATAAAAAAGAGATTATTAATGGCTTGGTTTTCTTAAACAAATTCAAAAATAAAAATTTTGATTTAATAAATGGGTCTGGCAGTTTACATAATATAGAATTTTTCGTTCATATATTTTTAGAGACGTTTTACTTTAATTTATTTTATTTTCTTTAATTTGGGATGACATAAATATTTTGCAATTTATATATAAAAATATATTGATTAATTGTCGCAGCGGCTTTGTTCGCCATGGACAAGTGGTTCTTGCCTATAATTAAAGTTTTATTGAATATAATGTTTAGTATGAACTAAAATATTTATGAAATTGGATTAAAAATTTTCATTTAATTTTGTTGAAAATATTTGATTAAACCACCAAAGTTTACATTTTTCAATGCAACTTAAAATTTTTATTATATAAGCAAAAATTCTTTTAAAAATAGTTGGTAAAAAAATTTACATAATATATTTCATTAATTTTTCATGAATAATTATCAGTTATTTTATTATTACCAAAGTTTTAATGATTAATTTTGTTAAATGAATTTTGTTCATATATAAATGATTTCATTTTAATAATTTGCATTCTTTAATCTTGGAGTTTGGCTGAAGTCTGAACCATTTAGGCTATTATTTTAAATCTACTGATTATTTGAAATATTTGATAATATTTCTTTATTTTGTATTTTTATAAAATTCGAAATCATGTTAAAAAGTATTTAATTAATTATTAAATAATGTTTTTTTAAAGAAGGCTTCCGCACTAACGAGATCTTTAAGCTTAAAATTTATAATAATAAAATAAAAAATTTTAAAAAAACAAAAATGCATAATAAATAAAAATAAATGGGAAAAGGACTATTTATTAAAGGACACTTAAATGTAAAAAGCTATCAAAATATTACAAGCTTGCATTGAAATTTGTTCAATGGTTTGAAACTTGCAAAAAATAAACATAATTTCGTAAATAAAGTAATCGTTATAATTAAAAAAACCATTTCCTTTTTTGTAATGGAAATAACGATATATTAATAAGAACTGGGTTTGATTATAACTTTAAGTTTAAATCAAATGAAGAACATGAATAAATAAGGTTAATATTAAAATTAAACTCTTTGCTAAATAATTTGAAATATAACGAAAACATTGATATTACTAAAAAGTGCATTTCATAGAAAATCATTAAAAATTTATAGAATAATGAATAATTTAGCTCTGAAGACTGATTCAAACAATGATCAATTTTAAATAAATTTGTCTAGAAAATTCTTTTTGAATGAATTTGTCAGATGTTACCCTACCGTCGCCGTGAAAAATTTTTGATGTTTGATTTTAATTAATAGATTTTTGCAAAAATAGAATTTCAAAGGTTTTTATCAATAAAAAATTGATCAATTAGAGTAAAAACTTTGTTTAATGTGTAGGTGCTAAACCTAAATTATTTATAAATTAAAATTCATTACCCAAAACAAATTACACAAGAGCAGGTTAAAAAGAAGCATAGATTTGCACATTATTAGATTTATGTTTTGTTTCACTTACTGAAATTGTACAATTCTCTAACAAATAGTTGTTTACTTATTGTTGGCGGGAGATTTATAAGGCAGTTAAATAACTTAATTAAAATAATTTATGTTTTTACAAACAAATTAAAAATTTAATATAATTTCCCTTTTGTTTGCGATTTGTCAATAATTAATTTTCTATAAGTTATTTCGTATTTTTTTCTTCTCTTGTCAACTTGATATTTCAAATCACCTACCGTACCAATTGTACAGTACGAAAGAAGTGCTGGGAAATTTTCAGGCATAAATTTTGTCATACGTGAATTTAATTATTAATTATAACGGATAAATAGTAAAAATTGTAAATTAAATGTAAATTTATGATATTGGTTTAAATGATGTCACTGGAGCATGCTCATCCATCAGTAAATTAAAATAAGAGAAAATGAAAATTTATTTTTACATTTTATTTTTAAAATTTTGGATTTTCTTTTTAAATTTTTAGTATATTTTTCATCCATCCGAATAATTTCTTTTTTTGATGAACTCTTCCACCTCTACACAGTCTGAAACAAATTCTTTTTTGAATGTTTCAAGGTTTAAAATAAATAATATGAAAAATAGAATAACAACAGATGCCACACAATTCGAGAATGTGCGGTTTACTCTATTGGTCCCCTAAATGAATTTGGGGCCCACAATTCTGCGAAAGTAAACTTACCAAATCCCATAAAATCTTAATATTTCTTTTTTGGTATTTTCGGTTGGATTTGCTAACCATTCTAAGTTAATATTGTTGTATGCTGAAGAGAACCATAGAAATGTTGCAATATAAATAGCATATATTTATATTAATGTGTCTTTTCATTCTCCTTTTATTTTTAAATATATTAAATAGTTTAAACATAATTTATTTTAATTGTCGGTTATCTTTTTAATTGTTATTCTAGCGATCTGGTAGTAGTAGAATTTATTCTTTGTTTGAAAGTTTAATAAAGTTGATTTAGTTAAATTTTTATATAAATGCCCTTAATTCATTAACCGTCTATAATTAAATCTTTATTAAATAATTTGAACAACAATGATAAACTCTAAATAAATTTGTCTAGAAATTCCTAAAATTTCTCAACGAAGAATTTTTTATCTGTTTATTTAAAAAAAAATTGATTTAGACAAACAAATTAAAAATTTTTAATTTTCCTTTTGTTTACTTTTTGTCAATAATTAATTTTCTATAAGTTATTTTTTATTGTTTCTTCTCTTGGTAACTCGATTTTTCAATCCTTTTAATATGAATTTCATTTCATTTTTTCTAATTGTCGTTTATCTTTTTAATTGTTATTCAGCGATCTGGTCGCAGTAGAATTTATTCTTTCTTTGAAAGTTTAATTAAGTTGCTTTAGTTAAATGTTTAATATAACTGACCTTATATTCATTAATCGGCTATATTCTTTTATGCTGAGTTGCGATAGTCTTATTTAAATTATCGTTAGTTAGCCAATTAAAGTTAGATTTAAATACTTTAAATGCTTTTATTTCACTTATTTTTTGTTTGATATTACTTTTCGTTTATAATAAATTTTTTGTTAACTCTTTTTCATTTGACTTATAGTTATTTAGCTAAATGTAAATATGTCTTATGCGTATAATTTATTTAAAATCTTAGGGTAATTTATATATTTTTTATTTTTTTTAATTTTAATTATTGTTTCATTCACCTAATTTAGACACTTTGGTGTTTAATATATTCATTTTTAAATTTAATTTATTTAAAATTAATAAATTAATTATGTATATTACCAAGTTAACTTCAATATAGTATTATTCCATCTTTTTCAAGATATTTGTTTGTTATCAAATTATTCATGATTAGAATATTAATTTTTTTTCAAAAGACACCTAAATAAAATTTAAGGTTTAGTTATTATACAAAAAAAGTGCGTAATAATGCTATTATATGGCGGTTGGTTTGCATTCGATTTATTATAATTCGAATTATATATAACAAAATAAATTTGTTAATATTAATCACTTTAGATAAAATAAAATAATTTTTTTATTTTTAAACTCTAATAATTTCAACTTTTAAAATATTCAAATATTTTTTACACATTAATTTTTTTAATTTTTAGTGAATATTTTTTTTGAACATTTATAGATGCCAATCATATTTTTATTTAGCAATACAAAGATTTTATGAGTAACTACCAAATTTTATAATTAATTACCTTAGGGTGTGGGTGATCGATTAGTAGATGACAAAAATTTTAGTCAATGCATACGACAAATGTTTCATGGCGGTGTGTGATGAAACGTGGAATGGCTTACGGTAAAAAAGAATTAGAAAAGCGTATTTTCTTTTATTTATTTTTTTTGTAATAAGTCACTTGAATAATATAATTTCCCTTTTTCATCATTTTCTGTTTAAATTGGTTATTATGTATGAGGTTTTATTGATTTTAATTTGGTATTACAATTGGAAAATCACTACTTTTTTTAGTAGGTTGGGTAAAATTTGGGTAACTTCCAAATTTCATTTCATTTTTTAAAATTCTTTTTTATAATTGTATTTTAAAATATTTCTAGTGATCAATGTCTTTTTCTATATAGAACTTCTTAATTCAAATTTTGTATTTTAATTATGCTTTTTCTATTATTATTTTCGTTTTTAATCCCATGCCAAATAGCTACAATTCGAATAAGATAATGTGCACCCAACAAAATTCAAGCTTTGTTCAGGCAACATGAATAAGCTTTAAAAAAAATTTTCAAAGCTAAAAATTTGTATAAGCAACTAAATTAAATTGGAAAACCTACAAATAATTCCTATTTACCAGTATTTCTGACATCAAATTGATTTTCCAAAATATGTTAGTAAATAAATAATATATAAAAAATAAATATATAACAGCGAATTTAAATTTTTTTAAATAAAAAAGTAATATAATTTAGAGATGCCGACAAATTTAGCATGTTCTATTTTTATTGGTGTTAATTAATAATCAACCCAATTTAAAACATTTTTTTTTTGATAATTAAACAAAATATATAAAATTCTATGAATATAAGCATATATTTTTCTATAAAAAAAACATAAAACCGAAAGTACAAAAAATCAATAATCCAGCCATACGCGTTTCTTGAAGTTGAATTTCCGGTTGGCCTCGTGCAAATAAATAGAATAAAATTGTTTTCAAGTTATGAAAATCATAAAAAGCATTATTTTCATAAAAGAACAAAATAATATAGACAAAAAGTGAATGAAGAAATCTTAATTGCCAATGTTATACAAAGAAAAAACAAGTCTTATAACACTAAAATAACCATTGTTCCGTTCTTAGATCAATGAAGAAAGAGGATTCAAATTAATAATCTAATTGATAAATTTTGAAACAATAAAAAATAAAATAAGTTAATAATTAAATGTTTAATATATATGCATTTGTGAATATTTGTTGAAAATAAATATATCATTAATAATTAAAAAACAAGATATATACTTGAATTAAATAATTGAAAACAATTTAATTATTAAATGTAATATAAATGTATTATTTAAAAGAACATTAACAAAAAATATGAAAAACCCTAACCATAACTCCAAATATCAGCTAAAGGTAATACAAAAAAATGAAAATAAATAATTTTATTGAAATAAAATAATTTAACATATAAATAATGGGTGGGTAAATACATAAGAATATATGTGAGATTTAATTTTTTTTTTTTTTTGAAAGCTGCTTGGAACTTTGAAAAGTTCTCTAATTTAATAAAATTTATAAAAAATTCCATGTTGTTCTTATCCGTGCACAAAGTAACACAAAATTATTAATTTTTAAAAGAAATTTCACCCTTCCAATCTCTGTTACGAGGCCTGGTTCTTGATAGCTAAAAGCAGTGACTTAATAGGATAAAAATTAATGTTTGAATAATATTGCATAAAAACAAATTAAATTAACTTGAGTTTGATTAAAAAAATAAATTATTTTAAAATATAAAAATACAATATATTAAATAAATTTATTTCATATATAAAATTTTCGCTAAAATATTCTAATAATGCATAACAACCAGTGAAATAAGAATGACTATAGAATTTAAATGAAATTTAATTAAAAACAGACTATATTTAAAAAATTCAGTAAAAAAATAAAAATATATTTGGCGCTTTATAAAATATGCATTTTAATTTTATAAAGAACCAAAATAGATAAAAATTAATGAATAATAAAAATAATATTTCTATAATTTGCTGCTCGAACCAACTATAGTTCTGAGATAAGCTCGAAAATCGATCCGGCTTTGACCACTTAATAAAGAGGCTAAATAAAATGTAATAATCATAATATAATCTAATCAGAGGTACTTCAGTAAATAAATTTAATAAAAAACATAAACGATTAAGATTATTGCGGGATCAAATAAGAGAGATTTTGAAAATATTTTGAAACATTTAAATATACATTATGTTTTACAGCAATTAAAAATGTAACAGAATCGTTTTTATTAAAAAATAGGATTTAAAATTTAATCTAAATTTTCCGATAAAATATAGAAATCACGCATAAGTCCTTTAGTGTAAATTTAATTATTAAGTTAACAATTTATTTAACATTTATTTATTTGCTGAAATTTTGAGTAAAAAGTACATTACGTAATATAACTAACGAAAACATTAATAAAATTTAATTTCAAAAATTAACAATATAAATTAGCATCTTCATCTTGATTTTGTAATAATCTAAAACCAATGACAAACGAAGTAGAGAAGCAATAATTAAAGGAATCGCGGCCGTGATAATAAATAAATTAACAATACATATTACTTACTAAATATGAATATTAAGGAATAAGAAATAATTTAATAAAAGATTTCAATATGTGATAAGTATGGATAGGTTTTTTATATGCTAAATCTGAACCGTATTACCAATATCAAATTGAGCAAAATCCAACTTTTTCTCACATAAAAATCCAACCCTAGTGATAGAAAGAAAAAATATATAATTATAGTATTATACCATTGCAATTTGTCTACAATATCCCCTTAATTTTAAAAATTTTAAAAATCTGCTGCAGCATAAAAGATTTAAAGTAATATATTAGTAAATTTGATAATTTAAAATAACCAGTAGTAATATAAAAAGGAATTTAATATTTTCTATTTTTTTAATCATAATTTTTATAGCAAATAAAATCTTTAAAAAAATTAGCTTTGAGAACTTGAAATTTATTATAGTAATGTGAGAATTGAAAAAAATATATAATAATATTAAATATATATATATATATATATATAAAATTTATTTATGGATTATCTCGTTGGCAGTAATTATCCGGAATAACATAAAATTTTTAACAAACAACTCAATTTTAAATTAGCAGAAAATCTGAAAAAATATTGCTAAATTTTTTGAATGGAGGTTTTTAAAACCTTTTTTGAATATTGATTTGCCTATGTTTTTAGCATATTATTATATCTTTACATATTTTTCCGTTTGCGTAACAGTCATTACCTAAATTCCAAAATTTAAATTGATTCAAAAATTACCAAATTTCATTTTTATTTAATGAGACAAAAAGAAAAAGATTAAAATAACCAAAGCAATTTTAAATGTTTGTACTACTCAGTTTGATTTCGTAAATGTGAATCATTTTTTTGCTTTTGGTAAAGAAATGAATTGAAGAAAAAGTTCTGTTCAGAATCAAATAAAAAATAAAGAATCATAATATTTAATAAATCTATAAATTTTTATTATGCAAATAAATGTTACTAATAAATAAAACAAACGAGAATATCGATATAAAAAAACTACAATTTGAAAAATTCAAAAACTTTCAAAAATAAATAATTTACTTTATCGATTTTACCAATAAACTATTCAAACAGATGAAATGATAATTAATTAAATCAGGAAATTCAATTAATGCAAAATAACTCGTTTAACGCAGATATAGAAAAGAAATATAATCTAATTGTTTTATAAAAAATAATATTTATCATGTCGCAATGTGGAATTTATAATCTATCCTAATTTGTTTTTATATTAATATGATAATATTCCTTAAAGTAATAACATATATGCTTTATTTTATATTGAAAATAATTGATTGTGTTTGATGTTCGAAAATTGAAATTCTAATGAAAATTTAATTCACTAAAAATTTCGATTGACATTCTTAATAAAGAGAAAATAAACTATTGAAATATATAAAAGAATTTGTAAAATTGAATTATAAAAAACAAACGTGTATTGGCTCCTTGTCTTAATTATTTTGTGTTATTCTCTTTTCATTTTTACTTATAATGATGTATACGTATTTATAAGAGAGATAACTCTATCCTGTTTTTTCATGCTTATAATAAGCTCTCAATGAGATTAACGAAATACGTAAATATTCAGCAAGAAAACCAATTAAGGGAAAACAAAACATAAATAATTGGAGCTTCATTAATTAAAAATTTTGTACAACGGAATATACTAAACTATTATTGAATAATGATCCTATTAATATTATGAAAATTAATTCATTTTTGTAGTTTTTAAATGTCAGAACCATTTGTGGTAAAAATGAAGTAAACCATACATATTCTTTGTATCATTTGAAATCTGTTGAAGAACAAAAATTTTGTTTATTTAATAATGTTTTTTTCTAAAATTGGGTGTTATAATAATACACATATTTTCCATTAGTTAAAAAAGTGAACAGGTGGTGCCAATAGGCGCCACCGGAAAAAATTTGTAATTTTTAATGCGATTTGTTAGCAGATTTTTTTCCAAAAAATGAACAAATTTACGTTTTTGAGCCAATTTTTTGATGAAAATAAAGGGCTATTTTTTGCAATTTTGGGGTCAAAGTTTTAAAAAAATAAGGTAAAATGGGGGTCCGGCGTTGCCGATAGGCGCCGCCGTGAAAAATTTTGAAATTTTGAGTGAAGTGAATTTATTAGTAGATTTTGTCGAAAAAAATGTCCAATCATTGGTTAATTAATGGGTCCAATGCTGTTTTAAAAATAGAGAAAAATTATTTTTAATGTTAGAAAGTTTTCTTTTTAATTATATTTCAATTAAAGTAATTAAAAAAATGTGAAAACTATCATATCCAAATAGGGATATTGAACCCAAGGTTTTTTATTTTCGTCTCAATAAAAATTCCGTATATAAAATGCCAATCACGGATCAAAATCACGGAAAAAATTGAAAAAATCCGTGACCCGTGATCCGAGATCACGGCACCCCAAAAACCCCGTGATTTCCGTGATCCGTGAGCCGTGATCCGTGACCACGGCCAGCCCTGTTCGAGAGCGACAAATTGAAAAACACAAATCATAATTAATAAATTATTCTTATTTGATAAATTAAAAAAAATCAAAATTTGTGAAAAATTAATTTGAACGATAAATATATGGAAAAAGCAGTATTAAATTAATAAAAATGAGTTTTAAATATATAATTTCATAAAAATTAATTTTACATTATTTGTTAGTATGATTTATTGAATACTAATTAAACGAGCTTACAGGTCATTGGAGGGTGCTATGTCGTTATATAAAAACCATCAATAAGGGCGTTATATAAAAAAACATCAAATGGAAATTTTCAACCAAAAACTGCCCATAACTTTTGTTAATGTCAATAGAATTAGACATTCTTGTTATCATTCGATAGGCCTAACATTTCTCTATCAACTCACCTAATTTGGGCAAATTTGAGCAAAGTTATGGCCAAAAGTACACAATGTACCGGTTTTTCACCCATTTTTGGCTATAACTTTTTTGAAACCTAGCGAAATTTTTTGAAATTTTGTAGGCTAATAGAGGAAACATAGTGCTAGCGATTCATAACAAGATCACTTTATTTTGTTAGTTATAAGAATGTTTTGATCAGAATTTTTGATGATCAAAATAATTTTATTTTTAATTAAAAAATTTCTGTTAGAAAATATTTTTGTTTGTTATTTTCTTGCTATTAGTCGATAGCCCTATGTGTCCTCTATTAGCTTGCAAAATTTCAAAAAATTTCATTAGGTTTAAAAAAAGTTATGGCCAAAAATGTGTGAAAACTTGGTACCTTGCGTACTTTTGGCCATAACTTTGCTCAAACTAGGCCAAATTTTTTAAAATTTAGGTGAGTTAATAGAGAAATGTTAGGCCTATCGAATGTAACAAGAATGTCTAATTCTGTTGACCTTAGCAAAAGTTATGGGCAGTTTTTGGTTGAAAATTTCCATTTGATGGTTTTTTATATAACGCCCTTATTGATGGTTTTTATATAACGACTCAGCACCCATTGGAGAAGTGATGGCAGTTGCCGAGTTTTGCGTTTTCTGGAAATTGAAAAAACAATTGCCTGTCAAAAATTTCAATCAATTCTTTATTTACCATATCAATGTTAAGGAGAAAAAATTTTTTGAATAAACAAAAGTATAATTCTTTAGCTAATATTTTAATGATAGGAACCCGATGTCCGCCATTTAGTGTTTAAATTCAAATAACCCATAAACATAAAAATTTGTTAAGAGATTGAATTATAATTATTTTGAATAATTTGTTTAAATGAAAAAAATAAAGTGAAGATGACAGATGAAAAATAAAAGGCAATAAATGAGTTTAAAATTTTCGTACAAAGGACTGCTTCCCAAAAATGAAAAGATGCGCCTGATGATATAAAAAAATTTTAAACAATTATATACAATTGAAGTGCTTTATTAAACCCCAAATATTTAAGAAATTCCATTAATTCTGACGAGGAATCTGACATTTCCGAAGGCTCTAATTAGTATTTAAAAATTAAAAATTTATATACATTAAATTTATATTCCTTTGCTTTTCCGGAACTCGATGCCATGGATTGCTAAATTTAAAAGCATAATTTCTTTTTAACAAAAAAGTTAAATGGATTATAAGAAAATGATTAACCTTATTATCAAAAACCAATAATAAGTTCCAATTTTTACAAAACATGCATTTTGACGAAGAAGAGACATAAAATAAAAATTTTTTATCGCCTTGTGTGGAATGTTTGTGTCTTTTATTAGTTTAAATAAGTTCTTTGTAAATCGTCTATTACAAAATTAGTTATTGAGATATTTGTTAAAAATTAATTTAAATCAATGAAAGTTATGTTTAATTAGCATTTTCAACTTAAAAGCCCTATCTTTTTTCAAAATTTGTTGACTGAATAAAAACATAAAAAAATTCTTAATTTTCTATTTTAGCTAGGGAATAATTAAAGAAAAATACCGAGTAATTATAATTGACGAAAGTACCAAAAAAAATACTGAATTTTTAATTTTTTCTACGCTATTTCGTGTGGAGCGTTCGGCGTAGCAAAAAACTAAAAATTTCATTTCATTTTTTTGCATTAAAAACAATCTATTGCCTGTTTAAATTTTGTATTATTAAAAAACATAATATTCTTTCTTAAAACCACGGTTCAAAAACAATCAAAATGGACGTTCGTCAAAAAAGCATCAAATGAAAATTTTTTGTTCAAACTTTGCTTAATGCAACTAAATTATCATTCGATCGTCCTAAGAGTTTTCTTGATACTGCAAAATTTAATTAAATATTTTTACGGAAAGAATAAAATTTGGGGAATCAATTTAATATTTAGATGCTTTTCAAAAGTTTACTTGCAAATTTAAGATTCTTCAACGACATTTTTCAGAAATCTTTTCCCAACCTCCATAAGAAATTCATGTATCGCCGCTTTTGTTTCATCAATTAAAATTAGAAAATTAATAAAATTTATCACCAATTTCCTCTGATAGTGCACAAAAAAAGTTTGATTTTTTGGTCTTTTAATTTTTTTGTTATTAATATTATTTCTTTTCTATGCTCAAAAAGTTTTGGATTTCTTTTAATTGTATATAATCCTTTAATAAATTTTTTTTAAATCCAGAATTATAATTTTTACCAAGATATTGCCAAATTTTATAAATTATACATAAATGCATAATCGAACTATTAATGAAATTTCAAAAGATTTAATAATTATATTTAAAAATTTATCTGCTTTGCTGAAAATATTATTTAATATACTCCTGAAAATAGCAAAACACCAACATGAGTTTAATTTATCTTTAAGATTACCAGCAAGTTCATAAATATAAGACTATTAATAAACACTAAAAGAATTTCAAAAAAGTGAAAATTTAAATACCAAAATAAATTGCACAAGAAATAAGATGAAGTAAATATAATTGATTTAAAACATTTATGCTTTTAATCATTAATAATGAACAAATATTAATTACCATAACAAGAAAAGCATGATAATTGTTATCAGCATAAATGTTTAAAATGTCACACTAAAAAATGCACAGCCTATTATATAGATTGGGTAGGTGAGTCCATGATGCTTTAATAAAAAATAAAAAATAAAAAAATGAGAAATAACGAAAAACATAGTCAAATTTAAATGGAGGCAAAAATAATACAAAAATTAAATAAAAATTGAATAAAAACAACAAAAACAAAAGTTACTAACTGAATACACTTTAATAAATTTAAGAAATAAAATCAAAATAATACCACAACAATAAGAAATTTAATGAAAATCACAATATTAATTAAACAACCATTTGATTAAAGTAAACATTTCAGAGACAATGAAACTTTATTTTTTAAATCCGAAGTATTTATGTGTGCTGAGTTTAAAGGATACTAGAATCCATAATGGAATATGAATATAATGAATCAATAAATATATAGAAAACAGATCTTAAATATTGGTAATTAATAAACTTGTCTGAATGTTTTCCGACACAAATTTCACACGGATCAGACATTTTGGAATAGATGATTGCGATAATAAAAATATTTTATTATTATTTAATAATCTATTTAATAAAAATTAATAAGAATTATATAATAATAAATACAAAGATAATAAAATATAAGAAAAAATATAATAAACAAATTCCAATATTATTTAAAAAGTATTAAAAGCAATTTCTTTTTGCTTCCATGTAAAGCTGTGTAAAATGAACACAGCCATTTGTGAGAACATCCAGTGCAAACGTCCGAAAATCATCAAACGGAATACTTGTAAAAAAGACTATCATTGTTAATACTACCACGTTAGCGATAATATTGATTTTTAACAATGTTAACTAGAGTAAAATTTTGTCTTTCCCGCAAAAAATTAATAAAAAGAATAAAATACTTTATAATTAATTTAATTTATTATTGCGATAATATTTGGATTAATAATAATAACAATAGAAAACGAATTAAATTAGTAAAAAATTATTTTGGCACAATTCTGAAATAAAAATAAATTTATTAAATATTACAATTATAAGGAATCCAAAACTTTTTTGACCTTTGTGCACAATTTTTAAATCTGCAACCCTTCAAGTTGTATAAATACAAAAAAACATCTTTTATTGTGTTAAAAGGTTAAAATATTAGAATTTACGCTTAAAAGTGTATTAGAGAAAAATTCTATAATATTCAATAACAATATTTTAAGGTTAAATAAATTTTTAAAAATGCGTACCTAACCGAAGAGGGTTGAAATTCAAACAAATAAATGAAAATAAATATAAATAATCATTCTAAAGCTTTAAAAAATTAAACGATATTTCTTTACAACATTCACTAAAAATTATTTCTTTAAAATATTAGCCCCAAAAAGGGTTTAAACTGCAAAAAAAAAATGAAAAAAATGTATTAAGAAAAATAAAATTATAATAAAAGTTAATCCTCCAAGAGCGGTCCACAAACTTCGTCGACGAATTTTGGACTAGAGTTTCTATAAATACATTTCGTATCTAAACAATTAAATTTCATGATCCAATAAAAGACCAAAGCAAAAATAACAATTTTTCAAAATATGCATCAAATTTGAACAAAATTTTAATATCCAAATAAGTAATAGTCAAAAACTAAATCTTATAATTAAAGAATGTTATGCATAATTGTACAACGAAAATAAGAAAATAGATAATTCTAAAGATTGTTCAGGTATCTTAATTGTAATTTTATAAAAATGTTCCAGTAATTCTAAGAATTCTATTGTATACGAAAACAATTTAATTTAAATGAAATAAAAAATAAATGATTATATAATTTAATTTATCAATACAAAACAAAATATTTTAATTGTATGCAAAAGGTAACATTCTTATAATAAAGTTTTCTTATTTTTAAAATACTTGTCTTTTATAAGGAAAGGATAAAATAATATTAAACCCAAATTAAAATGATTCCTTTAAACAAAAAATTAAATCTTTCGAAGACATTTATTTCAAATTATTTAACACTGAAAAATGAATTTAAATGTTTATATATTTTTCTTATTAATTTCATTAAAATATAAAATTTTATTTTCAAGATTTATCTCAATGAAAAATGGTAAACTATTAAAGAATTTAAATTTATGTATTGACAATCTTACATAAATATGAAAAAACACTTAAATACAGCATTTGGTTTGAAGCACTAATAAATAAAATTTAATTTAAATATCAAGGTTGTCAATCAACAAAATTCATTATTCCCAAAGTACAAAAAATAATTTATCTTTTATGAAAAATTTAAACTTGAGTGCATAATATTTGATTTAACAAAACGAAGGAAATTTGGACTTTGCAACAAAAATGTTCAGGAAAAGAAATGCCATGGTTATATAATATTTAAAATATAAATAATAGAGACATAATAAAGATAATTATGAATAAATGGAGTAAATCATGAAAAAAATGAAGCGGTTTCAAACGACACTACGAATTCGGACGAGGCCATGAAAACTATACTCAACGCAAGTATTTGATAAACAAATCATTCAAAATGATAATAATTTATTTAAAGTAAAATTAAATATTTCTTTATTTAATAGATAAACAATTTATTGTTTTTTTACAAATTTTATTTGCTTTAAAAAGGGACTTTCAAATAACTTAAAAATAATTATGATTAACAAAATAAAGCTTTCTTTGTAGATTTAAAAATATATAAAAAAGTTCTATAAATAATAAAAGCAGGTTGTTTGTCTGCGATAAAAATTTTAATCTTGTCGTGAATATTATAGTACGGTGAGAAAAAACATCGTAGACTTGAATATAAGTGTACTTGATTAAATAAACAAATTAATTTATTTTATTGACGGTAAGTATTACATAAAAAGAAAGCCGATTATCATTTTATGGCTAAAAAACATTTATAAATCAATAATTTTAATTTCGTTTAATACTTACCTATAACACTATTTTTTAATCAAAAATTTTTTCGAAATAATAAATCATTAAAAAAATAATTAAGAAAATAAAATTTAATAATTTCTGAAAAATAATCATTATTTAAATAAGTGACATTTTAAAAATCCGCTTACTTTAAAAACTAACAAGCTTTATAACATCAAAATCAAACAATTCTCATAAATAAGACAAATAGACATAAATAAGAAATTTGTTACACTAAATAAATAAAAGTTATAAATATAAAATAAATATAATGCAAATAAATCAACGTAATAAACTGTTTGGGATATGCATGAACCAGTTTAAGCAATGAGCGAGCGAGGATAATGTTTCCATAGTATTATATTCAATTTTCTTTGAAAGCAAATTAAATTATTCAATTTATAAGATCTCATTAAATACCCCGAAGAACCAAAGAAAAATTTCTATTTTTTATTACATTTAATGATCTGAAATATAATGAAAAGATAATTCAAAATTATAGATATAAGCTTTAAACAAGCAATACTTCAGAAGAAAATTCAGTTTTAATTAGTAGATACTTTGGCGATTTATTTTTCAAATTAATTCCTATTTTTTGCCCATTGCTGTTCTTTCTGGATCCTGCGCATGCTAATATCCATGAAAAAGTCATGGAATTGTATTAAAGGCTGTGCAATATTAATTGATAATTTCATATGAAAATAAAAAATAAGCAAAATAAAAATTAATTAAGAAAAAATAATTAATTTTCCATTTAAATGCAAGAAAAAATATGAAAAGTAAAATCAAAAAGTTAATTGTCATAATTTACTCGAAATAACAAGCTCAAAATACATGGAGGAAACACAAATAAGGTTTTTAGGACTGGACTACAATTTGAATATGCAGTAAATATATACAAACAATAATCTTTCGAATTCATTACACAATTAGTTATTTTAAGAAATATTTTAAACAGTGAATAAACATAAAATTCTTTAAAAATATCGATGAATAAATTAATCATTAAAATGAAAAAATGAATTAAATTAGTAAAAATAAAATAATTTATTGAAAAGCTTTATACAAGTGAAAAATCTTATTGCAACAATAATATAAAAAAAAATAACCTAAACAATCTATTCAATCTTTTCACGAAATCTCACAAAGACAAAATATTCATGAAAAATTATATATATAATTAAATTAAATTAAGTAATTTGCAAAAGCATAATAAAAATTAAGGAAAATTTCTTTTATATTAAGTAATTTTGAACACCAAATGATGGATGGTTTGGTTGTTTTTATTTATATTTGGGTTTTTAAGCCTGAGAATATTATGATATTTCGTGAATATTTGAATAGACTCAAATAAGGATATTAGAAGCCGTAATGGACTATGATTATTATGAATCAATAAAAATATATAAAATAGGTCTCCAATATTGGTAATTAATAAACTTGTCTGAATGTTTACGACACAAATTTCTCACGGAACATGCATTAGTGAACGAGAGGGATTACTTGGTACGGGTCCGGGTCTTTTAGGTGCCGACGTTTTGGCACCAGCCCAAGTTCTCGAACTATATTTGTTGTTACCAAATCCAACAATCTTAGCATCATTCGAAAGTTAAAAAATTTGGGCGCAACCTAAAAATTTTGGGCATGTTTTTTTCTTCTAAAAAATGCTGTAATAAGTAGGAAATGAGAAATTACTAGAATGCTGAACACTGATTCGTATAAAAACTCGAAAATTCAATTTTCAAAATTCAATGAAGCACCGAAAGCAATATTTATAAAAAAAGAAAACCAAATAAAAAGAATTTTGTTTTTAAACAGCAATTAATTTCTGGTGCATCCAAGTCATTCAAAATAATGAATACATTTTTAATTACATTATAAAATACAATATAAGCTACATACACAAGAATTTTAAAATATTAATGTTTAATTGATATCAACAGACATATTAATGGTTAAGCAAATATAATTATAGCAAGAAAAAAACCTCAAAATATGTTTAAAGAATATTAATATAAATAATTTATGATAGTTGTAAAGTACATTCGTATTTGAAACGTAAAATAAAAAAATGAAAGCTACGTTAAATGATTATTATTGTTAATGAAAAAATCAAATATAACACAACAAGTAGATAACTAAAATTAATTTTAAATAATTATCATTAAGGTCAGATCTGCTGAACAGTTTCGTGACATTGCGCAATCCGATTTGACATGTTAATTAAAATTTCAAAATAATTTAGAACATTTATTTTGCATTTAACAATTTAATTATTTCAACTTGAAAAATCTACATTCTAATATTAATTAAAATTTTAATGGAAATATTTACTATAAAATTAACTTAAAATTAATTAGAATAAAAGAATAATTCGTAATAATGAAAAATTCAATAAAATTTTTATTCAATATTTGATTGGAAATAAAAATGAATCAAAAGACCAAAAGAGCCCAGTAAAAAATATCAATCACAAAACAAAGTCATTTTTCAAATGGATTATGGGACATGAAATGGTGTATTAGTTCAACCAAAACAAAAGGCAACTAAAAACAAATAATTAAAGCATAAAATAAAAAAGTGGAGAAAAGTAAATATTATTTTTTGCGAAGAATAAATTTTAAGCTTCTAACAAACTTTTTATTATTATTTTTCTAATATATTCAAGGTAAAATAATAACGCATATTAATTCAACGGAGACAAATCGATATAAATTCTAACAAGGGAAGGGCGCGAACTGTAAGTCGGAAAATGCATATGTGTGATATACCATTCGATAGAGCAGGGTCGATTTCTATTGTGAATTTTTAATATTACGCCCCCATAGGAAGAAATTAAAAAGTTATAGGGCCTCAAAAATCGAAATTTTGGCCAAAGTGCCAATTTCCAGCTCTGTTCACTTTTTAATAATTCCCCAACCTAAACGTTTGATTGTTTTTTTACTTATTTTCATTAATTAAAGCTTGTCATACATTTTTTTAGTCTAAAAAATGTTTTCTGAATTAATTAGTAATATTATACATTAATTAAAATTTATTTATTTTTATGTTGGATTTGAACCCCACCTCCAAAAATGTGAATTTAACCAACTGAGCCACCAATTCTAAGTGAAAATACAGCCAAAAATTCGATTTTTGAGGCCCTATAACTTTTTAATTTCTTCCTATGGGGGCGTAATATTAAAAATTCACAATAGAAATCGACCCTGCTCTATCGAATGGTATATCACACATATGCATTTTCCGACTTACAGTTCGCGCCCTTCCCTTGTAAGTTATATGTAAATAGTTATGATTTTAGAGCTAAACATAGGTGCAAAATACAATTTGGAAGAGAATGATGTCGCAAATGACCAAATTCAAAAGCTTGACTAGAGTAAAAATTTTCTTTCCTGTCAAAGAATTAATAAGAAAGAATAAAATACTTTTTAATAATTTTAATTTATTATTCTAATAATATTTGGGTTGATAGTAATAACAATAGAATACAGAAATAAATTAAGTGCACCTAATAAAAATTTAAATAAAACAACAAAATTACTTTTGCCATAGTTATATATGTATTTTTTGTGTTTATTGGGGATTTGAAATTGCTCATTGGCTTCAGCATGCTTCAATTAATACTAAATGTTATCTAAATTATTCTAATTTTGCTTATTTTTGAAAATACAAGTTCTTAAAAAAATAGAAAAACAACAGCGCACAGATAAGTACAATCAGTTTTATGGCAAAAAATAATTAATTTTTTAATGTTATAATTAACAGAGATCATAAATTTAACAAACATTAAAATATTTGAGATTTCGGAAATTTACTTTTAAAAAGCCCATTAAAAAGTATTTGGACATACGAACGAAGGAAGATAAGCAAATTCTAAATAAAAAATATAAGGAAATATTCTTGATCTTTGACGTCCAAATAATAGCAGCAAAAATTCAAGGCGATTTATAAATAACCATCGGAATCGCTTCGTACCACAAATACGCATTTGCAAAATATTCCAATAATGATTTTTATTAAGGTTTTTTAATGTGTTAGATAGAGTTGTATTTTTTCTTTGTATCATTTCAAATCACGCGGGTTGTCTTTGAATTTTTCGAATTGTATTAATACATTATTATGAATAATGTTTATAAATGTTTGTTTACTTTTAACCTTTTTTTATTATTTCGTAGTGCAAACTGAAAATTTAAAAATGATAACCTTTAATAAAATATAAACATTTAAAAAATTAAATGAATAAATTATCTAATAATGCAATTTGACTCGGAATTCGAATTTACTGACCAAGTATAATTTAGAAAAAACTTATTTCATAAACATGCAGAAGTCGACTTTCGAAATTGATCATTTTGAATAAATAATTGTTAAAACAAAAATATTTACCTAACTAAAGTTTTAATATGCTATTTTAAATTTGTTTTAGAATAAATAAATAATTTTAATAAAACTAAAAAGCTTTATTTATTGAATTCTTTGCCGAAAAGTATATTGTTTATCAATGAAAAAGAAATAAACACAGAAAAATTGAAAATAAGTATAATGTTCATTTATAGAATTATTTTATTTTTTAATAAAATTAAAATTTAGCCTATGAAAAAAGGATTGTTGAGTAGAGCTTGGTAATGTTTGATGCAATAATGATTTAATATTTTTTTAATTTCAACAAAAAATGAAACTATCAAATTTATAGAAAACAAATAATATTTAAATCGACATAATTCTTGACCTCTAATTAATGAAAAGACGAAAAAAATAATAATTTTTAAATCAATAATGTAATAAAATATCTAATTTTAAAAGAATTGGAAAATATAACCAAAACGACAACATAAAGAAAGAATGCATAATACATAGTTAATATTCAGTTGTAATAAAATAAAATAAAAAAGCTAAAATACTTTAACAATGGATTTTAATCCTTTTACTTAATTTGACAATTTTTTTCACGTGCTGGGTCGTTTCGTTAAATCCCATTTTAGCGAATTTTTCGACAAAACAATGTATAAATTTGCTTAAAGGCAATCAAATTTTAAATTCTTTGTATCAATCGATAGCCAAACTTTCTCTATAAGCCTACAAAATATAAAAATTGTGTCAACTTTAGAAAAAATTGTATAAAAACTATTTCTGCCATAACTTATGTTAAATTTGGTAATTTTAATTAAAATTTTGCAAGCTAAAAGAGAAAAAGCTTGGCTATCGTATGGTACCAATATGTAAATATGAAATAGACTACAATAAAACAAAAAATCTGAAATATGTTATAATAGTCAATCGAGTAATAAATCAATATATTGATTTCCTATTATACCTGTCTTAGAAAGCTTGGCGAAAAAAAAATTGGAACGCACTTATTTTCGAGTATAATCATGCATATTGTCTAAAAAATATAATTTTTTATTCACAATAAAACTGGAAATTTTACCGTTAAACTACTCATTACTAATTGAAAAACAGAAATTTTTTTTTCAATATATATTTTTAAATTTATTTTTATAAATTAATTTTTTAATTAATGGTTTTCTTTGGATCAGTTTTTCTTTATTTTAAATATATTGTTTATATTTGATGATTTTATGCAGCTTTGGATGTTTTATTACTTTTTTGTTTCAAAAAATGTTAACTGGTTTATTCAATTTCCTCAAATTTCTTGTCGATCTTTTAACGAATCTTATTATCTCAAAATATCTTAATATGAATATAGATTTTATTTCAATAAAATAATTATTTATCTTTTTTCTAGAAATAAAATTAAATTTATTACTTTATTATAAAGTTATATTCTTAATAAAAGTATCCTTTAATTTAATTTAATTTTTATAATATACATTTAAAGCATGTAAATTATTGATTATTTACTTTTAGTTTAAGCACTATATTTTTCAGAATATATAACATCACTTTAAAATTTTAAGTTTTATTTATTTAAAATAAAATTTGTTCAACATAAAATTTATTACTTTGTTTAGGAAAATTTTAATTAATTTCTATTTTATTTGGATTAATTAAATGTAATAATTTTAGTATTATATATTTTTTAAAATTTAAATCAAATTTTTATAAATTTCAAATATTTAAATCAAATTTTTATAAATTTCAAATAGATGTATAGTTAATTTATAGTTTATTTTTTTCTCATAGTTATTAACACTTGACTTCCAACACAGCGTGTGAAGATACGATATCTGCAATCCAGCTGGAGGTGCCAATTAGTCGAACTGTTTCATTAGCTGGATTTTAATCCTTAAACGAACACATTTTACGTTTTTATTTTTTCATTCTTTATTTAATATTTGTTTTTTAAAAAATAAAATCAATACTCAAGCAATTCTTAATTATTCTTGCTGATGCATGTATCAATTTAAAATTTGCAATCGATCGATATCGATTTTTTTATATATTGGTTAAGTTAAATTTATAATAATAAATAGCTGATTTATTGGTTTATTTCATTTAATTCGTTATATAGTAGTTCCTTAAGACTTGAATAAAAAGACGTTTTTATGTTTAATTTTTTTTTTTTTTTTGGTATAATTAGCCAATCTCTTATCTTTTAGCTATTTTAAGTGTTTTATTTCAATGAATTTTGTTGAGAAAATCGCATGAAAAGCGACCCAAAAACTCCCATTCCAAATGATTTTCATAAAATCTGTGATTTTTTAGAGGGCAAAATTATTGATCTACTGTTAACATTCATTTAATTTTGTATGTTTTAGGTCTTTTTTTATTTGATTTTACTTTAAAATATATTTATTTTAGGTATTGGTTATTTTTGAGAATACTAGTAAAGCATAATTTTATTTTTTAATTAAAAAGTCATGGGTTTAAATATGAGAAACAAACTTCTTTATGCAATGTTCATCATAATTATAGTAAATTATGTGATTTTGTATTTAATTATCAAGACCATGCTGCATTTTACATTTAAATTATAATTCAAAATAAATATTTAAAAATTTTACCTGTATTATTTTTACAGAATTATAAATTAAATTTTATTTGTTATCTTTAAGTTATTTAATAAAAATTATGTTTTAATGCATTCTTTTTTAAAAATTCTTGACCATAAAATTTCTCTTTTGCATTTTTACTTTAAGTTTAATCGGAAAAATTTAGTTTTACGCTAAATTTTTTGTTTCTGATTATTTCATTACTTTTAGATTCATTGGTAAATCGTTAATTTGATTATTAGCATTTATTAGATTATTGTTATTTTAAAATTTAGATCAAATTTATTATAATACATATTTTACTGTATTATTTTTATTAATCGAAATTGACAACAGAACAACGTCGGAAACAAACATATGGCCAAAATCAGGAAATAGATTATTAAGTAGGTATATTTTCGACGATTTATTTCTTTGTTTAAAAATGATTTCCTTTGTATAAAAATTCTACTTTTATCTATAGATTTTATTGATTAGTTTTGGTGTCTTTTAAGCATATAGAAAATCTAAATTTAATTTGAAAAATTTGGTTTTCTCATTTAATTGTTATGTTATAAAAGTTTTCATTATATTTTATAAATTTGTGATCGTTAATTTTTCATTTACCATTTAGTAAATTTGATTACTTTGATAATTTACATCAAAATCGTTTATATATTTTACTTAGAATCGACTATATAAAAATTTATGTTTTCAAGCATAAAGAGCAATAATTATTTTTGAAATTTATGCAAAGTCATTGACTTCACCTTAATTGGCTGCAATGATTCATGGCTGATTCGCAAAATTTTTTAAATAAAAATAAAAAATTTAATTTTTAAATTTTCAACTTATTAAATTCAAATGGATTTAAGTCATTTTTTTTTTTTGTAATTTATTTATATTTTTATATATTTAATTTTAACCTTACGTTTAATAAATTAAATGGTTCGTTATTTATTAATGAAAATAAAAACTTTAATGTAATCAAATTGAAATCCAATGATTTTGATCTTATCTTTAATATAATATATTCTGCATTTTAATTGTCACAATTCATCTTATGCGGCGAAGAACCAATATAATCTTTTTGATAAATTTAATTAAAAATTATTTATAGTTGGATATTTTTATCGTTTTAAACCCCTTATTCTTTAATTAAGATTATACTTATATTAATTTTTTTCATATTCAAAAAGCATTATTATTTTCCCACAGGTTTTGTGCGTTCTGTGGTTGCTGAGCAATCATTTCGAGTTGAAGAGAACTGAATACTGTGAGATAGTAGACAAATTATTATTTAAATTATAACTATTTGTGAAAAAGTAATATAATGAAATATAAAATACTTAATTATTTTAATCGTTTATAAATTATATATATTCAATTGTTTCTTCCACTATTATATATAAAGCTCTTAATTATGATAAATGCTCATTACATTCTGTTTTTATAATACGTTTATTTCAGTCTAAATATTTTACGTTTTCACTCATTGAATTGCGAGTAAATTATGAGTTAATAATTAGAAATAAGTCGATATTTTGGGAGTTTTTACTGTAATTTTTTCTACTTTTCGAAAAAATATGTTTAGTAATACCTTTTTGTGCGATATGATTTTTTAAATTTTATAACAAGCACTGTTTATTACTGATGGAGTAACTTTTAGCAGTAATTATTTATGTTGCTACTTTAATTCATTGTATATTTGTTAATAATAATATTTTGAATTAGATTTTATTATTTTTATTTTTAACGAATATATCTCATCTGAGGTACTGTTAACAAAATTAGGATTAAAGATTGGTTAATCAAAAGGGTGATTATTACTGGAGAAAATACCTAAATTAAAAAAAAAAATGTTACAAATCAAATATTAAATTCGAAAAAAACAATTTAAAATAACTTTGATATGTAATGATTTTAAGCAAAAAAAATGGTTTTATTTAAATTTTATTAATATAACAAAAAATTTATAGGTGAAATAAAATAGCGAAATTTTAACTTTACTTAATATTAATATTGCATCTTGCGCCGCGCCGTTTGAAAGGTTTACTACATGATTTAAAAATTTAATTTGATGCATTTTACAATTCATTATTATCTTTTAATTTTCTGGGTTGCCATTCATATTAAAGAATACGTAAATATCAAATTCAAATTATGCAAAATCAATTTGTTTTAATTAATTGCTTTATCTAGATAAGTATTTTTATTTCTTCAAAATTATTTTTATACAAAAAAATTATATATAAAAAAATCCATGAAGTATTTAAAATTTAAGGGATATGTGAAAAGAAGTTTTTTTGGTTTTATATTTTTTCATTCAATAAATGTATATTAAATTTATTGATGCTAGATAAATTCAATTAAATAATTAATTTTCTTTATAAAATTAGGTTTTATTGTTCAAGTTCTAATATAGTTTAAAAAAAAAATTCATTTATTTTAAACATTTATTTATAGCCTTTTTCTATAGAAGTAGTTCATATATTATTTATTTTAGCTTTTTATCTTGAATTTTATTTTGAATTGTTACTTTTCAGGATAAACTTGGCGCCATAATATTTAGTCTTTCGCTCTTTCCGCTTTGTCGCCTAACTGATGACTAAAATTATTAATTTTATTATAATAAATAAAAATTTGTGCATAACGCTGTCATGTAAACAGTCAACCGGCTTTCCTTTTATGGATATTTATCTAACCGTAATAAAAATTTATTAATTTATTTTAAATTTGAGTCTACGATGGTTGTTAAATCATTTATATTTTGTTCGTTAATTACATATTTTATTTTTAGCAATTTTTTTTTGTAAATGGGTATTTATTTATTGACTTGTACCAAGTCTCTTAAAAGAAATATTTTTTGAAATATTATATAAAATTCATAGTTTCATATAATTAACTTTTTTCATTTACATGCCAGAATTGCAACTTTTCTTTATCATAATTTATTATTTTCTTTGACTAGAGGATCAGTTTGGTGAAGAACATGCTACTATTGTACGAGAACCGTAAGTCTGAGGCTGCGAGGCGTCAATTTTAAAGTTAATTATTCTGTTAGAATTTCCATATTTTTTGTCATTAATATTAATATTAGAATGGAGTTTTTCTTCTTCAAGTTGAAGATTTAGTTATTTACTCTTTGAGTTCTATTTGATTTTTTTTCATAAATAATAATAATCATTTAATTTATTTTATTTTATTGTTTTACGTTTCAAATACTAACGTATAATTTATATTTATAATAATTATAATTTAGGGTTTTTCTTCTATACTTATATCTGCTTAACCATTAATATGTCGGTTCATATCAATTAAATATTTTTACTTTCAAAATTAAGTGTATGTAAATATAGGTATTTTATAATACAATAATAAAATGTGTGCATTATTTTTGATTGAGCACGATGTATCAGAAATTAATTGATGTTTAAAAAATTGTCTTTTGTTTTTTTTTGATTTTTTTTTATAAATTTTGCTCTAACCAATAAAATTTTCTAAATTCATATTTATGATGAAGTGCTGTTGAGAGATGCGACTATAAAAATATAATTGCAAATAGCGTAAGAGCCATTAATACTATTTTAAATGAAATATTCATATTGTTTTTCCATGTATATTCTTACATAATTTTTAGAAAAAAATATGCCCAAATTTTTAGGTTGCGCCAAATCCTTATTTTTGGAGCAATAACTTAGTAAAAGCTTCTCTTTATTAATTATTTTCGACAAACAGCGGATCTGAGGCACGACACTAGTACTCTGACAGCCTGTATTGAGACACCAACTTGATCATATCTATGCGAAAAGATTTTCTAGCCTGTAAAAATGCATTAAGCATAAACTTCAAAAATTACGGATTTTGCAATATTATGTTATAAATTTTTTGTGAATTGACAAATTGTGAAGCTATAGCTTAGTATCTAATCATGTAAAACTTTTGAATGATGCTAAGATGGATTTACAACAAACTATGTTATAGTCGAAAACTTGGGCTGGTGCCAAAACGTCGGCACCAAAAAGACCCGGACCCGTACCAAGTAATCCCTCTCGTTCACTAATGAATGTTCCGTGAGAAATTTTTGTGGAAAACATTCCGGCAAGTTTATTAATATTTTAACTTTTTTTTTAAATAGTCTTAGATTACGAACTTGTGTAGAAATGTTTAAATTATGTTGAATAAATTTATTTCATTTATTGTATAATTTTACATTTAAATTTTTTAAAATATATAACAATTTCTTCTACAATCATAATTACTTTCTCAATTTATAATTTTTTACCTGATATTCATTGCAGTGTTTTTGTTTAAATGTTTAATTATTCTTGGCCTTTTGTTCCTTCAGCAGGGATTTGAATTTGGTTGGCTGACCATTTTACATTGGATTTAAGAATATAATTTATGTATTTTAAAAATTTGGACAAATTTTGAATTCAATAAGATTTAATTTTAGCATTAAAAATTTCAAAACTAAATAATCATTTTTATATTGCATTATATTTCATGTTGGATTTATTTCCAATTAAAATTTGACATATTTGAAAAAATTGTTATTGAATTGTTAAAATTCAATGTTTATGCTATATCTAATGTTTTTTTTATTATTTTATATTAAATTTAATTTTTTGTATTAAATAGTAAATATTTTATACCTAAAACCAACAAATGTATTCAAAAGCTCACAAAAAAATTATGGCAATAAGAAAATATTAATTTTTTAAGGTTATTTAATCGTTAAAAAATAATACTTAGATTGAGCATTTTCTGTATGAATATGAAACCGATGAATGCGAGAGCTGAAAAAAGGGAGAACCAGCAGCGCTTGCAGCGCGTTCGCATATTCAATTGTTATGATTTAGAAAAGAATATTGTAACTAAAAATTCGAAATTTTTAATAAATAATATAAATATGAAAAACGATTAAATTAATTAATTCATTAAGCAATATGTCGCAAGAAGCGACGAGATGCCCAAAACGGGCGGGAGGTCTGCTCCCGCCAAAGGAGGAGGCCATTCATGGGAAGGTTTTCTAGTGTTCGGAGTGGACGATGGAAAGCCCCGGGAACTGTCACGGGAGGAGGAGGACTATTTCGGAGGGGGTGCGCTTGATCACACGGTGGCATTCCCCCGCCGGGAGAAGAGAGGGAAAAGAAACAAGTGGTCGAACGGGAGCACTTCCCGTCGCAATTGAGGGACGGGGCGAGAGGCGTCAGGAAAATGATCGGAATTCGCCTTTTCCTCCCAATTTTTCTCTATTTTTCACCTCCTTTTCCTCCCATTTTTTCTCATCATTTTGCTATCGTAATTTTATTCAATTTTGTCGTATTTCAATTTTGCCCCCTTTTCTTCTCTTTTTCACATCTGCGTCTGCCCCCCCCCCCTTTTGCCCCGCCGCTTTGCCATTTATTTTTTGAATTTGCCTTTGTCTTCATGTTGGCCAACACTTCTCCCCGGCCTTCTCCGATTTTTCCCCATTTTTGTCCCTTTGTTTTTGTCAATCCGAACTTTGGACCATTCACATTTTGCATTCTCCATTCACAATGTTTACGCTTTTGTGCCAGGGAGCTCCTCTCCCCGGCCTTTGACTTCTCTTTTTTCTTATCGCACATTTAAGAACCATTCATTTGCCCATTTGTCCAATTTGCATTTATTTGTGCCTAACTCCCGGGGGGAAACATTCGCCAATCACTCCCCCCCCCCTTTTTTTTTTGCATCACTTTGTTGGCCGTCACATCATTCATTCGTTCATTTTCATCGCTCACTCCCATCTGGGGAGAAAAAATTGTTCCTTTGCCTTAATCTCACCACACCACTCAATCGCGGCATTCACTTTTAACCCCATTTTGCCGTTTGTCACTTTTGGTTTAATTACCCAAGTTTGAGCGCTTCTTCAATAAACTATTTTTCTGTCATTTTGTGTTCGGCATTTTCGGGCGGGTCAGCGATCAATAGGGAGTCGTCTCCCTATTAGCGAATCATCTCTCCGGCCCCTTTGCCTGGGCATTTGCGGAGTGTTGCGGCAAGTCAAACGGGACTCCTATCCCTCAGGAGTGCCCATCCCAATCGACCCCCGTCCCCTTTTCTCAACCCCCCCCCCCCCGGCGGTTTGACAGCGACTCGAACGGCGAGTGAAAACGGGAGCGCAACTCCCGGACGCAGCGATTGGACAGGAGTCGGCACGCCGAAAGTGCTGACGGAAGAGCTCGACTTGGGGAGTACGCCTGGGAGCACCGGTCTCTCCCCCAATTTGATCGGTGGTGCCGTTAATCATAAACAGCCCAATCTCTTGTTTGCCTCCCACCCCTTTTTTCCATTCCACTCCCTTGGGACAGGACCAAACGGCAGCGGATTAAGCAATAAATAAAATAAAAGGTTGTTTATAAATTGTTAGTAAATTACTGACTATTTATTCTATGGTAAAATCAGTTATCGACGTCTAAACCCACATTATTATAACCAACCTATGGAACAGAACACAGCCAAAAAAAAAAACGATTATTCGGTAAAATAAATTAGAAATATTATTCTAAAATTTAAAAAAACGATAAATAATATCAGAATAATTTAAACAAAACCTCGAAATATTTTAATATTTTTGAAATTTAATGAATGTTCCAATTTAAAAAAATAAAAATATTTCAAAAATACGATATTGAGAAATTGTACAGTGGTAATATATTCCAAAATAACGCATTAAAAGTAAATATTTTAAATTATTCAATAAATGAATTTACATACACTTTCCCGCTTGCGGTCTTTGCAAATCCTTATTTTAAATACATTACTATCGTAATTATATAAATTCACTCTATAATTTTTAATAGGAATATATTAAATATGATAAAAAGACCTATGAACCAAAATAACCAAAATTCTATATGATATAAATCATCTAATTACAGAATCTGAGAATAGAAGGTAAAGAGTATATTGTTTTAATTGAAAATTATTTAATGAAAGAAATTATCAAAAATTCATGTGACACTATGGGCTAAAAAGGAGCTCGATTCCGCGAAAAACTATGATATCGAGTCAACGAGATGATAAATATTGTAATAAATAACTAATTAGATGAAAATTGCAAATATTTAATAATAGCCTCTTATTTTTAACATCAAAATTATCAAAAAGAGAACTAATATAAGCATATTCATCAAATGAAGGACAGTTTCATTTGATACAAAAATGTATTAATTTTGTAATCCAAAACATATTATATAATATTTATTAAAATAATAAAAAAATTAAAACATTTTGTATCTTATAAATAAAGGCAGTTAAAAAATAAAATAACAATCAAATATGACTATTTAAATTTATTAGAAATTAAACTTGTGTGAGGATTTATAACATATTTAAATAAATACTATGAAAAATACCAAAATGTTTAAGAAAATATTTATCAAAAATTATAAATTTTTAGCAGTAAACTTTTTAAAAGAAATGTGCAAAAGCCCTATTTTTCCACTGATAATTAGGCGTCACCAAATTCGGAACGAGGGAATCGTAAAATACTTGAAAGAATGCTAAAGATAATTTAGTAAGAGAAAAACTATAAATATTAGCACTTAACTGGTTAAAATAATTTAAAAATATAAAGAGAAGCTTCTTTTTAACCAATATAAGAATAAAAAAACTAAAGAATATATCAAAAATGTGACTTTAATTAGGCTCTATATATAAATTATTCAATTACCTAAACTAAATACCATTATTCCAAATAATTATTATGAAAAACGCAAAAAATTGCGTTTAATAGGCATTTCTAAAATATAATTTGTTAGCATTTTTCATTTTTTTTTTGCTTGAATAATCTATCTTATGTTCTAATGAGTTGAACTTTTGCTCCATATGAGATTTTTTAAAAGTTGAAAATTTATTTTCTTTACATATTACTTGTTAAAAGAACAAATTATAAAAAATTTACCACTAATAAATATCAAGTTGATAAAGAAAAAAAAAGAAATTGTTTAATATAAGTAGAAATTTAATCAATGTATTATTATTGCACCAAATTTAAAACAAATTATATAAATATTAAAAATACTTAAAATTTAATTTTTAAATTCAATAAGATAAAAAATTTTTCTTGATTTTGTGGAGTTGCATGCTAGAATGTAAGTTCATCAATACGGGGCTCAAGCCAATCCTTATAGGTTAGACGATCAAATACGAACAAAAAAAAATAATAATAATCGCACATTTGTTATTTTATTCTAATTATAATAAATTAAATGTAATTTAATTATCGCTATCAAAATTTATAGCACTAAATGTTAAAGAAATGAATGAGAGACGACGATAAAAGTGACAGAGAAATTTTTTTTTGTAAAATATTCCTATGGAAAGAGATTTTAAAATAATAATTAAGATAAAGAAAAACATTAAAATAATTTTCTTTTTAAAAATTCACCAATTTTTAATAAATTTTTGAAAACATGATAATTCAGAAGAGCAAATGAGACGGTGCTATTCGTTTCTTAAATCCACCAAGTAGTACTAAAACAAAAAATGTTAGAAATTGCTAACTTGTCTCAAATTTAATCAAATTAAAATTTCATGTTATTATACAATAGCATTAAAAGTTCTCTATCGGAATAGTATTTTTAGATTTTTTTTACAAAAATATACAAAACTAATTTTTATAAATTGCAATAAAATCTTGGGTCAGAGTTTTATGCCATAATTTTTAAAAACTCATGAAATTTTATTATTTTAAGAAAAAAATTCTTAGGTCTATCGAATATATCAATTAATGTAGTGTTAATATTTTTTTAAATTCTTTTATAAAAGAAATTAGGAACCATTGATATATTAGACAAAAATCAAATTTTCATATTTTCTTTAAGCGTTAGCATCATTCTTTTGTAATTTTTTTTGTTATTAATTTAAATAATTTTATTTTAAATAGTAAATAAAAGGTAATTCTTTCGAATAATGCAATTTAAATGCAATAATTTTTATATTCAATTATTTTACTTACTGAATTTGTTGTAAAAAGTATTATTATAAAAATTTTGTATATATTGAAAAAAGGTTTTTTATTATCTGCTGGTGTTGACTGTCGATTTGCATGAAATAGAGAATTGTTGATTTTATTCTTTTATAATATTATGAAGTAATATTTAATAAAATTTTAACAAACCTGTTTTTCTATATGATTTTATAAATAATTTTTTTCGTATTAAACATAAATAGGCTAATTTTTGGATTTAAGATTCCAAAAAAATTTTTAACTTTTTAAAATTTTTTTTTTGCATTTATTAATATATTTTTATGTTATAATTTTTTATTTAATGATTTAATATTAATTTCTTGTCCGTAACGAGATATTCTAGTTCGTTCGTGTGGAAGGTTCTTTGTATTTTGTTATCTCGGCATATACAGTAAATATTTTGGGTTAGATTGTTTAAGATTTATTCAAAATCTGACAATTAAAAAAAAATTATTAAACAATAACTCTGAAAATATACTACGAATTACAAAAAATTAAAAAAATTGACTTTTATTATGTCTGTATTATGGAAAAATATAAAAATACTATAATAGATATTAATAACTGTACAGATTAAAGAAAAGTGATAATATTAATATATAAAATATATTAAAATGTATATAATAATAATCGATATGTATATAATAATCGATCAAGCAGCTAGATAGAATAGGCAAAACAACTACAACATGAATAAAATTGAATAATAAATTGCACAAATAAATTAAATATTTTATTACTAAACAAAAAGAAAGATTATATGAAATTTAAAAGATAAAAAAATTATTAAAAAACCACTTATGTCACTTATTAAAAAATTTCATTTTTTCTAATAAATATCATATTTGATTTGATTTTGTTAATTAGGTTTTTATTTATTGATTTCATAAATAAATAAATAAATTTGCGTATAATTGTCTGTAAGTAGACAAGAAAATCAAGAGTTGCTTAAAATATCTATTTTCTTTCATTTTTATTTTTTGAAATTGTACCGCTAAGCATAAAAAAGTACAGATTTTTAAATTATAACCAGGTTATGAAGTTTTGTTTTATTATTGTCGGGCTCTAGTGAAATGCTTGTTCATGATATACCGTTATTTCTCTGGATTTGTATTATATTTGTCACAAAAAATCAAAGAAGCAGCAAACCAAACTCAAATAGTTTAATATCATATTAATTGACATTTCCTATTTTCAAGAGATAGAAAAATAAAAAAATATTCTTATTTCTTTATAAAATTTTTTATTTTTCATTTAATTTCTTGACTAATTGTTATTTGGTTGATTTTTTCAACCCCATTTTCCTATTGGTTTTTGTAATAATCAATATTTATTTATTGTTGTTTCTTGATTTCAGAACTTGTCCAGCTACAGGTTCCACTTGTATGGCGGGCGATTAGGTGATTATTGTAAATATTGTTGTATGATGGTTTTTTAATTTTTTATATAAAATTTTGTTTTTCAAAATGTTTCATTATTATTCTGTGATTAGCATATGTTCAAACACCCTGTAAACGAGTCGCGCAATGATTGACTTCCAATTTTTTCGTCACCCCCCCCCCCCCCGGCCCCCTTCTTGAAATCGATAATCGCCGTTAATTGTTCCGTCTTTTTTCTTCAGTTCTCTTCTGCTTATGATTTTTTCTTTTTTATATTTAATTTAATTCTTTTAATAGAAACATTTTTTAATTTTATGCTTATCTCTAAACATGCTTAGGTTGAAATTGTTTTGTTTTTCATTTTTTGTAACTCATTTATTTTATTAATTTCACCAAATTTTTCATGAAAATATGGCTAAATTATAATTTGTTCTACGTTGTTGGCGTTTCTGGCAAAAATTCAGCTGAACTCCATTTAATATTTTTTTGCACAATAAATTCATAAACAATATTTTATTATTATATTCACGACATTAGTTAAGAATGTAAAATTTTGATTTAATTGTAAATCTAACAATCTTTTTACACGCATGATCACCGGGTTTCGCAATAAATAATTGCAAAATTTTTTATAATATTTTTAATTTTAACTAAATACCTCTGTGTTTGTAAGTATTTATTATTAAATATGAATTTTAATTTAAATTAAAATTTAAAAATAAAAATAATCATTCAATTTTATTTTCAATTTTATATTTCTTTTAAGTAATATCCTATTTTTATTAGTCAATTTCAATAATTAAAAAATCTAGCATTTACTTTACTGAATTTTAACTTTTTCCCAAAAAAAAGTCATATGTAGATATTTTACAAAATTATTTTAATATTTATCTGACAATTTTATTTTAATTATAATTTGTTTATTAATAAGTATTATAAACCAATTTACAAATTAATTCTTGTGTCATTTTTAATGATAAATAATTTTTTATGCTTTTGGCTAAATAAAAAAAATTATTGCGTATTTTACACAATTTCAGTATTTATTATTTTTTGTTTTTAATAACAAAATTTTGTCCTCAATAAAAATGTCACTTATTTTTTATAGCTCCTAGCCGTTATTGTAGTCAATTACTTATTTTGAAAAACAACTTGAAGCATAATTAAAAATACTTTCGAATCATTCTTTAATATTTAAAATTTACATAATTCATGTAATTTAGAAATAACTTTTTATAATAATTCTCGTCGACAATGAATCAAAAAAGCATCAAATGTGCACATGATTTTTATTGACAGTATATTCATTTTTCTAGTATGTCTTTGTTTCCTTAATGATGAATTAGTGTGATTTATTGCTTATTACACTATTAATTAATGTTAAAAACATTTTTCAATTATCTCTGATTAATAAATCTATTTTTGTTTTTTGATCTACCATTAATGACAGAAAAATTTAATATTCACCTGGCAATTTTAATTATTTCTTTTCTTCATAAATTAATTCCTTTAAGTTGAATTTTCTTTTCTAATATAATTTTTGTATTTTCTTTAATTTTAGTCATATAAATTTCACCATAACTTATATTCAAAAAGATAGTAAAATTTAACTTTATTATTAATCTCAATAAATTATTTAATTATTTTTTTTAATTATAAATTTCCTAGCACATTTGGAAGTGGGATCACGAATCGTTTGTTAGATTCGGATTATCTATTGGTTATTTAAGCAAATACATCAATGTTTTTAATTTGTTAGTGAATGTTTTTAATTTTTAAATAATACAAATAAATTTTTTTTGATTATTATAATTGGCAATTTAGACAATAATATTATTGTTGAAAATTGAACACTTCATGCAAGGTAAAGAACATTTTTTATTGTTTTGTTTAATATTTTCTTTTGACAAACTTGAAGGATTCTCTGTTGTTTTTCGAGAGTGTGTTTAGTTGCGCTAAGTTTCAAGTTATTATTATATAGCTTCTTGGTTCATTGTTATTTAATGAAATAAAAAAGAAGCGAATATTTATAAAATAATAATGAAGAAATAGATTAATTCATTTTTAATTTTAATTGTTTAATTGTAATGAAAAATATGTAAACAAACACTTGTTAATTTATTTGTTTAAGTATTTTTTAAATAAAATTTTGTGTGTTCTTTTTCTCAATTGACCTAATCAATCAAGAAAATAAGTACTGATTGAATCCTTGCAAAATGAATCTTGCGAGAGACTCGCAAAAAACTAATCATATGGAACGTTCGGTTGAGCAAAAAATAGATTTAATTGTATTATCATTTCTTAAATTAGGACAGGATATATGTGATTCAGTTCCAAACTTTAAGGCCGATTTTCTATGGCACCATCAAATAGCAAATAAGATTGTTGAAAAAATTTTTTTATTATCAGCTTGCTACAATACTTTCCTTAAAAACAAACTATTTACTAAAAGTATTAAATTCATAATTTTAAAAAGAATTTTAATTATTTACTTATAAAATGAACTTTCATTTTATATTTATTTACAATTTTTAGTGATCATATTCAATATTTTATTCAAAATTGCGTTTTCTTATGAACGTTTTATTATTTCATTGAATGATAAATAAAAAATTTTCCATTTTCATTTTCAATTTAACCTTCTACGATATTTTACAATTTTTATTTCCTATTAAATAATGTTTTTATTTTTTAAAAAGTTTATTCTTTTTATTTGTATCTTCTATGTACAAGGTGATTGTTTTTTATCGATTTGTGCGTGATTTGTTTTTATAATATTACTTCAAAAAATTATTAAAAAATATCGGAGAAATTTCTAAATTTTCATTATATTTTCATTAAGTTTTTCCCATCCCATATTTGTACGTATGAATTATATATCTAATGCATATTTACAAAATTTTTTTTTTTTTTTTTTTGTTTTTTATATTTTATTTTGTTTTTTAAAAACTTGTAGCCCAATCACTACTTTTGTTCATGAAGCGGATGTTTCATTGTGTGCAAAAACTCAAAATTTTTATTTAGCAAAACACATCTTGACGAAGTAATTTAATCTTTTTTTGATTATTAATTGATGATGTATATCGTCCGTTTCGTAATTTATTGTAACGAATATTTATTTGTTTTTCTTCATTTAATTAGCTACAAAAAATCTACTTCTTGAAATATATATCTTTGATAAATTTTACTCTATCTGTTTGATTATTAATTAATCATTATAATTTTGCTGTTAAATTCAACTAATATGTAAAATATTATTTCAATAAACATTGAACTTTAAAATGATCAACATATAATTCTATTTTTTTTTCTTGATTAAATTATAATTGCAAAATTATTAAATTAAATTAAATAATTTTGATTAAAAAAATGATTTATTCGAATTATCATTTTTTTTTGAAATTTTAAACCTTAAATGTTATTATCTCTTACGTTTAAAAAATCCTGTTTATCAACAAATTGAATCCTTTTGAAATTATAAACAATCGAAGTATTATAATTGATTTTTATGTTTGTTTTCGCAACTTTATTTTTTATAAAGCATTCTTCGCCTGCTATTGTTGGCATATGTACCATTATAAATTTAATACAATCTTCAGGCATTTTGTTAAATAATATTTATCATTTTTAAATTTGATTTTATTAATTTAATAATTGATATTTCTTTTTCTTTAATTAATTTTAATATTCAAGTAATCTCATTAATGTGAAGAATTACTATTGTAAATACCAAAAACCTATTTCAAGGAAGAATGTTACATATTTATTTATCAGTATAACCTTTTAAATTGTAGTGCAAATATTAATTTATTCGAATAGTTTTTCATGTGTTGATATTAATGTTTAAGGTAGAAAGATAAAAATAATTATTTTTATAATATTCATTATTGAATTTTTCTCAATGTAAGATAATCCGTAAAAACAATATTTCGTCAAATATCTCTTATCTTCATATTATGTTACAATTTCCTTTTTAAAATAATTTTGGTATTATTTTTGTTATCCGTTTTAATGAAAAAACATTAAAAGATTTCTTGCTATTCGTCAAATTTCACTTAATTTGAAAAATGATTAACATTTATTGCGGTTTTTAATGAATTGTATCCTTTATTTTTGTATTGATTAATATATAAATACTGCAAAAAATATTAAAAATATTAATTTTAATAAAAATTTCTTAATTTCTAAAAATTAATTTATTCCTGCAATATAATTTTTTGGTATTGTACAAGGTCAAAATCCTTGACACTGGCAGATTCTTTAATGTAATCAGATTATTTTAGTTTTATAATTATTTTAGTTTTATGTATTAAAAGTAGCAGAAATGAATTATGGATTTTATTTTTTATTTATTTTGAAGATTATTCCTTAAATTACAAATAATTATTAAAAAAATTTTAAACCCGGCCTTATATTTTTTCTGATATATCATTTTAGACGACAATCAATTACATTTTATCTATATTAAAGTATTTTTTTATGAAAAATAATTTTAGAATTTTTTCTTAAATGTTTAAAGGTATTAAAATATCGTAATTATCTATCAATTATATATAGGTTCATCTCGAATTCATGTTTCCGTTTTTTGTTTCTCAACATGTGTGATCTTATATTTAATAAACAACAAATAAGTAGTATACATCTATGTTACAATTATATTATTATTTTGATTATAAGAATTTTAGATTATTTTAAACACGAATATTCTTAATCTTAACCATTTTGGCATTGTAGTTTTTAAGCATTGCTTTTACATTTTTATAATTACTTATATTTATTTTTCTAAGATACATCAAATAAATGTTCCTTTTCACATTGTTTTAATTTGTATTTATTTTTTATTACAGAAAATAATTTATTTATTTATTTTAGCAAATAATAAATTCCACGCAACTCGTGTTTTTGCTGCAGGGGAGTGAATTTTTTGCTTAATTTTTAAATGCAGTTGCTTTAAAACAAAAATTTGAAAAAATGATTTTAGGGATACATTTTTATTTTTATTTCACTTTTCGAAAGAAACATTTGTTTGTCTGATTTTTATTTGCTATAAATACAAATACGTGAAACCCTTTAAAAAAAATAAAAAAATTATCTTTGTAAAAAACCGCTGCTTGTTATTTAAATAAAAAATTAATTGATTTTAATAATAATATATAAATTTTCAAGGAATATATAGTAAAAATGTATAGCTAATATTAACTAATTGATACCGATCCTAACATAATATATGAATAATAACAATTGATTCCAGCATCGCTATTTGGTTTATCTTGCAGTGAGTATGACGACTTTTATCAAAATACATTTATATGGTTTATAAATTTATTTATTTATTAATATTTTAATTCAATTTTCATTCAATCTTTTAACTAAAAATGACTGCGTGATTATATTTAAAATTTAAAAATTCACTTATATATAGATTTAATCAAATTCCCGCGTAAAATAAAAAGCCATAATTATTTAAAATAATTGTTTTATTTAGTATTATATAATTAATTTTTGAATGTTTTAAATTTATTTTTTATATGTCATATTCCATAGTCTTTTAATTAATTGGTTGCATTCCGAAAATAATGAATATTTATTTTTATTTTGTTTGTTTTTAATTTTTTTTCTAATTAATTTGCTTCTTTATAATATAATTCTCTCGACTCGTTGTTTATTTCATGTTTGAATTTTACTTAGCAGGTTTTAGCAAAAATATCTTATATTAATATTTTAAATATAGCTTATTAATATTAAGAAAGTTTTTTAAATTTATCTGCTTCAATTAATTTAAATTACGACAAGTTAAAATGTTTCATATTATTTTTTCATTAGATAAAAATTTTAAATCAATTGCTTATAATTGAAAAACGAATTTTTTATTAATCAGCTGCTAATCCCTTGCTGATTCATCATCTTTACTGGCGCTCTCATCTGTCAATCAGTAATTTTGCCATTAGTTCATTGCCGTCATTATTTTAATAATTTTTGTTTCGCGATTGTTTATGTAGAATTTGTAAAAGAATTTTATTGAGCTTTTGTTATTTTTCTTTTAATTAATGTCTGAATAATATTTTTGTGTTCTTTTTAATATTTGTTTATTTTTAATATACTTAAAAATATAATTTTTCACTATCCAATGCAAAAATATAAAAACAATATTCGTTCCTTCTAATTTATAAAATTTATTTTTGTGATATGAAAAAATTATTGTTGCACATTTATTAATATGGTATTTTTGATTAGATCAATTATTTAGACCTGAAATTACAGCTAAGGAGTTTTGTTGGTAAAATTTGATCAGTTCTGAATCATAAGATATTTTTTGTGATTTAAAGTTTATTTCGTTATTTAAGAATGTAAAAGAATTGAAATTAAATAATAACGAAATAAAATATTTAAAATTTAGATGTATTTTTTTCCATTGAAACCAATGGAATATCATTTAAAGAGTGTTATATTAAATAAATTTTCAAAATATTTTTCCAGTAAAAAATTTTAAATCTTGAGATAAAAAAAATAATAAATATTTTCTAGATTAAATTTTACAGTTTATTAACTTGTTACGAACTAATAAAGAAAATATTTTTTGATTACCTTACCATTTCTAACAAAATATTTACATTGTTGTAAAAAAAATTGCATTTATAAAAAACCTTTCATGACATTTTTTTTTATAAATTTAACGAAAAACTATAATTAATTTAAAAATTTGGTCATTCATTACTTTATTAATTATTATTGATTTTGTTTTCGATGGTTTAAAATGATTTGTAAATTTAATTATTATTTTATTTCATTCATTCATTCCCATGACAAATTTCTGTTTTTTTGTTCTTGACAATTTCTTTTCCACATCTTATTTACGTTCATATGTTATGTAAATCATTTTACTTTCATAAATTTGAGATAAATGAAGCAATTTTTTTCTAAAAAATTATATAATTTATTTTATTTAAAAATTAAATGTTTTTTGTATATTTTGAATCCAAAAAAATATTATTTATTATACCTTTTCTTTTATTAAATTTGCTTCTCATTTTTAAATTTTGCGATATGCCTAGATATTTTAATATAACTAATTACTAATAATAAATATCCTTCAATGTCCATTCAAACTAATATTTTGACTGATAAAAAACATTGAATTAAAATATTATAATTATTTTGACAGTGACCTAAATTTACTTATATTGATCATTGTCAATTTAGTGAAGGCATAATAAATTAGTCAATATTGTTTATATTGTTTTATGCTCAAAAATTGTAATTCTTAAATTTTATTTGTTATATATCATGAGCCCAGCGGCGATAACATCTATCCTGATTTCACACAAAGTTTAATAATATGTATTCTTGAATTTATTAAAAAAGAAAAATGCTGATTTTTAACCCAGAATTAATCTTACAATTATCTTTTTTTAATTTTTTACTGGAATTTTATTTTTATGAGATTCTTACTATGAGAGTTAATTTATAGTTTTGTAAACATTCTTAATGGGGTGAGTTTAATGTTGTGTACCTTATTAGCTTGAAATAGAAACTATTTAAAAAATATATTGGATTATTTATCATTTTATAAATATTGTCTGTCATGCAAGTTTGGAAAACCCAATGTTGTGGAATAATTAATTCATTAACTTTTTTCCATTGTACATTTTTTCAATGATTCTAAAATGGCGTATAGTTAATAAGCAAAATTTTAAAAAAATTTTACACAATTTTTTCAAATATTTTTGTTGTAATAATGATGAACAGCTTGAAGGAGCTGTGAAAATGGATTCAATTTATTCTTTTTGAGCGCCATTGATACTCGACCAAAGTTTCTGCAAACTGGAACCCAGATATTCGTCTCTCGCGAAACCAGTCCTTCGCGGGCCTCCAACTCGCCTCGAAAGTAGCAGAAATGAATTATGGATTTTATTTTTTATTTATTTTGAAGATTATTCCTTAAATTACAAATAATTATTAAAAACATTTTAAACCCGGCCTTATATTTTTTCTGATATATCATTTTAGACGACAATCAATTACATTTTATCTCTATTAAAGTATTTTTTATGAAAAATAATTTTAGAATTTTTTCTTAAATGTTTAAAGGTATTAAAATATCGTAATTATCTATCAATTATATATAGGTTCATCTCGAATTCATGTTTCCGTTTTTTGTTTCTCAACATGTGTGATCTTATATTTAATAAACTACAAATAAGTAGTATACATCTATGTTACAATTATATTATTATTTTGATTATAAGAATTTTAGATTATTTTAAACACGAATATTCTTAATCTTAACCATTTTGGCATTGTAGTTTTTAAGCATTGTTTTTACATTTTTATAATTACTTATATTTATTTATCTAAGATACATCAAATAAATGTTCCTTTTCACATTGTTTTAATTTATATTTATTTTTTATTACAGAAAATAATTTATTTATTTATTTTAGCAAATAATAAATTCCACGCAACTCGTGTTTTTGCTGCAGGGGAGTGAATTTTTTGCTTAATTTTTAAATGCAGTTATTTGTTTGTCTGATTTTTATTTGCTAAAAATACAAATACGTGAAACCCTTTAAAAAAAATAAAAAAATTATCTTAGTGAAAAACCGCTGCTTGTTATTTAAATAAAAAATTAATTGATTTTAATAATAATATATAAATTTTCAAGGAATATATAGTAAAAATGTATAGCTAATATTAACTAATTGATACCGATCCTAACATAATATATGAATAATAACAATTGATTCCAGTATCACTATTTGGTTTTTATCAAAATATATTTATATGGTTTATAAATTTTTTTATTAATTAATATTTCAATTCAATTTTCATTCAAACTTTTAACTAATAATGACTGCATGATTATTCGAAATAATAAAAATAAAAATGTATTTAGATTCAATTGTATGAATAATTAAAAACTTTATAAATTTTTTAAATAAATAATGCAAGATTAATTAATTTTTATTTAAAAAACAGAAATTAGTATTTAATAAATTTAAAATGGTGAATCATTCTATTTGTCAACATAAGAACATTTAAATCAACAAATGAGTTTATGAAAGGGCGAACCAATGCGTCCACTACAAAAGCTAGTAAAGATTATTAAATAACAGAACTTCATGTTAAAATTGAGGAGGACTTATTCGTTAGCCCCTCCTACAAAATAAATCTAAACGACTCTAATCGTGAGAATACAATTATGAGCAAAGTGAAGATAAATTGTATACGAAAAAATTTAAGCAAAACAAATGAACTATCTAATAGTTCCAAATTAATATTTAATTTGCGAATTCCGAAAATTTTTTGTCTAAACATATATTTACTAATAAAAATATTATGAATAATTTAGTTTGACTGAAATATTTGTTCTTTACCTTTGATTGTGATCTCCCTTGACTGATTTTTTGCATGAATATTAATGGTATAAATTAAAAAAAAAGTATTTATACATCATAAAATGATATAGATAATAATTTAAAGTAAGAATAATGTACAAGAATTTAAAAATAATAATTAAGTAAACCATAAGTAAATTTCCTTTAATAGGTCAAAATAATTAAAAACCGTAAAAAACTGAAAAAAAACTCACTTTTAAATACTGGCTGATTTATTAACTTATTATGAATTTTCTATTTAAGCTATCAAAACGAATAATTTAATAAATTCATAAATACAAAATTTCTTACTGCTGCAATTTATATTATTCATAAATAAATTTGATTAAAACATATTTGTTGGTAAATGATGGTAAATATTGTCATTTAATTTTCATTTTGCTGAATATTTTTTATTTGTATTTAATATATATTCAAAATATTGATATCTTGGAGAACCAATCTGCTGTTCTCTGACGGTTCTTGCGTTTTGTGACCCTTTATTTTACTAAATACTTATTTGATGGTTTATAAATATTTATAACAAAATGATTGTATTTTGTTTATTTGCTCGAAAACTTTCGTTTATAAATTGATGTTATTCAATTGTTTTTTTTTGTGAAAAAGTTGTTTAAATTATTTACTTATAATTTTATTTTAGGTTATCTTTTAATACCCTTTAAATATGTGTATAAGAATAATTATTAAGTTCCTGGTATAGAGTTCTAAAGTGCAAGTAGTACGATCAACATTTATTTTTATGAGATCTATATGACATTTTATAATGAAAATATATTTCTTATGCTTATAGTTCTATCCTGCAGGTATCAATTTTTTGTTGAATACATTTTAATCAATAGTGTTGTTATTTAAAAAATGATTCCATTAGGATGCTTCCTTTTCCGCTTTAATTTATAAATTTTATTTTTAGTTAAATTTATTTTTATGTATTTAATAGTTTATTCGATACAATAAAAAGATTTACTTTTTGACTTTACATCTTGAGCGCTAGAATTAGTTAATATTCTGTTTCGCCTTATAATATCATTTCATTTCAGCAAATGGAGACAGACAAAAAAATATGGGGATAAATTATAAATTATTATCTTTTAATTAATTTAATATAATTGTTAGTTTATTTTACGAAATAAAAATTAATTTCTAAAAATAATAATCATAAAAATTTAGAAAACCGGAAAATAAAATTTACAATATCGATAATATGAGAATTAATAATTGCGATAATATTTTACAAATTTTTTGTCAGTTTCAAAATTAAAGGGAATTTTGTGGCGAAAGAAAATGAAATTCTGACCATTTGATATAAGATTTACACAAATTTTTTGCGATTTTCGACCCAACATTTATAGAGCAATTTCATTTAAAATATTTGACTTTAGTTTAAAATTTTTGTACTATGACTTATTTGAAGAGCATAAACACTTTATTTTGTATAATTGTATAAACAATTATTATTTATTATATATTTTTAGCCATTAATCTGATTAATAATTATTTTATTTAAATTAATTTTATTTCTTTCTTTTATTATTTAAAGAAATAGTAAATAAAAATTAACTGTCATTTTTTATATAAATAAAAATATTTTCAGTGTAATTTATATACTAATTATAAATAAATCTTTTTTAGGGTGCTCGTTAGATTAGTTTTTTGATTTGGTTTTAAATTTAGTTTTGATTTGGTTTTTGAATCAAAATAAAAAAAAATATTAAATTTACTTTGTTTCATTTATTTTTAAAATATTTACTATTGGCAGAGAATTTTTGATATTATGAGTAAATAAATTATGAATTTTATTTGTTGTAAAAATGTTTAATTTTTTATTATTTCCTTCTTGTCTTACACAGCAATTCTCTTCAAGAATAGCAGAATTTCTTATACAAATTTAACTTTTATTAAATTTTAAATTATAAATTTTTATATGTAAAACAATTAATATGTCAATGCTATTATAAGATTGTTAGCTAAATCGATCTGCAAAAGTTTTTTTCCTCCTTTTCTTAACCATCTTTAAATTTTCATTTAATAGACTCAAATTAATTCAAAATTAATGGATGGTGCCAAAATGCGCAGAAATAATGCACATAAATTTTTTTTTGATTTCCATTTTTATTATATCTTATTTGCTTTCGAATTATAAATTGAATCATTTTAATTTAATTTATAATTTTATTTTTATCAATTTGATCTTTTAAATGTTATTTTTGGTAGTATAGAGAACAATGTCAAGATTCCGTCTCTTTTTGAAATGTGAGGTGTATCAAAAATTATTTTTATATTCTTTAAACCAATTAATATTTATTTATTTATCTTGTAACCAAATAATCAAGGCGATACGGCCAGCGGCCAATTGATGTTTTTCCTTTAATATTATCGAATGATTTATGCTTGGCTGACTAAATATTGTCTGTTTTTACAAAACTTCAATGATAATTTCTAATTGTGTTTTATGCTTAACCTTTAAATTTTTGATTTTTTAAAATATTTCAAAATTTTGCTATTTTAAACAGATCTTTTATGTGATGTACAAATTTAAAATTACAATATTTTAATTATTACACTAAATAAAAGCCTGTCGGTTGTTTTTCGAATATTTTTTTTGTAATCAAATTTTATTATTCGGAAATTTTGAAGATTTATAAATTAATCGATTTCAAAATTCTTTTTGACATCAAAAATATATAAATTCTATAAACTGCAAACATATTTTGCAATTTTCTAAAGGAATTAATTGGTTTATATTTTCAAAGAAAATATAATAAAAAATACATATATTCAATAAATCATAGGCAGTGGTAAACATCATTATAAGATCATAAGAATAAAAAGAAAAAGTTTGAAAATTCGGCCCAATTTATGAAAAAATAAATCAAAATAAAAAATAAAACAAAATTAGTTCATATATAATAAAAAAATTATAAAATGATTAAAATTGAAAAATGCAAAAAGATGAGAATATTTCTTCAATTGAATTTAAGAATCCACAATTCTAAATAAAACAACATTTTTAATCTATGAGTTTTAAAAACCCATGGCGCAAACAAAAAATTGCAGCTCAAATCTCTTTTCTTGAAATTAGGTTTTATAATGTTGGGGATTAAAATGGTTTATTTTTATAAATACTCTTTTTATAAAAGAAATCCCTAATACTATTTTTTGGAAAATTCGAAAATTTTATAGCATTAACATTTCGAAAATAAAAGAAAAATTTACATAATAATTAAATGTTCTTCCTATTGCATCATAATACCATTAATGTTTGCAAGACTTTTATTTAAAAGACTATAAATAGTTAAATATCATCACGGTTCATAAATTTTTAATATATCTATATCACTAAAATCTATACTATCTATTTTTTCTTTTACTTTGAATTAATTAAATTATTAGTAAATTACTGAATAATTATAATATCAGAACAATTAAACAAAACCTCGAAATAATTTTAATAATCTTTGAAATTTAATGAAATGTTCCAATTTAAAAAATAAAAATATTACAAAAATACGATATTTAGAAATTGTACCATGGTAATAATTTCAAAATAACGCATTAAAACTAAAATATTTAAAAATTAGTCAATAAATGGATTTACACTTTCCCGCTTGCGTTCTTTGAAAATCCTTCAATTTTAAATACATTACTGTCGTAATTATATAAATTCACTCTATAAATTTTAATAGGAATTATTAAATTTGATAAAAAGACCTATGAACCAAAATAACCAAAATTCTATATGATATAAATCATCTAATTACAGAATCAGAGAATAGAAGGTAAAGAGTATATTGTTTTAATTGAAAATTATTTAATGAAAGAAATTATCAAAAATTCATGTGACACTATGGGCTAAAAAGGAGCTCGATTCCGCGAAAAACTATGACAGTGAGTCAACGAGATGATAAAATATTGTAATAAATAACTAATTAGATGAAAATTGCAAATATTTAATAATAGCATCATATTTTAACATCAAAATTATAAAAAAAGAGTAATATAAGCATATTTTATATAATTTTCTGTATTTTAAATTGATAAAAGAATGGATAAAAGAGGAAATAAAAGATTTTAATTAAAATAATTAAACAGAAAGAATATACCAAAAAATAATAGCACAGTGTCAAATTGGCACCCAGCAGAATGAGAACGGTGGCTGCAATTATTTTTAAGGTGAAGCGAAAAAATTTACCAAATATTGAATTTTTATCATATTTTAATGTTTATATCTTATTTCTCTTTATTGTAATCAATAAATTTGTAACGTGCACCAAATTATAAACTAAAACTAAAATTTATTTATTATAAATTCTCAGAGTCTCATTAATTGTAAATAAATAGAAATATTTGAAAAATAAAAGAAATGCCATTTATCCCAACGATATTATAATTAATTTAATCTATTTTTCAAGAATGAATCAATCATATTTAAAAATTAGCTTCATCATTATATCTTTAAATATTGTAAACTTTAGCAATTTGAATTATAAATTAACAATTAAACTTAAAATAAGGCAAAAATAAATTTAAAATTTATCAGCAAAGAAACAATGTTAATAGTTATAATTAAATTAGCAAATCTCTGTTCAACTTTAAATAAAAAATAAAATTTTAATTATAATATTTAAATGCAATTTTTATCACTGAACAACATTGCCTAATATAAACTAATTTTAATACAAAGTTCTTTTAAAAAATAGATGAAAAAGACCGAACCTTTCGAATGTAATAACATTTTCAGCTACAAGAAAACAAATACTTATTAAATTTTATTAGCACTGTCACTATAATAATTTTTTTAATTATTTATTAAACTAATATTGAGAATATTTAACACCAAAACAATAAATATTTATTTTTAGTTGCTCAAATGAAAATTTTTTTAATTTTTCGCTTATAAGAAAATTTATTATTATTGGTAACAACCAATTCAACGATTAAATATTTATGAAGAAAAAAATGTTTGACTAAATTAATTGCTTTTGATTGATCAGTCAATAAATATTATATCAGAAATGAAATTATAAGTAAAATGTTTTTTACACAAATTATTCACTCTTTGTGCAAAAAGAAACTAACTTTCTGACATTCGAAAACAAATATAGATGATAAAAAGAGTTTTAAAAAGCTTTTTTCCATTTAAAAATAATTAGTTAAAGAATTTTTTATGAGTTTAGTTTAAATTATATTTATTTAATTAAAAAAAAATTTTCCTGAAAAATCTTTAAAAATTAAAACTTTATGGCACATGTTAGGTACAAGTTGACAAGGATATCTATCTAAATATTAAAAACACAATATTCTAACAATAATAATAATTAATGGAATTGAAGATATAATATACATTAAACCCCATTCAATTATTCATTAAGTTAATATATGAATATTTAACTGAAATTAAAATATTAAAAAATGTTTTTATCAATCCAAGAAAATCATAATTTTATTTAAAAATAATTTAATCAAAGCAACTAAATCTTAAGAATGAGAATGGATTTTAAAAATAATCAAAAGAAAAGAAGAATTAAAAAGATATGCCATTTCTAAATAATTTATATATAAAACATCATAGACAGAAATATGTACAGTTCCGATGACCCATTTATTTGTATTAAAAGGTAACAAATGTATACAAGCATATTTAAATAACACACTATTCTGATCAAGCCTCCCAAAACGAGCCGATAGATAACGGGCGACCCAATCAAAATACATTTTATGTAATAAGCTTTTTAATTTTTAAAATACTTGTCTTTTATATGACTTTAGCAAAAAAATTTTCTGAAACGATACAAAATAATATTAAACATAAACTAAAATGATTCCCTTAAATAAAAAATTAAAATTTTTATTAAAATAAAAAATTTTTTATTTTGGAAAATAAATGAGTTTTTTTTAAATCAAAGCAACAATAAAATAAATAATAATTAGTTTTATTAAATAAATATGAACTTGCAATAAAAGAGAGAATGTTATAATCATGGCTTTTAATAAGCCGCACCATTTTGGCTTGATACAGTAAACTCCAATTTATGGATTTGAATATGATTGCCATTTTTGCTGATGTGGCATGTGATAAAGTGTGAGAATTAAATATATTTGAATTTTGTAAGTTTTGGACATTTAACTCATAATGGTATAAAAGTAAAAGCTAATAACCTATTTCCAAAGCTGGGAAATACTTTAAAAAAGAAAAAAAATCCAATTGAAAACCCAAATACCAACTGAAATAAATAAAATTCTTAGAAAATAATTTGTTAAAAATAACTCTAGTTAATGAACTCATAAATATAAAAATAGTTAATTGGAATTATAAAATCTTAATGATTCACAAAGAAAGAATTGTTGAATTTCATAATTTTTGATGATAATTTTACAAATTGCGACGACCCAAAATTATAATTGTATAGGCGGCGTAGTGACAGAATACCCACAGACAAAATACCCATAACTTTTAAAATAAATTCTTAATTATTATTTAATTGTTTTTGTGCTTAATTTGAATTTAATCTGCGAGAAAAATATCTTTAGTTCTTTGTCAACACTTCTTATTTTACTTCCAAATTCGACTTTTTTTACAAAAGTTCATAAAATAGATTCTTAAGATAGAAAATTTTTTTGGAAAAATAGCAAATGTGCAAAAAAAAAATTTTCATGAGAAAATTAACGTAAAAATGAATTTATTTTTCAAAAAAAATTATTTGGTAATAGTTAAAATATGAATATTTTTACAAAGATAAACTAAGCTTATTATTTATTTTTTTTGCAAATATTTCATTCATTAACAATTCGATTTTGTTTTTCATTTTGTATTTTTTTTCCTTAAATAAATCAAAATATTTTCAATTGAGTTTTCTATGCTTTATTATCCTTTCATTGAAGATATAATATACATTAAACCCCATTCAATTATTCATTAAGTTAATATATGAATATTTAACTGAAATTAAAATATTAAAAAATGTTTTTATCAATCCAAGAAAATCATAATTTTATTTAAAAATAATTTAATCAAAGCAACTAAATCTTAAGAATGAGAATGGATTTTAAAATAATCAAAAGAAAAGAAGAATTAAAAAGATATGCCATTTCTAAATAATTTATATATAAAACATCATAGACAGAAATATGTACAGTTCCGATGACCCATTTATTTGTATTAAAAGGTAACAAATGTATACAAGCATATTTAAATAACACACTATTCTGATCAAGCCTCCCAAAACGAGCCGATAGATAACGGGCGACCCAATCAAAATACATTTTATGTAATAAGCTTTTTAATTTTTAAAATACTTGTCTTTTATATGACTTTAGCAAAAAAATTTTCTGAAACGATACAAAATAATATTAAACATAAACTAAAATGATTCCCTTAAATAAAAAATTAAAATTTTTTATTAAAATAAAAAATTTTTTATTTTGGAAAATAAATGAGTTTTTTTTAAATCAAAGCAACAATAAAATAAATAATAATTTGTTTTATTAAATAAAATATGAACTTGCAATAAAAGAGAGAATGTTATAATCATGGCTTTTAATAAGCCGCACCATTTTGGCTTGATACAGTAAACTCCAATTTATGGATTTGAATATGATTGCCATTTTTGCTGATGTGGCATGTGATAAAGTGTGAGAATTAAATATATTTGAATTTTGTAAGTTTTGGACATTTAACTCATAATGGTATAAAAGTAAAAGCTAATAACCTATTTCCAAAGCTGGGAAATACTTTAAAAAAGAAAAAAAATCCAATTGAAAACCCAAATACCAACTGAAATAAATAAAATTCTTAGAAAATAATTTGTTAAAAATAACTCTAGTTAATGAACTCATAAATTTAAAAATAGTTAAATGGAATTATAAAATGTTAATGATTCACAAAGAAAGAATTGTTGAATTTCATAATTTTTGATGATAATTTTACAAATTGCGACGACCCAAAATTATAATTGTATAGGCGGCGTAGTGACAGAATACCCACAGACAAAATACCCATAATTTTAAAATAAATTCTTAATTATTATTTAATTGTTTTTGTGCCTTAATTTGAATTTAATCTGTGAGAAAAAATATCCTGGTATCTTTGTCAAGACTTCATATTTTACATCCATATTTCGGCTTTTCACAAAAATTCAAAAAAAACACCCTCTAAGAAGGAAAGTTTTTGGAAAAATAGCAAATGTGAAATTCATGAGAAAATTAACGTAAAAATGAATTTATTTTTCAAAAAAAAATTATTTGGTAATAGTTAAAATATTTATTATTATTTATTTTTTTGCAAATATTCATTCATTAACTATTCAATTTTGATTTTAATTTTGTATTTTTTTCCTTCAATAAATCAAAATATTTTCAATTGAGATTTCTATGCTTTATTATCCTTTCAACTTTCTTGCATTTTCATCGAAATACATTACTTTAAATTAATAAATAAATTTTGTTTTTATATTGTGAAAACAAAAATTAAACTCGTGTATTTTGTAATTCGGTGGATTCGCCAGACTAATTAATGGATCTTTCTTAATATCTTGAAAAATATTTTGGGATTAAATTGCATGCTATAGAACATCTGTTTTCAAGAAATATTTGTCCGAAACAGCAATACCCAATTAATGAAGTTCAACTAATTAATTTTTTATGTTAAATAATATTTAAACAACTGAATTTTTAAAATATGATTTATTTACTTAATGATATGCCCCCGAGTTCTCCTTGAATGTTTTCATTCCTATTAATAATTTTTTATTTTCATGTCAATTAATTTTGTTTTTTTATTTTAAAATTTAATACTTTTATTTGTATGAGATTCAAATTCTATGAGTGTAGCGATTTTTCATTTTGTGCTTTATAAAAATAGTATAAAACGTTGATAAAAAATGTAAAATTGTACGAAAAAGGAGAAGAATGATCGAATTGTGTGTTCTGAATTGGACGAAAAAGTAGACGTAATATTTTGATTCAATTTTAATAATTTTTTTTTCTTAATTTTTAGCTTAAATAATATTTTTTGGGTACTTGTTAAAACTTACACGCAAATAAACCACATATTGTCCAAGTTCTTCACAGTTATTCTTTTTAGAGTTTTTAGGTCCGATGAATTTGCATTAAGTCTATTTTTGATTATGGCTAATTTTTTAAAAATTTGTTTAACTTGTCATCGGCAACTTAAAACGTTTTTAACAAATTCTTTGCTTTTTTGATTTTGTAATTAACTGATAATTTTTATATCATTTTGTTTTTTAATTTCAATTATTTTACAGTTTTCTTTTACTTAAATATTTCATATACAATTGAGAACACTAAGCCATATCACTTTTACCCAAAAATTTTTAATTTACATTATTTCTTAATTTCCAACAATTTTCCACCGACAGGTCATCCAGGTTTCTATAAATATTTTAAATTTATAATTCATCTTATTAATAAATAAAATACTTCCAGAAATGGAATATTTAGGATTTTTCCATTTTTTTGTAAATAAAAAGTTAATGTTAAATTATTTTTGTTATTTGTTAATCTTTGTTAAAAAAATATTTTTAGCTCCAGAGATGTTTCTAACTCTATTAATCCATTAATAGCAGTTGTAAAATAATATTTAAATAATGAATATATAATTAAAATTATGCAATAAAAGATTTTTAGTTCATAATTCAAAATATTTTATTTGAAAGTTTTATAAAATTATTTCTATTAAATAATTATTAAATGTTAATTTTCTGACATATTTGCACATGTTTTCATGAATTACTTATTTTAAAAGAAGAATTTTTTTGAGATTAGATATTTAAAATTTATTTTTTAGTCTAAGTTTACAATTTTGTAATTATTCCTAAAATTATGTAATTCTTCTTATTGTAGTCAGCAAGATATATATAAAAAAATATTTGTATAAGAAAAATTCACTTTTCTTAAATTTATTTGGATGCAGCGAGGATAAGGGTGAGCTAAGGTTTTTTGCTTCGTCAACCACTAATTAGCAAATTACAATTACTTTTTCATTTGATAGTTGAAAACTTATTTTTAAAATTTTACATTAATATAGTTCTCATTAATTCCATCATTTTTCTTTTGAGAATACACTCACAATCACAAAAAATCTGTATGTAAGGAAAACAAAAACAATTATGATATGTACTTTCTGTTAAGTGTTTATTATTGTATTTTTAACGCTGCTGACAATCAGACAATCTATATGGAAGCTCATATATTTTCTTGACAGCTTTTATTGAAAATTTAAAATTAAAGATTGTTAAAAATTATAAGTTAAAAAAATAAAATTTCATTTTCTCAAAGTGCAATGGAACAGTGCTAAATTCTATTAAATTAATTTTTAATCGACTAGATTTTAATTGTTAAAGCATATTTTTATCACTTAAATTTTGTAAAAATATTTTGTCATTCATTAAAATAAAATTTCTTGTTTACTTCGATATGATGAAAAATTAAAAATAAATTATTTATATTGCAGTAAAACAATTAGTTTTTTAAAGTTGATAAGGAAGGTATTCTTTGTTAAAATTTTCAATTATATATAACCAATTTTTTAATTATATTTAAAATGTAATTCGGAAAATCAGTTTTGTTTCATCACTCGCTTTGTCAGGGCATTTTACAAATACCAACGTCTCAATTTTTTAAAAATATTTCTTGTTAAAAATTGTTTTAAGTTAACTTAATGGTTGAAATGAGTATAAAATTTTTCTATTGTTTTTGTACAATGAATATCATTATTTATTTTGAATGATTTACTTTTTTATTCAATTTCTAATTGTATATTTATTTATTGCTAGCTTTATAATTTGAATTACATGTCCTGGAGTTCGTTTTTTCAATATCTCCATAAAACTCTTTAGTTAATTGATAATTCTGTTATATACTTTTTATCTCCGTATGTCAATTGACGTATCTGCTCCATTTATTCTTCTTAAACCGGAAGATAAGTCCATAGTCGAATACCATTTTTGCCGGCCACTTTATAAATGACTTTGTCCATTCTCGGCAATGGATACGGATCCACAATCGTCACTTTGTTTAGTGGCCGAAAGTCAACACAAGGTCGGAGCTGTCCGTTTGTTTTCTTTACTAAGACAATATTGTGAACCCAAGGCGTACAACTCTCTTTTATTACTCCCACTTCAAGCATTTTCTCAATGTGAGCTTTTAGCTCCTGCTCATATTTCTCGGGAACAGGGTAGGGCTTTGCTCTCGCCGGTACCTCGCTTGTTGTTTATAGTTTTGGCGCTGTAACGTGACATGTACCCAAATCATATTATTGCATGAGAAAACTTTTCATTCTTTTCTAGGCATTTTTTAATCTCTGTTATTGCGACAGGGTCATTTAACTCGGATTTTCCAAAAAATTTGTCAAACTGTTCATTTCTAACCACCTTTTCGGTGCTGTTGCACATCATCATCATTTGGTCACTTTTCCTTACCAAAAATCCTTCTTCTAAATCCAACAGGAAAGGCAATTTTCTAAACGAATTTCTTCCGAGAATTAAGTCATATGAGCCTCTTCCGATCTCTTTTTCAATGATCGAAAGGACAGTGACCGTGGCATAGCCTGCCAATTCCAACACAATTTCACATTGTCCAATTATGGGTACCATTTTGTCGCCAATTCCTACGACTCCAACAACTTCTGTGGGGTATAATTTTGTTATTCCCTATTTTCGTGCGACTTCCATGCAGCATAAAGACACATATGCACAAGTGTCCAATAAAACTGTGACTATTTTATTATTCACTTTAGCTCGAACACGAAATTTTTCGTCACATTTTGTTGCCTTATCGATCATTGCCACCAAAACTGCTGGGCCCATTGCATTTTTTCTATTTTCCTGGGAATTGCTCGTACTTGGCTCTTCCCCAATTTTTGCTGCCTTTTGGCGTGTGCTTATTTTTTCACCTTTCGTCTTCGCATTTTCACTTTTGTTAGTCTGAATTGGGGATGGCCATCTTTGAGTTAACGGTACTGTTTTTGGTAAAACATTTTTTGGTACTGATTTTGACCGCTGAAATCGTTGTTCCTTCACCACGATTTTTGGAACATTAGTGGTTGTTGGCACGTTTAGATGGGCTTTAATTATTTCTTCCCTCGTGCCTTTAATTTCCTTTTGCCCATTTTTCCGCGCCTTGACGATTAAAAACGAATTGAGCAAATGCCACAATTTGTCTCCCAATGTTGAGGAATTTTAGAATTTTCAGAAAAGATAGAGGGAGTAAAAAATGCGTTAGAGCAATAAATGTCACGTAGCAACAGCATGAAAATACCCAAACCTGATTCAGACTTAAAATGCCTCCTCTTAGAAATGAAAATAATCCATTTGCCACAATTCCACCAGTCGCTCTGTCTATATGCTCATTAGAGTTTTGCCATGAGTCTAATTTAGTCAAACGGGTAATTTCATGTATAATTTTAGCCCCTTCAATTGTCTCCCGGAAATTCTCTGGGGAATAAATTTCAGTAAAATTTGGGAGCTATTTTTGAACGTCGGATTTGGTCGTTTGTGCCATTTTAGCACTTAAACCCGTTAATTGAGCTGCAAGCTGGGACGAGTAAACTGGGCCAATTTCTAACATCACCTCTTGTTCCGTTGCTTTTTCGATCATTTCTCTATATTCCCATGCTTGTACAGCAAACGGCTGATCGGACACAATTAACTCTCCGGTGTGGGGATAACACTCGGGCTGGCTATGCGATGAAATGTTTTCAAACGATAAAGCAAAATCGCCTGCTTTTGCCGTCCAAATTAAACTCGAATATTCACCTATCCAATTCGCGAGCCAAATAAATGAACCTTGCTGTGTCGGCTCGGGTGTCCAAATTAAGCTGCTTCTTGTACATTTGCATGCACCCTTTTTATAAATGCAAAGTGGGCATTCTTCCAACGGTGTGTTTAATCCTTCCATTCCGTGCCGCGTAAAAACAACCGTTTTATAAGCATAACAATTTGTGACCTCTTCCGTTCGCCAAAATAAGTTCATTGGCCATGTTCCCCACCCAATTTCTAGCGAATTATTTGTCGCTTTCAGTGTCCCATTTAAATTTTCTAAATTGCCTGCGGGTGATTCCGTGCCATCCTTCATCTTTTCACAAATGGCCGTAGATATCTCGATTGTTTGGGTGTTAATTTTCTCGTACAACCCTCCGAAAAATCCCTTTTTCCGTGTAATCTCGCTTTTAACACAACTACAAGCGGTTGCCTCAGTTTTATACTGTACGGTGTTTGGGCGGTAAACATGTAGCTTAAATGTAATGGGAATTTCCATCGGGGCCCAATTTGGGCAAATTGGATCAGTGGGAAGTGTCCAAAAAGTTGTGGGTACGTCAGGCAGACAAATCATTGGTTTAGCCGTTTCAGATGCTCCCACATTTCCAAAGAATGCACAAATTGCGACAAGTGCCAATAGTATAGGACTAGCTATTCTGGCAGAAGCCATTCTTCTCCCACCAAATTGTACACGTGGGGACCTCGACCTATTATTATACCTTCCCCTATCTTCGTTTTGATTATTTTGTCTGTAATTTTCTCTTTCCGGACGATTCCTTCCCATGGGAGTCGGTGGGCGGTAATAATTTCTATTATTTTGACTCTCGCCTCGCCAGTCTCACTACCCAATTCCCAATGACGGTTTTCATTTCTCCTTGGCCCGTTATTGTAATAATTTTGCTTTTCCCGGCCTTGTCCCGACTCGTCCTTTTTCTTGTTACGGCATTCTCTCGCCAAATGTCCAGGTCGGCGGCAATAAAAACAGGTACGTTTTTCCGGAAATACCCTTTGCCGATTGAAATTTTGTTGTTGTATAGTCAAAGTCTCGACTTTATTTGTCAATTCCACAACAGAGATTTGTGTAGACCTTCTAGCCGCCAACAATAATTCAAAATGTTGAGCCAATTCATAGGCTCTCGAGTAATCTGTCGGCATTCCCGACTTTACTTCAAATTGGAGATCAGGGGTCAAACGGTCTAAAAATTCCTCTAAAAGCCTTTTTTGAATCACCCCTTGGGTCTCTCCGGCAAGCACAGTCCTAACTGCTTCATTCAGTCGGTTCGCGAATTCGTACACTTTTTCCCCTGGGGCTTGCTTACAAATCGACATGGATTGCCTAGCGATCGATTTTGTGTTTTCATTTTCGAATTTGCGTTTCAAATGATCAATTGCCGCCTGGAGGGTTTCCGGTGTTGGACTCATTTAATCCAATTCTCCCCGTGCTTGTCCGGCCAAACTTACACGCAGTCGGCTCAATTTTGCTCTTCGTTGAGTTGGGGGCATATGCATTTTCCATTTCAAGAAATTCGACCCTTGTTTCGACAACGTCAATTGATTTTTTCAACTCATTTTCCACTGATTCCAATTTTAATTTCACCCCATCAATAGAACTTTTTGTCTCATTAAAATTCTTTTCCATTTTGATTGACAATTCACTCAATTCCCTTTGGGCATTTTCTTTGTATTCTGCCCACTTATCTCCCAAATTATCAATCTCCTTCCAATTTTGCAATTTTTTCCTCACGCTCAAAATTTTCAATTTCGCCACTCGCGTTCGTCTCATTGATCGATCGTTCCATTGTTCCCAAGTGCGTGGATGTTTCATTTGTCCTCTTACTTATTTCGTTTTCCATTTGTCTGAATTGGCTGCAAACTGCAGCCTCAAATGTTCGTAATCGGCCCAAAAGTTGTCGGAAAAGCTTGTTTTCCTCGGCCGTGAAAAATTCCGCTTCAAAATCTGACCCATTTTTCGGTTCAGAGCCTTTTCCCATCGGTCCACTTTTTTCTGGTTGTTCATTTCGGAACCACGCTTTTTCCCTTCCGCTGCTCTTTTGTTTGGTTTAATTATGGCACACAGCCCAGCCGGAATCACACAGATTTACCGGTTTATTTTAACAGCGGGGTAAAGATCACACAGACCTTATCGACTGGAAGCACACAGCTATGACCAGTCCCAAATGGATTTAGCGTTCCGGTTTTTCACCAAGTTTCAGAACCTACTCACTTAATGATCCCGGGTCGTGGCACCAAAAAGTGTTGTGTCCGGGGTTGTGTCCGGCAACACTTGTTAGGGACTTTTACCATCAAATGAACCTTATAAAATAGGAAAATAAACAAAGATAATAAATATTAAGAATTGAACTTCTTCTAAATTTGGTTAAATAGGAATGGAATAAATAAATATTAAATAATTGGATGAATTAAAAGTCTGAGAAATTATTGTATTTTTGCAATAATAAATTTGCGAAATTTTAATAATATATTTTTTTAAATTCAAAAACGAAAAAAATATTTAATTAAATTTAATTTTGAAATATTCAAATTATACGATTAAATAAACGATGAAATAATTTAAAAATGAGAATATTTAGCAAAATTCTAAACAATGTGCATGATAAAGGTAAATATAATAAAATATCATTGCCAATAATTAATCTTTATTCAGAAATAATAGATTTTAAAAAGGAAATATTTTCGTATTTTACAAATTAATTTAACCAAATAAAAATATTCAAACATTTATTTATTATTTTAAGCAGTGGTACTTGTCATTCAAAGGCTTTCTCTGATGGTTGCAATTGTAATTTGGTAATACTTCAATTTAACTAATGCATTGGTTATTGAATGAATTAAAGACCAAATTGTAAAGGATTAATAAATAAGTAGACAAAAGGTATGTACAAAAGATTATATTAATAAATAAAAATAAGAATTTATCGGTTATATGTATCATAATCTTAAAAAAAAATTAAAAATCACCAAACATATTATTTACAAAAAGCCCAAATGGACGTACGAATGGACCCTGAAGATGGACAAGTTCTGTGACAATGAAACAACAATAAATACAATATTGGTTGTTACAAAAAAGCAATAGGAAAATGGAGTTGCAAAAAAAGCAGTCAAACATGAACAAATTCATAATTTTGTAAAGAATATAGAAAAAGAATAAATTATTTTAATAATCCACTATTCCGAGACAAAATAATAATTTAAAAATATAAAAAAATAATATAATAATGAACAATAAATGATAAAATTATGCAAAAAGGTATATTTGCAATTTCGAATATTTTTAAATTTTAAAATTTTATTATGTTTGCATGCATTTATATGCACTAAAAAAGCTTACCAAACCAAAAATTTTAAAGCAGAAATGCTATTTTTTGAGCCCATTTCTTCATAGCATATGCGCAAAAAAAAATATGTAAATCTGTATATTTTATACCTATTGATAAAGGAAGATACATACCGAAAATTCATTATGATTCGAATTTTCAATAAATAAAATGAATGAAATAAAATAGATATTGTAAGCAACTCTTATTCTTTTCTACTAACAGACAATTATACGCAAATCGATTTATTTACGAAATCAATAAATTTAAAATTTCATATATTTTTGGAAAATTTATAAGTATTTAAAAAATATTAAATCATTTTTGTTTTTTACTTGTATACTATTCTCTCATAAGAGACATGCAAAAAGCCGCGTTTTAATATGAATAGTCAATTTATGTAATTTATTTATTAATAATTTATTATTATTTAATAGTTATTTGCATTAAAATTTTTATCATTATTTCTCCTCTAAGCATTCATTTTCATTTTCAAAACAAAATTGTATTTTTTTTGGCAGAATATAATCTTTTATTGTTTTAAAAAAATTAGTAAAAATAACTCTGACATATTAATTTTGATTTTATAATAAGTAATTTTTAACCTTATTTATGAGGACTTTTCTTTATTTTCTATAGTTTTCTTATTGTTATTTAATATTCGAAATTGCAAATATACCTTTTTGCATAATTTTATCATTTATTGTTCATTATTATATTATTTTTTTATATTTTTAAATTATTATTTTGTCTCGGAATAGTGGATTATTAAAATAATTTATTCTTTTTCTATATTCTTTACAAAATTATGAATTTGTTCATGTTTGACTGCTTTTTTTGCAACTCCATTTTCCTATTGCTTTTTTGTAACAACCAATATTGTATTTATTGTTGTTTCATTGTCACAGAACTTGTCCATCTTCAGGGTCCATTCGTACGTCCATTTGGGCTTTTTGTAAATAATATGTTTGGTGATTTTTAATTTTTTTTTAAGATTATGATACATATAACCGATAAATTCTTATTTTTATTTATTAATATAATCTTTTATACATACCTTTTGTCTACTTATTTATTATTTGTAAAATATCGAAAATAGTTCCTTTTTAAAATCTATTATTTCTGAATAAATATTAATTATTGGCTATGATTTTTATTATATTTACCTTTATCTTGCACATTGTTTAGGATTTTGCTAAATTCTCATTTTTAAATTATTTCATCGGTTATTTAATCGTATAATTTGAATATTTCAAAATTAATTAAATTTAAACATTGTTTTTTTCGTTTTTGAATTAAAAAATATATATTATTAAAATGTTGCAAATTTATTATTGCAAAAATACAATAATTTCTCAGACTTTTAATTCATCCAATTATTTAAATATTTATTTTATTCCATTCCTATTTAAGCAATTTTAGAAGAAGTTCAATTCTTAATATTTATTATCTTTGTTTATTTTCCTATTTATAATGTTCATTTGATTTTTTAATGGTATGTATTTGTCACTATTTTCATTAATGTAATATTTGATTTGTAAAATTTTTTTAAATAGATTTTAATAAAAATCTATATTTTTTAAATGTAGCATATTCTTTTTACATGTATATTTACTGGCGCTAAACAAATGCGGTCGCTGAGAGTTAATAGTATCAATTTCTAACAGTTTTGTTTATGTTTATTATTACACTTTGATTATAAAGTTAATTTTCAATTATCAATAAAATCTTCGAAATATTTGTATTTATTTCTGAATAAATAAATTTTGGTTTATTATTGTTTGATTATAAGTTAATTTAGTTGTGCAATATTTTTGGAAAATTTGATATATTATAAATTATTTAATTATCAACTTTAACAAAATACCTATATGTCTCTTTGTTACAATTTATTTATTTATTTAAAGCGTTTTGTCAGTTTCGTAAGGATATTTATTTTAATTATTTTTTGTTTATTTTCACTCACTTAAAATTTTTAATTGTCTTTAATTTTTCTTCGATAAATAAAAACCAATTTGATTTTCTGTACCATATGATCTTTATATTTGGAAAGTAAGGTTTTTATTTAATTTAATTGTTGCACAATATTAATTATTTGAAAAATTGATTTATCCAAAAAATAACATAACAAAATTAGTTAATATACAAAATAATCATTTTTTAATAAGCCATTTAATAAAATAAATAAATTAAGATCCTAAAGAAATAAATAAATTTAATAAATTAATAATTTATTTTTGATAATTATTAACATTGCAATAAATAACTGCTTGTTTTTGCAAGAAAAAGCATGAATTACATTAAATTTACTTATAAAACAACGAAATAAAAAGATATGCCAATAAAACATCATTATTAAAAGTTAAATTTTAAAAATCAATTAAGGGAGTCAAAATACTTCAGTCGGAGGAGCTTATCATGAAATAATGATAATATTTTTAAAGGGAATAATAGCATTAAATAAAATTTATAATGTTGATAAAATAAATGTAAAAGTAATAATAAATAAATTGACTAATTAATCTTTTTTTTACCTTTGAGAAAAATGTTGTCATAGAAAATTTTTTTTTTTTAAATAATTTCACTTTAAAAATAAATTACTTGACTGATTAATAAATAGATCAGAAAGATATTGATGAAAGAATTTAAAGGCAATAAAACTAAATTAGTAGGCAAATAGTAAACTTAGTTTTTTGAAATAAATAAAAATTTTCAATAATTTATTGTCAAATTAATTGAAAAATATTATATTAATTGTATATAATATAAGAGGAATACAAAATTTGGGTGCATTTTCTTAACATGAGAAAGAACAATACAAAATGAATCAAATTCAATAAAAAAAGAATTGTCGAATATAATTATTGAAATAATAGCATTTATTATGCATTAATGTGAATTATTTTAAGAAAAGAATAAAACATGTATTAACTTAATATTCTTAAATACCATATGAATTTGAATATCTCTAAATTATTCCCATAAATATTGTTTTCTTAACTATAATTGTGAATAATTTTTAATTATTTGAAGTTCATTAATGTTTTTTGTGCCTGCCAAATAATTTGATCCCGATATTTTTCAGATGAATTATAATTTTAATTCACTTAATAAAACAAAATTCTTTTTTATTTAGAGGATTACAAATAATGATTCGGAAGCCCCATGACTGAATATTTTAAAACAGCCTTTGGTTCTCTTCTGTTATTTTTATTTTCTTCAATTTTTAGCATTTTATTCTTTTGATTAATATTGTTAGCTAAATCGATCTGCAAAAAGTTTTTTACTCCTTTTCTTAGCCATTTTTAAATTTTTATTTAAAGTTTTTGGATTTCCTAAATATTTATTTGTATCAATACTACTATAATTATTTCTTTTAACTGAGTTTGAATTGTTCATTTTTCATCATTAATTGTTTTGATTTATATTATAATATCACAGATTTTATTATTTATACATCAATTATTTCTAAATATTTTTTGAACCTAATTTTTCATTATTATTCAATCTAAATTTCTTTGATGAGATTTTTATATTCTTCTTATATTATTAAATAAGCTCAAGTTTATAAAAATTATTAATGAGTATTTTTAATGTTTTGAATAAATTTCGGTTTTTAAAGTTTAAATCTTTTTTTGTTGAATTCTTTAAGAATAAGGTGTAAAATAAAATTGGAAAAATGTTGTGCTGTCCGTTGTACATGAAAATAAATTACATTACGGCTTAGAAAGGTATAAGTTTTCATATAATTTTTAAATATTGTTATTAATATAATATAAAATTTATTAATAATATTCTTAAGGTAAATTTACTAATTAAATGAATGAGGTTAGCTAGTTTCATTTCAACTCATTTCAATGTAAAACTTTGACCAAAAACAAATTGATTTTATTTTATTTGATGATGTACGAGTTTATTAAATATTTATATTAAATAAGTGCAATAATTATTAAATCTTATTTTAATTATTTAATAAATTATCCTAATACCTCTTATCGTCCAATTATAATGAGGTAGATTCTTTGTCTATTTTTTCAAATATATGTTTTATGTAAAAAATTTTTTATAAACATTAAAATCATTTCACTTCCTCTTGGTATATAAGCCTTGTTCATTGCGATTTCCTAGGACTGTCGTAAAATTTCAATAAAATTCCACCATATTGCATTATAAATTATTCATTTAAATAAATTTTATTATCAAAAAATAAATAAATAAAAAAACAATGCAAATTTATATTTTCATAAGGGTACATTTATAATAAAAGATATTTCATCAAGAATTTTTAATTAAATAAATATTTATTAAATAATAAATTAATTTAAAACCTTTTAAAATATAATAAATATTTTTTATAATATTTAAAAAATGAAACTTCAGAATTACAATATAAGACATCAAGATCTATGAGATTTTACTTATTAAAAACAAAAATAGATTGCTATAGAATTAAAAAACAAAAATAACATTAAAAATAGGAGTAACAAAATAAATTTAAAGACGATGTCTAAGTATTTTAATATTTATATTAGTAAATATTTATGATATTTAATTTTTAAAAAGAAAAAGACTTACAATGGAATGTTGCATTTCCTCACACTAAAAAACTCAAAACATTTCTCATTTTGAAGATTAAAATTTAGTATTTTAAAGTTATAAAAAATAATCTTAATAAAAAATATATAAATTTCGTAATTCAATAATAGTGATTATTTATTTCTTTATTGAAAAATTCAATTAAATTTAAAACGAATTTTTTAAACTAATGATTAATTTAAAAATTTCAATGCACTCAAAAATCTTTATAAATCATGATATTTATGAAACAAGAGATAAATTCTTTTAAATTTTGTTCTTATAATATATAAATGAAAGGATAAAAAAAATTAAAATATTCTGGCAATTAATTGTAAAAATAATTAACGGTTTCGGAAACTTCGCCTCAAGAAAGTATTGTTTTGGATGAGGATGAAGCAATGGACCGGGGAAAGAGAATGAGTGAAATGAAATAAGAAAATAAAAAATCATGAAAGTTAAAATAAAAGTAATCTAACAAAATTAAACAAATCTAGAAAATAAAATTCATTAGAAAAAAGAATAATTGAATTCAACACAACATCAACGCATCAATGTTCTTGAGGGAGAGTGTACAATGCAAGAAATTATTACAAAATGTAAACTAATAAATTCACTTTTCAAATTAAACACGAAAAATATTAGAATAAATGTCGTTAAATTTACAAAATAAAAATATGTAAGAACGACAAAATAAGACTAAATGATAAATGAATTTTACTATTTATACAAAAAAATAAATAACAAAAACTTTTAAAAATAACTGCAATATTCAGTAAAAAAATTTTTATATTTATTTAAGAAAAAGCGAAGTGCTTGAAAGTTTAGAAACAATAAAAAAAGAACAGATAAACATTTAATGAATGAAATATTATCCAAATTTACAAAATATAGCACATTAATACAGTTAATAAATATTTTTTCTATTAAAATTAAAAAAAACATTAATTAAAACTTGATATAAAAATAGAAACTAATTACGATGAATTTTAAAAATATTTCAATTTAATAAAAGAAAACCAATAAATAAATAATGGAAGAATTTCATAAGTAATGAACTATTAAAATTAAATGATAAAAACTCGGAGAGGGATCATTCGGAGAGATGTTTTCAACCAAGTTTAATAAATATTTTATTTTATAAATCGAAAAAATCACATTTTAAATAAAGCATATTTAAAAATACCAAAAAATATTTATTTATAATCAAAGAAAGTTTTTATACTTACTATTGTAAAAATTAAATATAATTTACTTCGAAAAAATAATTTAATTTTGAAAATAAATGCAAAAGAAAAATAAATTAAAGAGTAATAGATTTTAATTATTTAACGATTTACAGTTAAAATTGAAGAAAGTTGTAATAATTTAAAAATTTAGAACGAAAAATTCAATATCAGAATTGATGTGTTTGTTCTTCAAACATTTTATTGAATTTTAAGTGGATTAAGGTACATTTGTGCGCATAAACTTTCTTTGTTGATTTGAAAGTCTAGAATAAAAAAATGAAATAAGCACATAAAAATTCCAAGGTCAATAGAGTTTCCAGAAAATAGACAATTTTGGATTGATTATTTTCATGGGCGAGTCGTAGGGCGGTGCTGGGTCGTTTCTTAAAAACCGCCACTATGGGCGTTTCTTAAACCCGCCAAGTAGTAGAAAAACAAAAAATGTAAGACATATAAATTCATAACTTGGCTTAAGGTCAATCAAATTAATAATTTTTGGTATCATTCCATAGCTTTAAGTATTGTCTATCAGAATATTAATTTAGAAATTTTTTTATAAAATTTTCAAAAAGTTATGGTCACAAAATTTCAAAAAATCTTAAGTCAGAATTTTTTAGTCAACTTTTTTGAAACTCAATGAAATTTTTTGAAATTTGAAATATAAATAGATTAAATAGAGTACTTGAAATTCTATAAATAAAACTTAATCTAATTGCTTCTGGAAAAGTTATAAAGCATTAAACATGCTATGTTTTTTGCCATGGTCATGCATATTTATTTTTAAACATTTAAAATTTTAAAGTCCTTAAAATAACAATTGATCCAAAATTAATTTATAGATTGAATAGCCCTAAGAATTCTCTTTTTATCTTTAAAATTTTAAAAAAATTCATTGAGTTTCAAATAAGTTATAGCCAAAAAATTGTGACTCAAGATTTTTTGAAATTTTTTGACCATAACTTTTTGAAAATTTTAATAAAAAAATTTTCTAAATTAATATTCTGATAGACAATACTTAAAGCTATGGAATGATACCAAAAATTATTAATTTGATTGAATTTAAGCCAAGTTATAAATTTATATGTCTTACATTTTATGTTTTTCTACCACTTGGCGGATTTAAGAAACGCCCATAGTGGCGGTTTTTAAGAAACGACCCAGCACGTCGTAGGGCAATCATTCAAAAATACCATTTTTAGCAAAATTTCGTATTCTTAATGTTAATCACATTCGACTTGACGAAAACATTTTTCACAACCTTTTTGGATTGATTAAATACCAAAAATTTGTTACAGAAATTTGGATTAATTTTCGAGAAAAAATCAAAAAATATTTTTCTTCTATCTTCCTCAGTTTTAGTGCACGGCTTTTTCTCTTGAATACGATAGGTGAAATTTGGAAACAAATTCAAAATTATTTTGTGCAATTTAAAAACAATAATAATATGAACCATATTTTAATGTACCTAATTAAAAGACTGAATTCTAATAAAAATGAAAACTAACAAAAACAAGGATTAAATTTATATAATGTCAAATAAAATATATTAACCAAATAAAAAATATTTAAAAAACCGAGAATTCTTTACGGCAAAAAGAAAACTTATAAAAAACAAATACCTAAAAAACGCACATAAATAAAATTGATTAGGTTAATTTTTAATTCATTTTGAATGTTTTTATTTGTCTACAGTGTTTTCAATTTTTATCAAAAAATTTTAATAGGTTTTATCTTATTCACTTATCTGATTATAAATTTTTTATATAATTTTATTTAGCTGCCAATTATATAAAATGATTATAATATAGTGATATTAAAATTTTCAATGGATATAATGATCACTCACTTTTTATATTTTTCTTGAAAATTAATTAAGCGTTCGTTGGATATATTTTTGAATTTTTATTAGGCTTTTAATTTTCATACATTTTTTGGTAAATTAATCAAAGAATTTTTTCAAAGTTAATTCTTTATTATTTTATACTTTTTAAATTTTCTTTTTAACCTGGGATATCATTTCAACATTTTGTGCTTTTTCTTATATAAAAAACTTATCGTTGTGATTGTAATTTATAGCTTAAGAAAAGGTTTATTTCTTTATATAATGTGAATTTAATCTTTATTTACAAAAATCTTGCTTATTCAAAACAATTTCCACCGCATTGCTGTAAGCACAAATTAAAGAAATATGATGTTTATTATAATAATTGTTCAATTTAAAAATGTCTTACTTCTTCATGTGTGAATTACATGACGAATTGGCATTGTGATGGTATACTGTTGTGATAGATATATTTAATTCAAAATTATTTTTTATTAATTACCCCCTTATTTACTATTAATTTGCTAATTTTATTTATTAATCACTCTTATTTACGAAATAATTTAAGCTACTTATTTTATTATCACTTTTATTACGTTATTTTATGCTAATTATTTTATTAATTACTCTTATTTACTATAGAAAACGGGAATTCAACATTTAACATTTTATTTCAAAATATTTTATTAATAATTCTTCTATCAATATCCTTTCTTATTACAATAATTCAACACTTTTTATTAACAATAAAATCTTGTCAAATTTTTCACAATAATAAAAATTTTATTTATTTATAATAATTAAAATTTTAATGTGCCTCATGCTTTTATGTCCCAGTCTTTTTTTAATATACCTTTTGTTTGTAATTTCTAATAAAATTTTTATTTAATTCATCTTATATTTTAACACATCTAAAAAATATATATTATGAATTTTTAAATCACTAATAATTTGCAAGGGAATAGTGCTAAAAATTATGTTTTAATTCATTGAATAAAAATAAAATAATTATTTTAAGTTACATAAATAAAACGTTTTTTACCATTAGCACTTTTAGCCAAAAAAAAAATTTCAAATTTTACAAAAGGCGTCGAATTTTAAATGTTCACATAATGCAATTTAATCAATTAATTAAATGATCGAGAATAAATGGATAAATGTGCTAAAATATTTACTTTTAAATGATGTGTTATGATGTTTACTGTATCTAAAGTTTTAAAAAAGTAAAATTTACAAAACAAATAAATAAAATTTACAAAATATATCCAAACAATGATTTTCTGGGTTAAAGCAGCAACTGCGCAATCTGTGCAGTGCGATTGTAGAAATTTACTAGAGCATTTAAACAAGTGACAAATCCACATTTAAAAAGTTTTCAATTATTTCATTTTTATATACTTCGAAAAAGTTAAATAATTTTATTGATTATTGATTAAAAAATTTTATTTGTAATGTACCCCTAAAAATCTGTAAAAATAAATATCAAAAGTTATTAAAATTTATTTACATTTTGTTACATTGAGTTTTTGTACATTTTTCTTACATATTTGGGGTTATTTCAAAATATATGTACATTATTTTGACCATATTTTGTACGTATTTTTGACAGCCTTATTTATATTAATTTTATATCAATTGAAATTATTTTTCTTATGAAATTGTCTTATTTTATGTTATCTTTATCATTTTTGTTTTCTCACTCCATCAGATTAAAACTTATTTTTAATAATATATTTTTAATGATAAATGAACTATTTTATTTTATTTATATAATTTATTAAAATCATTAATTTACTCTACGGAATTTTTACATCCATTAGCAGTATTATTTTATCTTATCAGCTCTGTACTCTGAAGAGCATAAATTTAAAAATTAATAAAATATTGTAAAAGATATAATTTAACGCACTCTGTGCGTTCATTAGGTGTTTATTTACGGTTGCCGAATTTCATCTGTAGTTCTTACGGTATTATGTGTGCTAGACATAAGCAGGCGATTGTTTATGTAGAATTTGTAAAAGTAATTTTATTGAGAACTTTTTACTGTTTTTCTCTTAATTAATGTTTGTATAATATATTTGTATTCTTTTTAATGTTTTTTATTTTACAAATACCAAAAATTATAATATTAATGCCTTTTATAGGGTATAAAGTTTCAATCCAAATGATTCTTTTTAATTAATAATATTGGCAGATTTTTAAAAAAGTTACAAAAAACTTATTTTGGAATTCGGCAGCTAGCGAGGAGCAGCACAACCATTGCCGAAATCGAAAAATAAATAACATAGAAAAAAGGGTAGATAAAAAATGCCCTCAGCAGCTTTATTGCAGGAAATATGTTATACCATACTATTAATTTTAGTATAAATCATTCTTTACAAACGACACTCCTCCTCAACCAAAACGCCCAATGGCATCTGCACCGAACTCTGGCCCAAACACTGCCGCACTCGCTGAGCAAGAACGCCAACGCACATTGGTGTTCATTGGCCTCCCGGAAAGCAATGCCATTCGCCCATCGGAACGCGTTCAGGAAGACAGGGAAGCCACCACAAAAATCCTGGACCATCTTAAAGTTGAGGCTGAACCAACCGCCGTCTTTCGACTTGGCCGGTTCGACCCGCAGCGAACAACACCTCGCCCGCTCAAGGTAGTCATGCCAACACCCGCACATCAACACATGGCACTCGGAGGTGGAAGCGCGAACGTGCTCGACTCCGTTCTCAACAGAACATGGCCCGTCTGTTCGTCCGCCCGGCACTGACCAAAGACCAACTCAAGAAGGAATACGAAGAGCGCGTCAGAAAACGCCAACAAAACCCTGCTCCCGTGGCACCAGCAAAACAACCACCACAGACAAATGTTCCGACTCCCGCCAAAGAAAATGGACCAGAACCGAAGGAGGCCAGTGAAAACACTTCAAAATCATCGAAGGTTGCCAAAACATTCGCACAAAACGAAAACCCAGATCCATTTGACCAATTTCTCCTCACAATGGAAAAATTTCAAAAACCATTCCCCCAATGTTTCAAAAAATAATTCTTCAGACCTCCAGCAAATTCAATAACAATTTTTCTACTACAAATTTCTTAAAAAACAAAAAAAAAATTTTTTTTTTACACAAAATTTTTTTTTGAAATCCATAAAAACCAAATTTCCCTTTGCTGGAGGTCTGACTCTTCCGCTTCTTTAAATTTAAACTTCAACTCTTATATCACAACTATCCTTTGACCTCATTTCGTCACTACTAAATATCATTTGTCTTCTATCACTACTTACTACCCATTTGACCTGTTTTCTTTCCACCTCAAGTGTAAGCGGCAGCAATGCCCTTCTTTTGGTTATTTTTATTTTTGAATAAATAAATAAATTATTTAATTATACTTAAAAGTAATAAAAAATATCTTTCTTATTCACTTTTTCTTTACTATAGTTACAAAAACTTGAGATGTTTGTGTTGTACGTGAAATTGAGTCAATACGGCTTAAAAAATATATTTATTCAGCACATAACAACATTTTGTCATTAGCTTCTTTGTTTGTTTATTTGAAAATTTTTATTAATAAATTATGTTAGAATTTGTGAATTTTAATTAATTTCTCTATTCTCAGTTTTCAAATGATGTTAGCAATATATTTTGTTGTTTCCGTATATTGTAACAATGTATATTTTATTATGTTTATAATTAATTTTTATTATGTCAGAGTTTCTTGTAAATTAACAAATATGCTTAATTTCATAGAAAATTAATATAATCACGCTGTATAGAATATATTTTCATAAATTGTCTTTCTTACTCAGCTTTAAAGATGAATTTTTTTAATTTAGCAACGTAATAATATCTTTCAATATTTTAATTCTTAGTACTTTTTTATGATTTACAATTAAATTTTAAATTTAATAAGTTTTAAATATTTTTTAATGTATTTTCTAAAAAAAAGATTCTAAATATATTGCTGGGAATTTAGGCCAAAGAATTTAACAAATTTTCCATTAAAAGTAGTAGTTGTGATTCATGAAAAAGTTAAAATTAAAAAATGTTTATAAATTTAGAAGATTGAGATAGTTACACTGATAAAATTGTTTAAATATTAAAATTAAAACTCTTGCTGTAAAAAGGACGTAGATAACCAATTAATAAAACATGTTTGAAAAATATATATTTATAATTTATTTAAGCTTTTTGTATTTTTAATAAATTAAGTTGATTATATTATAGTCCAAATTTTAGAAGATGAAATCTGGAGTCTTAATAATTCAATAATAAAATTATTTTAAATAATTAAAGATTGTTTTATTATTTCATTATATAATTCAAATAAGATGAAATTTAATATGAAGAATATTTTTGTCAATAATTTTGATTGTTATATAATTTTTTTACATTTCTTATATTTAAATAATATTTGAAAATTTTATAGTATAATTTTTGTTTTCTTATGTAGGGCATTGTTAGTGCCATTTGCAAAAAATGAGCATTTCAAGGAAAAATTTTAAATTTGTCATACTGTCAACATTGCCGAGCCGAACCTTGTTGCCCAAAATTTTTATGTATAATGAACCCATTGTTTTTCATTATGTTTAATGGCAGTAAAGCTTCCAAATATTTGAATTATATGATGATTAATATTTCTTAATAAATCATTTCACTCTGTTAAATATCTATTAGAAATTTCAAAGCAGGATATTTTTTATCGTTTATATTCCCAATTAACGAAATTATTCGATTTCTGATTGATATTCACTTTTAAATTTACAATTTACATTCTCTGAATTTTAATGAGATTAAAATAAGTTGAAATCTTGCAGATAAATAAAATGTTAAAAATGATAACAGTCTGCAATATTAAAATTTCTCATACAAATTTATTTACAAAATCCGCAGGATTTCGGCCTTCAATATTTAACATGATGAATATTCTTGTCAATAATTTTGATTGTTATTTATGAGACGACCAAACTCATTGTTTTTATAAATTGATGAATATTTTATCATTGATGCTTATTATTGCTTTAGTTATGAATTGTATTTAGATTCAAAAGATTTTTCATGACTTCCGCGTTAATATTCATTTACTTATGATTGTATATGAGCAAATTCAAATTGTCCAACCTTAAATATTTTGTGCAATTTAAAGTACATTTGTTTACCTTACTTATATTTAAATAATGTTTGAAAATTTTATAGTAGAATTTTTGTTTTCTTATGAACTGCACGGTGATCTTGCCTGAGCATAATCAACAGATGATGATACATTTCCGTTTTTTCCAAGATAATTTTTCTGCATTCGAACAGCCAAATATTATTTTAAACTTTAAATATTTTTATTTCATTATTCATTTGTATAAAATTTCATTATTTTTATTTTTATTAAAATTTAATTGAATTTATTTATAAAATTTACTTTTTAATAATTTACATCCTCTGAAATATAATTATGTTTTACTTTTTTCATTAAATATTTTTGTTTTATTAGAAAATTTAATTATTTATTGCATATTCTTGCATTTTTATTTAATAGAGTCCCAGAAATTAATTATATTATTTTTGAGCCAACAAATTTCCTGAGCGTAAAAGGTTTTTATTTTTTCACAATTGATTAATTAATTTAATTTTTAACAAATATTTAGTTTATTTTGCAATCAATCTTTTAAAGTTAGTGCTAAAATTTGTTACGTACAGATATTTCATAAAAGAAATATTTAGACTTTGCGTCCTAATCGTTTTCAATCATTATTGCATTATTTTTTAATTTTTGGTCAATGTTTGCGTCTTTGTGTGAATGATCATTTATTTTTTATATCATTCCGTCGCCCTAAGAAATTCTTTAAACCTTTAATAATTTAGTAAACTTAAATAATACAATATTAATAATTTAATTTTCACCCTTGGCAAGTATTAATTCATTAACAAATAAGCATTGAGACTACTTTACATACTTTTACGTTTTACTGTTTTATCGATTTTAAATTCTTTATATATGAACCTAGGATTAATTAAAACATATTATTATACAGAATTGTTTAAAATTTTATTTTTTACTGATTTCAACTTTTTTCCTGGGCCTAGGATTTGTTTAATCAAACTATCAATTAGTATATTAAACGATTTTCTTAATATTACCCAGAAATTATAATAGAAATTTTTCATAATTTTGTACTCAACACAGCTCAAATTGTTCCTGGAAATGAGCAACATCTTCGCTCTCGTCCAGAAGTTCTCGATGACGCCGGTAAGATTTACTTTTTTATAATTATTATCATTCATTTGCTTAATGTTATATAGAATTTTAATGAGAAAAAATTTTTTTTTTTTTGCTCGATTATAAAAAGATTTTTATATTAAAATGGTTGATTTTTTATCTGTTCTTTATAGAATAATTGGAGCAGGAATTGTTCTTTTTCGTGTTGGTTTATCAAAAAATTTGTTTTTGAAGAATTTATTCAAAACATTCCTTTTAGATATTAATGACTTTATTCTTATGGTCCAAGCAGCGACCATTCATTGATTCAATAAATGGCTTTACAGTTCAATTAGATTTTTTTATGTATATTAAATCAACAAAATTAAATAATTATTTCTTATTTATTTTAATTACTATGAAAATATTATCATGTAATTATCTTGGTTCTTATTTGGTTATTATAATGTAAATTAAATTTATGAATTTAATTTTTCTATTTATTATATTTATAAAATTAATTGCGAAACCAAATTATTTAAAAAATTTTTCTTTAAATATACTAGTTCTTTTCGTCACAATAATATATAATTCTGTTTGAAAATTAAATTTAATGTTTAAATGTTCGCTGGCATGTATTATAAATTTTTTATATTATCAGATAAATTTTTTAAAATAATTTTATTTAAATCTATCATTTCTTCTTTTTACGCTAACATTTCAGTAAAATTTTTCTATAATGTTTATTTAAGATTATTTAAAAGCATAATTTTAAAATATAATAACAATTTATTGATTTAATTTAAATAATTTTTTTTTTGTAACAATCATAAGCTTGAATTCATTTGCTATTGTTGAACCATTAGAGTTTCGCTAATAAATATTCTTAAGCTCAAAGCATTTGTTACAATAATTAATAGTGGCATTCTTATCTAATTGTTAAGCAGAATCTTTTTTTAATCGAGGAAAGTAAATTTTTTTAAACAGTGTTTACAATTTTATTCTTGCTAAAATTAAATTTAAAATATTTAAAAATTTTGACGTATTTCTTTTCATTGAAACCAAGGGAAATATCATTTTAAGTTTCAAAGTCTTTTTCCATTAACCAGAATTTAAAATCTTGAGAGAAAAGAATAATAAATATTCACTAGGTTAAATTTTACAGTTTATTAACTTTTGATATCCAATTTCGAAGCATTACTAAATTGTAAAAGAAATTTTCATATATATTTTTTTATTTCCTTATCATTTCTTATAAAATTTTTATATTGTTGTAAAATAATTGTGTCTTTAATAAAACCTTTCATGGAACTAAATATAAATAATTTAATGAAAAACTATAATTAATTTAAAAATTTGGTCATTCATTCCCTTATTATTTATTATTACTTTTGTTTTTGATGGTTTAAAATGCTTTGATAAATAAATAAAAACATATTTTTTTACTCACTTTTTATATTTTTCTTGAAAATTAATTAAGCGTTCGTTGGATATAACTTTTGAATTTTTATTAGGCTTTTGATTTTCATATATTTTTTGGTAAATTAATCAAAGAATTTTTTCAAAGTTAATTCTTTATTATTTTATACTTTTTAAATTTTCTTTTTATCCTGGGATATCATTTCAACATTTTGTGCTTTTTTCTTATATAAAAAACTTATCGTTGTGGTTAATTATTTTACTTTGTCATAAATTTGAGATAAATGAAGCAATTTATTTTCCTAAAAATATTATATAATTGAACTTTTTGAATAATTAAAATCAGCTTGTATTCATTTGATACGTTTTCATTATTAGCAAAATATGCGTGATCCCGGATATAATTTAGCATAAGTCTGATTCGCATTTATTTTGATTTTATTAATTGGCACAAAGAAACTATATTTATTTTTTATAGGAAAACTGTAAGTTTGTTTATTTTATTTAAAAATTGAACGTCTTTTGTATATTTGGAGTCCAAAGAAAGTTTTTATTATTTTGAAAATAAATTTGGCAAATATAATTGCTAGTAATAAATATTCTTAAATGTCCATATCAAAATAATATATTGACTGACAAAAATATTTAATTATTTTGCCCTAACCTCAATTTACTTATACATTTTTTCTTTTGTGCCATCCGATTGATGACAATTTTATTGTAAAAAGACTAATATTTTTATCTGATTACTAGATTTTTCTTTGTTTTATAGGTTGAAATAGATATTGATCTAATAAGTTTCTTAAAATTGTTTATATTTTTCATGCACAAAAGTTTAATTTTTAAATTTAATTTGTTGTAACATGATCAAAACGGCGATAACATCAAACACGATATATCTCAGATATTTTTCGTTTAAAACTGCATTTATTTATTATTCTTGTTTATTGATTAATTTATCTTATTTCACACATAATTTGATAATGAGTATTCTTGAAAAGATTTATAAAAATGAAACTGAATTAATTTTACAATTATTTAATTTATTGCGAAGCTTCTTTTATGTTTTGGAAGAAATTCTAATTGTAGTGATGCGTTAATTTTTTACTCTTTTTCGCACGCTTACAAATTAGTATATTTTAAGAAAATTTTTTTGCAATTTTTGTTCTATAAAGAAATAAAAAAACGTTTCTTTTATACTGTGGGGGTCGGTTAGTCTGGCCGTAATAGTCTGGCCAAATTTAAAATAAAATAATAAACAAATAATTAAATTTAAATAAAACGAAAATATTTATACCATTTTATTTAAATTCTTGGATTTTGTAAACAAAGATGAAAGTATAAAAAGAGCCGAATTATTCATGATGTAATTGCTAAAACCAAATGAGACTCAGTGCAGGGTTCTTTTATGATATTTGAACTGGAGAATACTAAAATGCATGTCAGATTTACAGTAATTAAAATGAAAATGTGAAGTAATCTAAAAAATATAAACTTATTTTTAAAAATGTTTTAATTCGAATTATTCATAGAATTGTTAAAAGAACAAATTATAAAAATTTACACTAATAAATATCAAGTTGATAAAGTAAAAAAAGTAATTGTTTAATATAAGCAGAAATTTAATCTAATTTACTATTTAGACCATTAGAGAGAATGACCCAAAAATATTCAAGACGAGTTTCAATAAGCGATGAACATATAAAAAGATTTAATTTAATTTTGTTAAAAATAAAACTACTTAGTAAAAAAACTACAAAAATTTATTTAAAAAGGTGCCAAAGAATGGAATTACGATGAGAAATAGACAACACGGCATGAGAAGTTAAGGGATTTAATAAAATATTTTATTGAAGTTATTATTTCAAGCATTAATTAAGTTATTCTTACATTTGCATAATTTAAAATTCTGTGTGTGCTGAATGAATTAAACCTTCATGAAAGTAAATCCACATTTGGAGGTCAAACACTAGAATTAAAATGTAAATTTATATAAAAGAAAATTAGAGCGTACGTTTATTTCTTCGGTATAAATAACATTATATCAATATTAAATAAATATTAAATTTTTAATACAAAAGAATACAAAATAATTAAACGAGCAGAAACCAGAAAAGTACAATCGCAAATTCTTAATTATATATTTAGTTATTTAATCAACAATTGAAAAAACAATTTATTTATTATTGTCTTAATTTATATTTTGTTTTAATTATAATAAAATTAATGTAATTTAATTATCGCTACCAAAATTTTACATAACAATTTTATCAAGGGGTAATATTAATTAATGGTTTTGTGATCTGGTTTAAATGATGAATTCTATTTATACCTTCCAAAAGATTGAAAAAAATTTTTAAACTTTTTTTTTTAATTTAAATTTTTAGATATTTGGTTTTAGGTTTTAAGGTTTTATTTTTGCCGTATGTATGAATTTGCCTTATATCGGTTTAATATATATTTTTTTGCATTTATTGATTTATTTTTACGTTATAATTTTTTATTTAAATGATTTAATATTAATTTCTTGTCCGTAACGTGATGTTCTAGTTCGTGTGGTTTCTGTCTATTTTTTTGTTTTGTATCTCGGCATATACAGTAAATATTTTGGATTAGATTGCTTTAAGATTTAAATTTGTTTTATGTTTTATTATTTAAATATGAACTTATATACTTGTAATTTACATAATTTTATATCAATACAATCAATAAAGTATAAAAAAATAAAATTTTTTAATATAGATTGTATTAAATCTGATATTTTTATTTACAAGTTTTAGTCACTAATAAATTGAAAAATTTTTGTTTTGTCGAATTTTTTATAATTATTATTTTATGCATTTACATATTCTTTAAACTAATAAAATATTATAATTCCAAAATGAACAAGGAATATAATTTTTATTAAAATGTTTTAAGTTATGACTGTTAAAAATTTTATTTGTTTCTTTAACTTATATTACAAAATAATTAAATAGAATATATTGTTTTATTCTTTTTTATTTTTATTAAAGATTCATAACTTTTTTTGAAACTATTTTTTCCAATGGCTATGAATTTTATTTCTTTCTTGTTATTTTTTATAGATATGTCTTAATATAATTTACAAAAAATAAAAAATCAGTAACTTCAATTCTTTATTAAGATTAACAGTAATTATCTCAAATAAATTTTAAAATCTTATTTAAATATTTTTATTATATTATTTTTTCGAGTGTATCTTTCTTTTATAATATAAACAAAATAGTTTATTTTATATAAAAAATATTATTTTGACGAAATGAATCACAAAACTTTAAAAGTACAAATTAGCAATAAAAGATTGGAGAAAAAAAAATTCAAAAACCGGTGAAAAACTTTGTCAAAATGCTCCGTCTTAATCACCGAAGCAAACAAGTATAAAAAAATTATTTCGTGAATATTAATAACAATTTAATAAATTAAATAGTCGGACTAGAACAATTGGCAAAAGAGAACAACACCAAAAATAAGTTTCGGATGAATGCAAATGGCGAAAAATGACATTCAATCAATAGGACATGTGGAGCATGAGAGACAGAGACTAAGATTAGTGACTGTGAAGAAAGAAAGAAAAAGTGTAACAGACAGACACAAAAGAAATAACAACTGGACAATTAACAATTCGTCATAAAATATTTATTCATTTTTAATAGGTTTTAAATATCAGATTATTACTAATGGGACATAAAGCATATGTTTATTTGATTGTTTTTTAATGTATATCGTAGGAGGGAAGATTCCTGATAAATATTGAATTTTAATATTTAAAGAAAAAGTTTTTTGAGCAAATTTATTAATTTATTCAAATTATCATATGAAAAAATTTATTTTAAATTATATGCATATCATATTGTTTTTTTTGGACATAGCGAATCTTTACATTCGCAATTTCAAATTTTGGGGGGGGGGGCAAAACTATGTATGAAATTTTCTATATTTGGTTATTGCAAGATTAATGAATTGTTAATTTCAACATGTTATTAAAGTGATAGTTAATTTTTTTAAAAAAGTATTATTTTTATAGTTCATTTGAATATTTATTTTTTTATGTATAACTTGGTCGTGTTTTTAACATTTGCTCTATTTTTATTATTTAGTTTAATAATTACCATTCTTTAAATTTGAAGCTTTTGGATTTTGAATCGTTTAAAATTTTTTTAAAACAGTATTGGTTGTAATTTTTTTTAATTTGAAATTTTACGCCATTAAAATTCTTTACAAAATCACGTCGATGACATTACTTATAACTTCGTTGGATGGCTCAGTTTTTTAAATTTTATTTGATTTTCTTAGCTTTTCTAATCTTAAAAGTATTCTCTATTTTGTAAATTTAACAAATATTTTATAATTATTATTTGTATTTTATTGGTTTTTTAAGTATATATTTGCTCTTTAGTAAGTCTTGAGCTAATTCAATCATGTTGAAGATTCTCCCAATTGAAATTTATTGTTCGGGGTTATTTACAATTCATTCGTATTCTTTTAACAGATATCTTTAATTTTTGTTCCATTTAATAAAAAATTGACTCTTTAATTATTGGTTGATGAATTTTTTTTGTTTATAATTAATTTTTAAATTTATCAATAAAAATATTATTGCAATATCCTTACAAATTACCGTCACAAAAATCGATATATGTTGTTTAATTATTTATTTTTTGTTGTTTGAGTAGCTATTAGCATAATTTAAATTTTAAATTAGAAATTAAAAATTTTTTATAAAACTAAATAGAGAATTTCAAAAGATAATGAAATTTCTTTTTGTATAGTTTTAGAATTTCTTAATCCATGTTGTAGCATTAATCCGATATAAATCTGTCTTGTTTGCTCGAACATAAAATTTTGAATAAATATTAAATGATTTATTTTAAAAGAAGGTTGTTCAACCATTTATTACATTTTTCCAATTAATTAGGGAACAAAATCAATTATTTTTTAAAAATTAAATTACCAATTGTTTTTGTTTTGCATCACGATTTAATGTTTTTAATAATTCGTCTTTTTTAATATTAATAAATTTTATTGATTTATTATTTATTATGTATTAATGCCGTCATAAATATTCTTTGAAATGGAAAAGAATATAATCTTCAAGATGTATAATTACACCTGAAAAAAGTTTTTTGCTCTTTTCATTATTGCATGATTAATTCCTAAATAATCATTTTTCATTAGCAATCTTAAATTCAATTCAGTATTGAACATATATAAAGACTCAATTTTCATTCTTGGCCACCTGTGGAAAATGGAACATATTCTATGCAGCTTTAATTTTTTAATACATGCACGGTGTAACAACTTTCGTGTATTTTAGTTATAATGATTTTTTTGTTCAATTTTTTAATTGATCGAATAAATAGTGGTAAATAACTGATCAAAAACAATTTTGCGAAATGTTCTTATTTTTGAACTTACAATTTTATTTTTTCGCCTTAAGCTTGATTTAGTTTAATCGTGGCAAATTGACTGCCGAAGGTGCACGTCGTTCATTAAACTCTGGATCGTAAAACTTCCTAAGCATGCCGAACTCGACCCATAAAAAAATAGATTTTTTCAAAATCATAATAAATGACAAATCCTAAACTAGAGTGCAAATATATTTTAAAAAAATGTATTTTCTAGTTTTAAATCCATATTCCATGCTTAACCTATTTTATTCATTTTGGTGCTTTTATATTCATATATTTTTAATTCTTTGCATGAAATGTATATAATAATACCATTTCGTGAGTTTTCGTCACTTTTTATGATTTGAACAAAGTTTACCGATTATTAGAATTATTAAAACAGACAAATTCTTATTTACCTTTATCGTGCAAAATTTTTCGCTCTTTCAATTTAATGACTAATTTTAAGTCAATTTTTAACGTCTTAAAAGTATTTTCAATATTTTCATTTTTTCTTTGCTTTTAAATAATTTTTAAGTTATTTAAAAAAATATTATTCTTTTTAAATTTTAAATTAAATTATAAAATAATATTTTAAAAGTTACAATGTTTATATAATAATTTTATACTATTTTTTATATCTAAAGCAAGAGAATTGTGGAAGTAATTATTATGTTTTTCAATGCATTTGACTAATTATTTACGAAAAATTTAACAAAGTAAAAAATATAACATATAATCTGCAGATTAATTGCTAAATAATTTAAATTCCTTTTTATGTAATTCATGTTTTTTAAAATATGTCAATTTGGTAATACTATATGATAATTTAATTGATTCATTAAAAATTAGTTTTTCAATTTATAAGCAATTAGTTGAAAATTTTTCATCGAATGAAAAAAAGAATAAAACATTTTAACTTGTCGTAGTTTAAATTATATCAAGCAGATAAATTTAAAAAAAAAGTTTTTTATTATTACTTCTCATTATAAACTAAAATGTTTCTAATAAATAAATTTGAATATTTGGTACTTTTAAATGCAAAATAATGAAAAAAAATATGTGTTTAAATGTATATTTTTATTTATTTAACCCATTACAATAATTTTTTCGTAAAATTGCTTTAATTTATGCTAATAAAAATTTTGCGACATATAATATTAATATAATATATTTTGCTGAAAAATATCCATTGCAAAATTCAAACATGACATCGTTAACGAGTCGAGAGAATTATATTATAAAGAAGCATATTAATTAGAAAACAAATTAAAAACCAACAAAATAAAAATAAATATTCATTATTTTCGGAACGCAACCCATAAATTAAAAAACTATGAAATATGAGTTAAATAAAATAAATTTAAAACATTCAAAAATTAATTTTATAATACTAAAATAAAACAATTATTTTAACTGCTTTTTCATGTCATTCCTCGCCTTTTTAGAAATTTTTAAATTCAAAATTTAAAAATAAAATAAAATTAATAAGTAAAATTATAAAAATAGAAATTAAATTGAAAATTTCTTTCAGGAATTTACAAATTGTTCGAATTGATTACGACGATTTATTTAAATAAAAAAACATTTTCTTTTCAATGATAAAAAACAAAAATTATATTAAGAATTATAATTTTGAATAATACGCCTGATTTGAACCAGAAATTTCACTCTTATTCAACAAATTGGTACAGTTTCTCGTAATAATTTTATATTATTACACATTTAAATTTCAAACCAAAAAATAAAACTTTTCATATTCTTATTGTGAAGGAATGTCAAAATTGTCAACGAAATCGCCTAATGAAACATATGGCTTCCTAATATATAAATGGCCGGAGGCAAAATTATGGGGAAAATAATTTTTTTGAAAAAAGCAGAATTTGCATATCATCTATCAAAAATTAAATTAAATTAAATTAATATTAGTTTTAAATTAATTAAATATTTATTCTTAAGTGATTTATGGTTAATAATTTTTTTGACAGATTTTAATAACGCACTTCTTGTCGTACTTGATGTTTGTTCATTTTTTCAGAGAGAATAATTAACGTTTATTTAAAAAAAGATTGAATTCCTGATTAACAATTTAATATTTATTAAAAAAATAAATCCACATTCATCCAAAAGAGGGTTTAATAATATATTATATTTTATCTTAGCACATTTGAATTGAGCTAAAAAGATATTCATTTGGAAATAAAATAATACAAAAAAATAACTTCTATTTCTGCTGCCATTTTATTACTTGTAAAGTCAAAGTCTAAAATAAAAATTAAAATAATATTATAAAATAATTCTTACAGACAGAATTTTAAATCACATCGGAAATTAAATCATGTACTTATGAAACCCTCTCCTCCATAGAGTGCGAAAATGAATGCAAGAAAAAATATGTTATTATATTAAATATTTTTTCGAAGAATTCAAAAATATAAACCAAAAATAATAATATTAAAAATAGCAAAATTCTTTATAGTCAAACAATTTCAATGCTTAATAAGTATATAACAATGTAATCACTTTTTATTGCTGTTTAAATTATATACTTGGATCAACTTTATCTAAATAAATTTTCATTTTATTGCGATAAATACTTGGATTTTTATAGAATAATAAAAAATCTAAAAGATTATCCTAAAATAGCTAATGAGACCAAACATTAAATGATTTAATAAACAAATGTTTAAAAGAATCAAGCATTATTAATTCAAGTGAATAATAATAAACAAAGTGCATTTGAGATGCGAAGGAATTGAGTTCACGCGGAGCTCAACTTGAGCACATATTTTAAAACTGTAAAATGGTTCCCATAAAAAGTGAATTTATTGTTTAAGCAATGTAAAGCGAACTTTATTAATGTTAAGACGTAAAAAACAACATTATCGAAAACATTCAAAGATAAAATTAAATATTAATAATTTAAACAATTTTTCCCAAAAAAACATTTGAATAAAATCAATAGTAAAAACAATAAACTTTCCAGCAGTTAAACGAAATATAATAACAAGGCCAACAATTAGACAATTTGGTTACAATTTGGAAGTACATATGGAAAAAAAGCTAAACGAACCCAACCCGAAACGAGGCTATTATTCGAATACTTACATTGATTTCAACAAACTTTAACAGGCAGACGAAACATTAGATAAAAAAGTGATAATTTAATATTTACCAACTATTTATAAATATTTAAAGAAAAATACTTAATTATAGATTTATTGAAAAGTTTATTAACATTTGTTTTTTTCTTGTATAATTCACGTTATTCATTTTTGATGACAAATGAGTTCTTTTACTTCGCGATTCTTTACTTTTCCAATATCGATTGAGCGTTTTTCGTGGTCAATTAGCAGTTATTTTATTATTTACTCGTTTGTTTGTTGATAAATATTATTTTTTATTTAAATTTATTATTTAATGTGTCATTTTTCAAAAATAAGCATTATGAAAATTTTCTTAATTATATGCAAGAAATGCTTTAATAATATTTTTATTCTAAAATTTACTAACTAGTAAAATGAACTCCATTTGCTCGTTTGTCTGGTGTCGACGGATTCTTTTTTTGCTTTGACAGATGAAAATAGGGATTCATTTTTATTCAAATATTTGTTTAACTCTCAATTTTGTTATTTATTATTTGAATATTGGTTAAATTTACTATTATGCTCATTTTTAGTTGTGCAAAGATTTTTGTAAAAATTTATATTTTTATTTTTAACGAAAAATAGTCGATCAGAATTGTATTCCAATTGCGATCGGAACTGAATTAAAAGTTTATTCATGAGAAAAAATAAAAATTTTAATATAATTATATTTCACTTCAAAAAAACTTAATCAGTAAATTTTTTCACCTATGACCTTTTGCACATATTTCGTATTTTTAATTTTTTTTTTCTTGCATTTATTTGTTCATATAATTATATGCATTATCCATATTTCTTTTTATTCACGAATTAATTTTTCGTTTAATCAAAAACTTTTTGAATTAATTAAACTTCTGGCCAGGCAGGGGCATTGTGTCCATTGGCTCTTCATTGGGCCCCTCTTTCATTTCTATGCATTTTATTTTTTTGACAAAAGTTACTTTTTATGTATTTAAATTAGTGTCCATTTATTCCATTATGATTGTTTTAAATAAATCATTCAAAAGTGTGCTTATTTAGCTTTGGTGTAAATTCAAGCACGAGCAACTAATTGAGCTCAGTCGAGAAATAAATGCGAATGAGTTGCTGTTTTAGATTTAATGACTTTTAATTTCCTTTTTTATTTATTGCAATACTCTTTTGATTTATTTAAAAGTATGGAGTTTTGTTATTTAATTTTTTCATTCAAATATTGATTATTTGGGATGCGATTTTAATGCTAAAAACTAGGGTAGGCCGGGCCCGGGTAACCGACCGGGTACCCGACCCGCACGCCCGGTTTTTTAATACCCGAGCCCGGTACCCGGGCCCGGTTTTTTGAAAACCCAATACCCGGTACACGACGCGGTAGGTCCGGGTACCCGGGTACCAAAATACACTGGTAAGAATGGGGGTCAGAGTCAAATTGTTTTCCAAAGTTGGAGGAAATTTTTTTTGATTTAATTAATTTTAAAAAGGAAAAGTTTGGTGTTCATGTGGCTTAGTGGTTAGTCTCTTGGATTCAGTGCATTCGTTCTCAGGTTCAATCCTCCTTCCTCATAGCTAACTCTTTTAACATTTTTAAAAGATTTTATTGGTTTTAACTGTTATTTTATCATTACATAAAGAAGCTCCAAATTTTTTAAATAAAATAACTATTCTTATTTTAAAAGAATTAATAAGAAAATTCTTATTTTTTTACACTATCTCCATAAGAAATTATAAGAATCTAACCAATGTGAACATTAGGCAATTAATAATGCTTTTATTTGTAAAACATTATATTTTCATGCTTTTTTAAAACTATAAGCTAACCTAATTGTTGTGTCCTTACCCAATGAACGAAAACAAATATAAACAATAAAGTTTATTGAAAAAACAAATATAATAAAATGAAGAGACGGATGAGCGGCGAATATCGATTGGCTTAATGCCACAATAAATTGGTGAATGATGAAGGAAGTCCAATGTGGGAAGAGAGCCAACCTTAAATAGACAGAAATGGGGGAGCGAAGAAGGGACAAGCAAAGGGGCAGAGATCACAAATATCAATTGGTCACTATCTCTAACAGCAATGATTATTATTATTTTTTAAAGTAACATTAGAAAGAAAACAAAAATAAATAAAATTACGGAAAATATTATTTTACCGAAAAGATGAAGAAGAATACTAAATTTAGCTGCGAGCTCAAATAAAAGAAAGGCAAGATTGAGAATAATTTTCAAGAAATCAAGCATAGAAAATATACTAATAAAATATCACTAAATAATAAGCCAATATTGGCTGTTTTTTTGAATTTTTTAAAAAATTTATTTTTGTAGAATAATTCTTATTTCATCTATATTTTGAATTCGAAAAATAACATCATCATAAAAATTTGATATAAATAACTTTAAAAGGAAATTTTCCGAAATGAATTGATATTATAAAGCGAAACAGAATATAAACTAATTTCTAGCGCTCAAAATGTAAAGTCAAAAAGTAAATCTTTTTATTGTATCGAATAAACTATTTACATAAAAATGAATTTATAAATTAAAGTCGGTTCATGGATACACATATTTAAAAGGTATTTAACATAACCTAAAATAAAATTAAAAGTAAATAATTTAAACAACTTTTTTCAAAAAACAATTGAATAACATCTTGTATAAACCAAAGATTTTGAGCAAATAAACAAAATACAATCTTTTGTTTTAAATATTTATAAACCATCCATATCTAATCAGTATTTAGAAAAATAAAGGGTCACAAAATGCAAGCACCGTCAAAAAGATTGTTTCTCCTCCAAGATATCAATATTTTGAATATATATTAAATACAAAATAAAAAATATTTAGCAAAATGAAAATAAAATAATAAATTTACCATCATTTACAAACAAATATGTTTTAATCAAATTTATTTATGAATAATGTAAATTGCTTAATGAATTTAACTTATTCGTTTTGATAGCTTCAATAGAAAATTCATAATAAGTTAATAAATCAGCCAATATTTAAAAAAGAGTTTTCTATTCAAAGTTATTTTTATGGATTTTAATTATTTTGACATATTAAAGGAAATTTACTTATGGTTTATTTAAGTTTGGAACTATTAGATAGTTCACTTGTTTTACTTTTAAATTTTTTCGTATCCAATTTATCTTCTTTACTTGTGCTCATAATTGTATTCTCACGATTAGGGTCGTTTAGATTTATTTTGTAGGAGGGGCTAACGAATAAGTCCTCCTCAATTTTAACATGAAGTTCTGTTATTTAAAAATATTTCTAGCTTTTGTAGTCGACGCCTTGGTTCACCCTTTCATTAATTCATTTATAAAGTTTGTACCTTAATTCTAATTTTCGAATTTATAAATATAAGCATTTTATTTTAATCAATTTATTTGATTTTAGCCTTAATTCTTAATATTTTACCGCATTTTCAATGTTAAGTTGATTAAAATTTTCTTATGTTGTATAAATGAAAATGATTCACCATTTTAAATGTATGCAAAATCGAATTAAAATAATTAATAAATAAATTTATAAACCATATAATATATTTTTATGAAAAACGTCATACTTACTGCAAGATAAACCACCATATAGCGATGTTGAATCTTTTTTATTATTCATATATTATATTAGTATCAGTATCATTTAGTAAATTAGTTAGAATTTATACACATTTTACCTATAGATTTCTTGAACATTTATATATTATTATTAAAATGAATTTATTTTTTATTTAAATAACAAGCAACGGTTTTTTACAAAAAGATAATTTGTTTAAAATTTAGCCCTAAAATCGATTTTTAAAATTTTTGTTTTAAGGTAACTGCATTAAAAAATTTAATAATCGATAACAGTGGGAATATTTGCTTTGATGAAAAGGAAAAATGTAAACTTTTAGCAGAAACCTTCCAAAAGGTATTTATTAAAAACAATCAATTTTTAATTATTCTGAAAATAATTCTACAAGGGAAAAACTTTCTGATATAGAACTTAATGTTGGAATTGTATGGAATTTACTCAGAAAACTGCCTGGGCGAAATTCCACGTCTCCAGATAATATTCCATATATTTTGCTTAAAAATTGCTCGGAAACACTAGCAGTAATATTAAGCGATATATTCAGACTAACACTTGATTCTGGTCAAATTCCCAAAATTTGGAGAACTTTTATAATTGTTCCAATATATAAAAAGGATGAAAAATCTAATCCTGAAAATTACAGACCTCTGAATGAATTTTTGAATAAAAATAATTTCTTTTCTAAAGAGCAGTTTGGCTTCTTAAAAAACAGATCCACGACAACCCAACTATTACAGACATTAAATGATTTTTACGAAGCCATACAAAATCAAAAAGAGGTTGATGTCATTTGTATTGATTTTTCAAAAGCATTCGATTCTGTTCCTATTGATTTGTTACTTGCAAAAATTAAAAATGCTGGAATAGTTGGGAAAATTTAAGGTCTTTTTGCGTAACTTCTTGTCACAAAGAAGTTTTAGGGTAAAAATTAAGGACCATTACTCTGAAAGCTATAATACTTATAAAGGGGTACCACAAGGGAGCGTTTTGGGTCCATTATTATTCTTAATAATTGCATATTGGCAAAAATAATTCAAAAAAAGAGTGTCTCCTTAATGGGAAAATTATTGCAAGTGCTTATTTAAAGGAATATCATATTTTGAGAATAATGAAGATTAGAGAGCTTAAAACGATTGTAAGAATGTATAAGACTTACGTCCGACCTCAATTAGAATATGCTGTTGAAATTTAGAACCCTAACTTAAAAAAAGATATAGAACGAATAGAAAGAGTCCAGAAATTTTTAACGAGAAAAGCTTTTAAAAAATTCGGACTTTTACATCGGTCATATTCAGAAAGACTTGAAATTTGTCAGCTTATAGAATTAGCCAAGCGAAGAAATATTGCTGACTTAACTACCGCTTTTAAAATTATGAAGGGTTTTACGAGTCTTGATGCTAGTAAACTTTTTACTTTTTCTGATCGATCCACTCGTAGGCCATTACTTTTGAGAGTGCGGCGCACAACCGCAAAAAGTAAGAATAACTTTTTTAACCGTATTGCCAAGAATTGGAATAAATTACCAATTGTTCCAATTCAGGCAGATAAGGCAAATCAATTCAGGGCATTGCTAAAAGCTATGGTATGAGTTCTAAGGGATATCACTGACATTTACATTGACATTTATTCATTATTTATTTATTTATTTTTTATTTCACACATTTTCGTATTGTTTTATTTTTTTTATTTTGACATTATTATTCGTATTTTTTTAGGCGCCGCATAAGAGCACTAATGTGCCTGTGGTTTGCTCAATAAATATAAATTCCTAACCTAATTTACCATTGAGTCTTCATATAATACAAAAAACACAAAATATATTACAAGGTACATTTAAAATAACTTGAAAATAAATAAATAAAAAAGGATCGGTTTTTAAACAAATTTAAAAAAGTCCTGTATGAAACTATTTTGAATCACCGACGCAATACCAAGAAGTCCTTAAATACTTGTTGTAAATATGAATTTATATTAGTAGTATTAAAAAGGTGTACACAATAAAATGTACCAAAATACAATCTTTTTGTTTTAAATATTTATAAACCATCAAATACCTAATCAGTATTTAGAAAAATAAAGGGTCACAAAATGCAAGCACCGTCAAAAAGATTGTTTCTCCTCCAAGATATCAATATTTTGAATATATATTAAATACAAAATAAAAAATATTTAGCAAGATGAAAATAAAATTATAATATTTACCATCATTTACAAACAAATATGTTTTAATCAAATTTATTTATGAATAATGTAAATTGCAGCATTTAAAAATTTTCTATTAATTAATTAATTAACTTATTCGTTTTGATAGCTTCAATAGAAAATTCATAATAAGTTAATCAATCAGCCAATATTTAAAAATGAGTTTTTTTTCAGTTATTACGGTTTTTAATTATTTTGACATATTAAAGGAATTTACTTATGGTTTATTTAAGTTTGGAACTATTAGATAGTTCACTTGTTTTACTTTTAAATTTTTTTCCTATCCAATTTATCTTCTTTACTTGTGCTCATAATTGTATTCTCACGATTAGGGTCGTTTAGATTTATTTTGTAGGAGTGGCTAACGAATAAGTCCTCCTCAATTTTAACATGAAGTTCTGTTATTTAAAAATATTTCTAGCTTTTGTAGTCGACGCCTCGGTTCACCCTTTCATTAATTCATTTATAAAGTTTGTACCTTAATTCTAATTTTCGAATTTATAAATATAAGCATTTTATTTTAAATCAATTTATTTGATTTTAGCCTTAATTCTTAATATTTTACCGCATTTTCAATGTTAAGTTGATTAAAATTTTCTTATGTTGTATAAATGAAAATGATTCACCATTTTAAATGTATGCAAAATCGAATTAAAATAATTAATAAATAAATTTATAAACCATATAATATATTTTTATGAAAAACGTCATACTTACTGCAAGATAAACCACCATATAGCGATGTTGAATCTTTTTTATTATTCATATATTATATTAGTATCAGTATCATTTAGTAAATTAGTTAGAATTTATACACATTTTACCTATAGATTTCTTGAACATTTATATATTATTATTAAAATGAATTTATTTTTTATTTAAATAACAAGCAACGGTTTTTTACAAAAAGATAATTTGTTTAAAATTTAGCCCTAAAATCGATTTTTAAAATTTTTGTTTTAAGGTAACTGCATTAAAAAATTTAATAATCGATAACAGTGGGAATATTTGCTTTGATGAAAAGGAAAAATGTAAACTTTTAGCAGAAACCTTCCAAAAGGTATTTATTAAAAACAATCAATTTTTAATTATTCTGAAAATAATTCTACAAGGGAAAAACTTTCTGATATAGAACTTAATGTTGGAATTGTATGGAATTTACTCAGAAAACTGCCTGGGCGAAATTCCACGTCTCCAGATAATATTCCATATATTTTGCTTAAAAATTGCTCGGAAACACTAGCAGTAATATTAAGCGATATATTCAGACTAACACTTGATTCTGGTCAAATTCCCAAAATTTGGAGAACTTTTATAATTGTTCCAATATATAAAAAGGATGAAAAATCTAATCCTGAAAATTACAGACCTCTGAATGAATTTTTGAATAAAAATAATTTCTTTTCTAAAGAGCAGTTTGGCTTCTTAAAAAACAGATCCACGACAACCCAACTATTACAGACATTAAATGATTTTTACGAAGCCATACAAAATCAAAAAGAGGTTGATGTCATTTGTATTGATTTTTCAAAAGCATTCGATTCTGTTCCTATTGATTTGTTACTTGCAAAAATTAAAAATGCTGGAATAGTTGGGAAAATTTAAGGTCTTTTTGCGTAACTTCTTGTCACAAAGAAGTTTTAGGGTAAAAATTAAGGACCATTACTCTGAAAGCTATAATACTTATAAAGGGGTACCACAAGGGAGCGTTTTGGGTCCATTATTATTCTTAATAATTGCATATTGGCAAAAATAATTCAAAAAAAGAGTGTCTCCTTAATGGGAAAATTATTGCAAGTGCTTATTTAAAGGAATATCATATTTTGAGAATAATGAAGATTAGAGAGCTTAAAACGATTGTAAGAATGTATAAGACTTACGTCCGACCTCAATTAGAATATGCTGTTGAAATTTAGAACCCTAACTTAAAAAAAGATATAGAACGAATAGAAAGAGTCCAGAAATTTTTAACGAGAAAAGCTTTTAAAAAATTCGGACTTTTACATCGGTCATATTCAGAAAGACTTGAAATTTGTCAGCTTATAGAATTAGCCAAGCGAAGAAATATTGCTGACTTAACTACCGCTTTTAAAATTATGAAGGGTTTTACGAGTCTTGATGCTAGTAAACTTTTTACTTTTTCTGATCGATCCACTCGTAGGCCATTACTTTTGAGAGTGCGGCGCACAACCGCAAAAAGTAAGAATAACTTTTTTAACCGTATTGCCAAGAATTGGAATAAATTACCAATTGTTCCAATTCAGGCAGATAAGGCAAATCAATTCAGGGCATTGCTAAAAGCTATGGTATGAGTTCTAAGGGATATCACTGACATTTACATTGACATTTATTCATTATTTATTTATTTATTTTTTATTTCACACATTTTCGTATTGTTTTATTTTTTTTATTTTGACATTATTATTCGTATTTTTTTAGGCGCCGCATAAGAGCATTAATGTGCCTGTGGTTTGCTCAATAAATATAAATTCCTAACCTAATTTACCATTGAGTCTTCATATAATACAAAAAACACAAAATATATTACAAGGTACATTTAAAATAACTTGAAAATAAATAAATAAAAAAGGATCGGTTTTTAAACAAATTTAAAAAAGTCCTGTATGAAACTATTTTGAATCACCGACGCAATACCAAGAAGTCCTTAAATACTTGTTGTAAATATGAATTTATATTAGTAGTATTAAAAAGGTGTACACAATAAAATGTACCAAAATACAATCTTTTTGTTTTAAATATTTATAAACCATCAAATACCTAATCAGTATTTAGAAAAATAAAGGGTCACAAAATGCAAGCACCGTCAAAAAGATTGTTTCTCCTCCAAGATATCAATATTTTGAATATATATTAAATAAAAATTAAAAATATTCAGCAAGATGAAAATAAAATAATAATATTTACCATCATTAAAAAATCAAATTTATTTATGAATAAAGTAAGTTGCAGCATTAAAAAATTTTGTACTAATTAATTAATTAACTTATTCGTTTTGATAGCTTCAATAGAAAATTCATAATAAGTTAATATCAGCCAATATTTAAAAAAGAGTTTTCTATTCAAAGTTATTTTTATGGATTTTAATTATTTTGACATATTAAAGGAATTTACTTATGGTTTATTTAATTATTGTCTTTAATTGTATATTTTTATTACTTTAATTTCTTTATTATTCACTCAAATTAAATTTTTTTTTTGGTTTGAGAACCATTTTAATTTACAGATTTTATGCTGACAAATCAATAAATATTTATTGACTAGAGTGTATTTATTGAGTTTGGGCTTTCTATCTGAGTTTATTATGTAGGCTGAGCATATTTAATCAATTATTAACTATACCAATTTCTGATGTATCATACTTTTTTTAATTTATACAATTAATATTCAAAATTTGTAATTTAAATTATTCATAAGTTTTTTATTTGTATAATATATGTTTAGACAAAAAATTTTCTGAATTCGCAAATTAAATATTTGTTTGGTATAATTAGATAGTTCACTTGTTTTGGTTTTAAATTTTTCGTATATAATTTATCTTCTTCACTTTGCTAATAATTGTATTCTCACGATTAGAGTCGTTTAGATTTATTTTGTAGGAGGGGCTAAAGTTCCTGTTTTTTAATTAAAAATTAATTAATCTTGCGTTATTTTTTAAAAAATTTATAAAGTTTTTAATTATTCATACAATTGAATAATAAATATATTTTTATTTTTATTATTTCAAATAATCATGCAGTCATTTTTAGTTAAAAGTTTGAATCAAAATTGAACTGGAATATTAATTAATAAATAAATTTATAAACCATATAAATATATTTTGATAAAAATCGACATTCTCAACCAAATAGCGATGCTGGAATCAATTGTTATTATTCATATATTATATTAGTATCAGTATCATTTAGTAAATCAGTTAGAGTTTATACACATTTTACCTATAGATTTCTTGAACATTTATATATTATTATTAAAATGAATTTATTTTTTATTTAAATAACAAGCAACGGTTTTTTACAAAAAGATATTGTTTAAAATGTAGCCCTAAAATCGATTTTTAAAATTTTTGTTTTAAGGTAACTGCATTAAAAAATTTCAAATGCGCGAAATTTCCATTATTTATGACTGTTTAATTTGTCAATATTTACACGTTTTAATTTAAATAAAGTATTTATGTGAATAAACCTTGTCACAATCAAACAGCAAAAAATTAATTTTAACAAATAAATATAAATCTATTAATAAACATTTTCTAAAATTATATGAGAAATAATTGACAGCAAATATTAATATGAATAAAATAATGAAAAATATGGTAAACAGATGTCATGAAAATATTGAATTCTAGACAAGATTTTATAACCTATGAAGCTATTGAAGAATATAAGTACGGCAGTAATGCAACAACTGAAAAAATATGTAAAGCCCGTAAATATCTTCCTAACCTAATTTACCATTCAGTCTTCATATAAAAAGGAAGCAGCTTAAAGAAATTAGTAATTAATTATAATTTCTAATACAAAATAGAAGAATCGCAATAATATTCAAGAAATTTCAATAAATACATTAAAATTTCTAAAAATATATTCTTATGTTAGACACAAATTCAAAATTAGAACAAAACTATATTTCATAAAAACAATTTTTAATTAATCTTAATAATTATTTAAATAAATTTTTACTACGTTGATAGGATTGGACAGGGGTATGCGAAAGTCAAAAAAATTAAAAAAAAAACGAAAAACTAACGAAAAAACATATTTTTGATTAAATTTGGTTTAAAATATTTATAAAAATTGTAAAGCGCCACACGGCCAAAACTCAAAATAATTTTTTCAATAGAATAGTAAAAAACTTTAATAATCTTCTAGTGGTAGCGGTGCAAATTAATGATGAAAAGGAATTCAGGTGTTTACTAAAAGCAATGAGTTCAGAGTAGGAGATTTTCTGTGCCACATATACACTATATTTTAATCAATGTGAATTTTTAACATTTGATTTATTTTTATTACGGTATAATTTTGTATTTTTTATTTGATCAAATTTATTTGTTTGTTTTCTTTTTGGCACCATGTAAGAGCACTAATGTGCTTTTGGGTTGCTCGATAAATATATAAAAATTTAAAAGGCAAAATTAGAAAAAATCAAATAAAGATAAAATTAAATTATAAAAGGACAAATTTTCACCAAATTGTTTTATTTTCTATATTAGTAAAATCGGCATTATTATTTGCAATAAAAACTCTATAATTATGAATGATTTTAATAGAAGTCTGTTAAATCTTAATTATAACTGAAAACAAAGAGAATTAATTAAATAAGTAAAATATAATTTGAATAAATAATAATTAAAAACAAACCAATGAAAACTAAGAAATTGTTTAACAAATGAGATAAATATTAATAAAATAGTTAAAAATGTTATAATGAATTAAAATTTGTATCTAATTTACTGATAATTTTTTGAATCTTGCCTATCATTAAATCATAAACTAATTATAACAAAATGTTTAAAACTAAAAAACCCAATAAAAACATTTCTAAAATGGATAATAAATAATAAAAATAAAATTCAAATTAATGGAATATTTTATTACAATAAAAATCATAGTTAAGAAATTTTAATTCAAATAAAAAGGAATTAAGAGAAAATAATTTATCATAAAATGAATAAACTTATTATAATTTCGCCCCTTTTAAGGTCGAAAAATAATCAAGTAAAATTTTAAATTCAAAAAATGGAATTTAATTTGGCGCCAAAAGTACCAATTCATCTAAACTCACGTAATTACCACTCAAATTTGTAACTACTATAATTGGAATGCAAAATTAAATGTGTAAAAAATCAAAATTATTTTGGCAAATAACAATTGAATACAGGTTGGTTTTTACATTTAAATTTTATTCACTAATTAAATAATCGAATATCAATACATTAGCAGAAATCAGTAAAAAAGAAAAATTATGTGATTATAAATGAAAAATCAGATAGTTGTTAAACCATTTTTTATTTAAGAGATTGGTAAATATTTTCAAAAAATGATCGAGAGATAAATAGATATTTTCTTTATATCTAGCATAAATAAAATTTTTAAATCAAGATCAATTTAATAAGTTTTTTAATAAATACTATTTATTTGATAAATCCCAAAAATTAAATTTTACATAGAAAACCTTCTTTGAAGAAGAATTAGAAGTCATGTCATGCGAGAGATGCAATCTTACCAATAAATGACGAATAATTTCGTGGTAATTTCTTTTTGAGTCGATAAAAAATAAATCATACAATACAAATACCTTGTGCTAATTTAAGAAATGATAATACAATTAAATCTATTTTTTGCTCAACCAACGATCCATATGATTAGTTTTTTGCGAGTCTGTCTCAAGATTCAATTTTGCAAGGATTCAAGCATTACTTATTTTTGTTGATTGATTAGGTCAATTGAGAAAAAGAACACACAAAATTTTATATAAATAAAGTACTTAAACAAATAATAATTAACAAATATTTGCTTGCATATTTTATCATTACAATTAAACAATTAAAATTAAAAAAGAATAATCTTTTTCTTCATTATTCTTTTATAAATATTCGCTTCTTTTTTACTTCATTAAATAACAATGAAGCAATGAAATTTATAATTAAAGAAAGAAATAATCAAATAATTTATTGGGGATTAATAATAAAATTAAATTTTACTTCCTCTTTGAATATAGGTAAGTAGGTTATGGTGAAATTATATAAGTAAAATTAAAGAAAAATAAAAATTATGTTTAGGAAGGAAAAATTCTATTTAAAGGATATTAATTTATGGTATAAAGAAATAATTAAAATTATCAGCGCAATATTAATATTTGTTATACAATTTATATAATCGTAGATCAAAAAACAAAAATAGATTTATTAATCAGAGATAATTGAAAATGTTTTTAACATTAATTAATAGTGTAATTGCACATAAGATGCGGCTTTGAAACATGGGTGACGAGAATTATTAGAAAAGTTATTTCTAAATTACATCTATTTGTAAATTTTAAATATTAGAGAATGATTAGAAAGTATTTTTAAATATGCTTCCCGTCTAAATTAGTTTTTCAAAATAAGTAATTGACTACAAAAAGGCTAGGAGCTATAAAAAATAAATAAAATTCTCAGATAAATATTAAAATAATTATATTAAAATTATCTACATATGACTTTATTTTTGGAAAAACTTAAAATTCAGTAAAGTAAATGCTGGATTTTTTAATTATCGAAAATTGAACCAATAAAAACATTTTTCTTTGGATAAATGAAGGTATGAAAATATAAATTACTGAAAAGAAAATAAAATTGAAAATAAAATGAATGATTATTTTAAGTTTCCTGAATTATGAAAAATACAAACATATAAAATATTATGATTACACTTTTAACCAAAAATTTAAATTTAAATTAAAATTCATCTTTTATATCTAAAAATAAATACCAACGCAGAGATATTTAGTTAAAAATTAAAAATATTATAAAAAATTTTGCAATTATTTATTTCCCAAATATAAAAATTAATGCACATAGTTAAAAATTACAATTCTAATAAAAAGGCAAATTAAAAAAAATTTCAGTGGAAAGGTGTTTTTCAAAAATTTTATTAATCCCTATATTGATGTAAAAGAATGACAAACAAATAATGAGGCATGCATAATCATTTTGGAAAAAGGCGACATTTAATTAAAGCTAAAAATTTTCAAAAAATAAGAAATTTTTTGCAGTAAATGTTGATGAATATATTTTATTATAAAATAAAATAAAATAAATTCAAGAATATTTCCGAAATAAACAGAAAGCAATTTACTTTATGAATTACAAAAAAAAATTATATTTTGGAAAAAATGAATTAATGTAAATTTAAACCAAACCAAATTTAAAATATAAGACGCAAATTGGTTTTCATGCAGAATTGGTGGTCAATATAAATAATAATTTAAACCTACATAAAAAAAATGCATTTTCATATATTTTAGAATTTATTATTAAAAATTAAAATAAATGTATGATTTACAAAAAACTGAAAAATAAAAATTATAAAAAATATATAAAACTAAACCTATCTAACAGATTATGAAAACGATTGCGTTGGACATGAGAAATAAATACATTAGATAAAGATTTTCGTTATAATGTTGATAAAATTATATTAAATGGAAAAATACGAATTTTATAATAAAATTCTTTAAGTTTAGAAAAGTTATTAGTTTTTTTAATATAGCACGAATAAAATAAAATTTTAAAAGTGATTACTTCATTAATAACATATTCTAATTAAAATAAAGCAATTATATAAAAAAATCTCGTCACAATCAAAGAACAAAAAATTAATAAACTTAATTTAATAAATAAATTATTTAGGGACCGGATTTTCAGGCAAATGACTTTCTTTTTTGCTAACTTGCTACGGCCGAATACGCACGAAAAATGATTTTTGACTTAGTTTGAAGCTTCAAGCTTGAACTTTTGGTGCCTTTTTTTGGCATTTGGTGCCTTTTAAATTTTACCAGCCGCGCTTATTGGCACCGCCGGACCCCCAATTAACTTTGGTTTTTGAAATTTTAACAACAAAGCGCAGAATTTGTCATTTTTAGCGCATAACCGCTAAAAATTCCTGCTTTTGCTCCGTTGATATTAAAAGTTGATTTTAAGCTATATTTGCCAAAACCGCCAAAATATTTATTAAAAATCCAAAAAGGCCAAAATATTTGAAAGAAATTAAAACTAACTGCTTAAAAAATACGTTAATTTATCAAAGCTGAGCAATCATTAACATTAAAGCTCGTGACCAACACGATAAATTTACAGCAAAAAATGGTTGTTCTAGTCTTATTTGTCACCACAAATCAGTAAAAAAGAAAAATTATGTGATTATAAATGAAAAATCAGATAGTTGTTAAACCATTTTTTATTTAAGAGATTGGTAAATATTTTCAAAAAATGATCGAGAGATAAATAGATATTTTCTTTATATCTAGCATAAATAAAATTTTTAAATCAAGATCAATTTAATAAGTTTTTTAATAAATACTATTTATTTGATAAATCCCAAAAATTAAATTTTACATAGAAAACCTTCTTTGAAGAAGAATTAGAAGTCATGTCATGCGAGAGATGCAATCTTACCAATAAATGACGAATAATTTCGTGGTAATTTCTTTTTGAGTCGATAAAAAATAAATCATACAATACAAATACCTTGTGCTAATTTAAGAAATGATAATACAATTAAATCTATTTTTTGCTCAACCAACGATCCATATGATTAGTTTTTTGCGAGTCTGTCTCAAGATTCAATTTTGCAAGGATTCAAGCATTACTTATTTTTGTTGATTGATTAGGTCAATTGAGAAAAAGAACACACAAAATTTTATATAAATAAAGTACTTAAACAAATAATAATTAACAAATATTTGCTTGCATATTTTATCATTACAATTAAACAATTAAAATTAAAAAAGAATAATCTTTTTCTTCATTATTCTTTTATAAATATTCGCTTCTTTTTTACTTCATTAAATAACAATGAAGCAATGAAATTTATAATTAAAGAAAGAAATAATCAAATAATTTATTGGGGATTAATAATAAAATTAAATTTTACTTCCTCTTTGAATATAGGTAAGTAGGTTATGGTGAAATTATATAAGTAAAATTAAAGAAAAATAAAAATTATGTTTAGGAAGGAAAAATTCTATTTAAAGGATATTAATTTATGGTATAAAGAAATAATTAAAATTATCAGCGCAATATTAATATTTGTTATACAATTTATATAATCGTAGATCAAAAAACAAAAATAGATTTATTAATCAGAGATAATTGAAAATGTTTTTAACATTAATTAATAGTGTAATTGCACATAAGATGCGGCTTTGAAACATGGGTGACGAGAATTATTAGAAAAGTTATTTCTAAATTACATCTATTTGTAAATTTTAAATATTAGAGAATGATTAGAAAGTATTTTTAAATATGCTTCCCGTCTAAATTAGTTTTTCAAAATAAGTAATTGACTACAAAAAGGCTAGGAGCTATAAAAAATAAATAAAATTCTCAGATAAATATTAAAATAATTATATTAAAATTATCTACATATGACTTTATTTTTGGAAAAACTTAAAATTCAGTAAAGTAAATGCTGGATTTTTTAATTATCGAAAATTGAACCAATAAAAACATTTTTCTTTGGATAAATGAAGGTATGAAAATATAAATTACTGAAAAGAAAATAAAATTGAAAATAAAATGAATGATTATTTTAAGTTTCCTGAATTATGAAAAATACAAACATATAAAATATTATGATTACACTTTTAACCAAAAATTTAAATTTAAATTAAAATTCATCTTTTATATCTAAAAATAAATACCAACGCAGAGATATTTAGTTAAAAATTAAAAATATTATAAAAAATTTTGCAATTATTTATTTCCCAAATATAAAAATTAATGCACATAGTTAAAAATTACAATTCTAATAAAAAGGCAAATTAAAAAAAATTTCAGTGGAAAGGTGTTTTTCAAAAATTTTATTAATCCCTATATTGATGTAAAAGAATGACAAACAAATAATGAGGCATGCATAATCATTTTGGAAAAAGGCGACATTTAATTAAAGCTAAAAATTTTCAAAAAATAAGAAATTTTTTGCAGTAAATGTTGATGAATATATTTTATTATAAAATAAAATAAAATAAATTCAAGAATATTTCCGAAATAAACAGAAAGCAATTTACTTTATGAATTACAAAAAAAAATTATATTTTGGAAAAAATGAATTAATGTAAATTTAAACCAAACCAAATTTAAAATATAAGACGCAAATTGGTTTTCATGCAGAATTGGTGGTCAATATAAATAAAAATTTAAACCTACATAAAAAAAATGCATTTTCATATATTTTAGAATTTATTATTAAAAATTAAAATAAATGTATGATTTACAAAAAACTGAAAAATAAAAATTATAAAAAATATATAAAACTAAACCTATCTAACAGATTATGAAAACGATTGCGTTGGACATGAGAAATAAATACATTAGATAAAGATTTTCGTTATAATGTTGATAAAATTATATTAAATGGAAAAATACGAATTTTATAATAAAATTCTTTAAGTTTAGAAAAGTTATTAGTTTTTTTAATATAGCACGAATAAAATAAAATTTTAAAAGTGATTACTTCATTAATAACATATTCTAATTAAAATAAAGCAATTATATAAAAAAATCTCGTCACAATCAAAGAACAAAAAATTAATAAACTTAATTTAATAAATAAATTATTTAGGGACCGGATTTTCAGGCAAATGACTTTCTTTTTTGCTAACTTGCTACGGCCGAATACGCACGAAAAATGATTTTTGACTTAGTTTGAAGCTTCAAGCTTGAACTTTTGGTGCCTTTTTTTGGCATTTGGTGCCTTTTAAATTTTACCAGCCGCGCTTATTGGCACCGCCGGACCCCCAATTAACTTTGGTTTTTGAAATTTTAACAACAAAGCGCAGAATTTGTCATTTTTAGCGCATAACCGCTAAAAATTCCTGCTTTTGCTCCGTTGATAATAAAAGTTGATTTTAAGCTATATTTGCCAAAACCGCCAAAATATTTATTAAAAATCCAAAACCGCCAAAATATTTATTAAAAATCCAAAAAGGCCAAAATCACCCTGTACAAAGACATAAATTTGAATAAATTTTTTTAAAATAATTTAATAGGAAAAAAAATTGGAATGCATTAAAGCAAATAAAAGAGTATAACATTTAATTAAAGCTAAAAATTTTCGAAAAATAAAAATTTTTAGCAGTAAATGTTGATGCATATATTTTATTATAAAATAAAAGAAAATAAATTCAAGAATATTTCCGAAATAAACAGAAAGCAATTTACTTTATTGAATTATAAAAAAAAATTATACTAAGTTTTTTGGAAAAATGAATTAATGTAAATTTAAACCAAACCAGATTTAAAATATAAAACTCAAATTGGTTTTCATGCAGAATTGGTGGTCAATATAAATAATAATTTAAACCTACATAAAAAATGCATTTTCATATATTTTAGAATAAAATTATTAAAAATTAAAATAAATGTATGATTTATAAAAAACTGAAAAATAAAAATTATAAAAAATATATAAAAATAAAACAATATAACAGATTATCGGTGAATTCACGATTGCATTGGACATGAGAAATTAATAAAATTAATACATAAAAAATATTTTCGTTATCCATGCTTAGAAAATTATATTAAATGGAAAAATATGAATTTTATAATACATTCATAAGTTTAGAAAATTTATTAGTTTTTTTAATATAGCATGAATAAATTAAAATTTTAATTTACTAAAACTTTCTCACATATTATTGTTTATTATTAACAACCCCCATCATTATAATTTTGTTTTTATAATAAGTAGAATTAAAAATTTAATGGGATGACAATGTTAAATCAAAAACAAAAAAAAAGAATCGCTTTTTCAAAGTACATATGAATTTGAATTTTTAAAAAATCAAAAAGAAACTTTTATTTAAAGCAAGTTTCAGAAAAAGTCACTTGTGATATGAAATGAATAATTGATAAAGCATTGGACAGTTGAAAACTTTTGCCTGGTAGAGAAAATTTCATAAAAATACTTTATTATAATACGCCAAAACATTAAAAGAATTGGGGAAATGCAATAAATAATTTATAAAAATTTTAAAAAATTGTTAAAGGAATAATAGTTTTAAAATATCAAAAAATTAAATAAATAATCAGTTAATAAATGAACTCGAAAATATTGAATATGATGAATACATTAATATAAATATAAAATAATTATAAGTTAAAAAAGAATAAAACCAAAATGATTTCCTATTAATTTACATAAGTCTTTAAATTTAAATAATTTATCAGGCTTATTAATTTTTCAAAAAATACTTTTTTAAAAAAAATTTAAATTTTATTTTGAAAATTTTTATTATGAGACTTTCAAACAGAAAAATTATTTGATGTTTTATTTTTTAGTATTTGAAGGGGAAGGTTAAATCAATTTAAAATCTAATACTTAAATGAGAAAAATAATAAATAAAAGGGAGCAAGAATCAATAAATATAAAATTTAATGAAACAAAAATATTTATAAAACACTATTCAATATTTATGTTAAAAAAGAAGTAATTTCACCAACTTAATATTTTCAACAAATTAATTTAATTAAATTAATTGTTTAATTAACAATTATTTGCTAAAATAGCAAAGAGAAAATATTGTTTCACACACTGGGGTCTCGTCGGGATTGTTGCGCGGTCATTCTGTGAGATCGTAAGCAAGAAGAAGAAGAACAAGAAGACCGTGACAAAAAGCCTAAGTACAAGAAAATAAAATAATTTAAAACTATTAAAATTTCGATAAGTTTAAATAATAAATGTTTATTTATAAAAACAAAACATAAAAAAAATAAATCAAAATCACTAAATAAAAATATGTTTTATTTCAAGTAATTGCAGAGAAAAATAAATATTCTTTTATAATCTTAACCTCACAGCTCAGTAACAAAGTGATACTACGACCCGAGAAACTACGAGGACCAGAAGTTGTATGAAACAAAAAATATAATTCTTATTTTGTTTAATATTGAAATAAATCCAAGCGAGAATTTAATACAACTATAGTCGAATTTCTACCGGAAAAAAAAATTACTATACAATTTTTCCAATAGTATATTTTAAGTAAAATTCCTTTTTTCAATAAAAATCAGAAGTAATATTAAGCAACAGAAAAGTTTTAAAATTTTTATATAAAAAAATTCATCTTTTTTAATAAAATATACTTTTCTTGGCCGTTAAATTAAATTAATAAATAAGCTCAAAAAATATGGCGATCAGAATACATCATCTGATTTTACTTGTCAAACCGTTCCGTTTCACCAAGTGTTATTTGTAATATGCTTTGAGATAATTAATCAATCGTTTTATTTTTAATAGACAATAAAAATCGTGCAGGATTTGAATTCCATTGATAAAGATATTCGGATATTATATTTTCAGATTAATAATTAGATTTTAGCTAAATATTTATTAAAAGAATCATAAGAATTAAAGATGTAGTGCTAATATAAAGAATTAAATTTTATTAAATGAACATATTTTTTTAAAATTCTAAGTAACTTTTCAGTTTTATTGTTTTAATTAAAATTATTTGAAATTGATATTTTGCGTAATTTTGTATTTTAATTTACTAAAACCATTTTTGGCATGTAATTTGTAATTATATTTATTATTGTTATTTCATTAACCAAATTTATTGAGACAATATTTAAGTATTTTTGGAAATCTTATTAATTTGTTCTCTCACCTTTTATTTGAGAGAGTACTTACTAATTGCTATCAAAAAAAAAACATTTTCTCAATTTACAAGTTGCTTTATTTTCTTTTTGAAAATCAATTAATTTTTTTAAACATTTAATGTGTTTTTATAACTTATTATTTTTATTTATTAGAAATAAACTGAATTTTAATATGTGTATTTTTCTTTGCGACAATTTATTCATGGCTCGTCTAGGTTTGGTTTTCATTAATCTCCAGACTCGTCTCAATTCATTAATATTTGAACATATTCGAAATTGCTCTAAACCAGGGTTTCGATTGAAAAATTTTAAAATAATAATATCAAAGCCAAAAAATAAGATTTTCAGTGCAATCAATCAGATTTTTAACACTTTTTTTGCGGCGCATTTTTCAATTTATGGGAACTTGAGGGGGTCCGATGATGCCGGTAGGCGCCGCCGGGAAAATTTTGAAAATTTGAGTGTAATTTGTTAACAGATTTTCACCAAAAAAGGCCAATTTTTGCAATTAAAAACCAAGCCACGACTTTTTTTTGCCTTTAAAACGCTGTAGCGCTTTTTCCAAAAACATTGAGAGAGTGGAGAGGTCCGGCCGCCTGGAAAAATTTTTAATTTTTAATTCAGAATATTTCTTATAAATTAATTTATTTTATGAGAGTTGTACCCTCCAAATCAGAACATTTTTAGAAAAAGAACAATCGAAACCCTGATTAAAGTTAGGAATTTCATAAATTTTTGATAACTTATTTCGAATAAATTTTTAAAAGAAGTTTGCCCTGGAGGTTTTTACTCTTGTTCATTTCTAAATTGGTTTAATTGTTTCTTCATTTCCCCTGCAATAATTTTGTAATTTAAAATGAGATCACTTTTTTCCGGGATTTTCTACAACCTTATGTAAACGAAATCTCTCTGAAAATAAGACTTTTATTTGGTGATAAGAAAAAAACATTCTGAAAATTCATAAAAAGAAACATTAAAAAACTTTCTGGAGAGTCACAAAAGTGAAACCGAACAAAAAATTCTAAAAACGCATTAGGGTTTTGGTCAAATATCAAAATTTGGAAAATTGGGAAGCGGCGACGATAGGCGCCGCCGAGAAAAGCTTGCCATATCTGTCCAGATTTATTAATAGATTTTGCTCAAAAATTTCCAAATTCGCTTTGGCCGTTTTTTAGGTTTGATTTGTAAATACATAAAAATATATTTGTTTGAAAATTTGGTTGTTTTATGGAATTATTTATCATTTCGTGCCGATTTTGCAAATTTTGTGCCTAAAAAATAAAATATTTAATTTAACTGAATTATAGAGAAATCTTTGGGCTATTAGAAAGCGTTTATAAACAGTGAAATACATCAATCTTATTAAGACTCATATGAATTCACGCATAACAAAAAGGAAATAGTTGGCAAAAGATGCTGATGCAATAGAAGGAAGCCCAAATTAAAAAGATAGATTTCGTTGGCATCTTTTCCGGTCTGGCAATTCGAGGAATATAAAAGCGATAAAATGAATGTATACAAACATAATTTAGCTTTTTAAAATAATAATAACTAATAATTTTCAAAACTTTAATAATAATGCGTGCCGTTCTCTTCCTGGCCATGGTTTGTCTGGTGATGGCTGTTATTTTGGAGACTGGTATTAACAATTAAATTTTAAAAAATATTCTCATTTTTTAGCTAACTCAAAAGCAGTGAAAAAGGACGGTAAAAAAGGTGAATATAATTGTTGAAAATAACAATATATTAAAATTTAAGGAGCTGTTGCATCGCCTGCCAAAGGAAAAGCTTCGCCAAAAGGTGCCAGCCCAGCAAAAGGAAAAGCTGCAAAGGGTAACGAATTAAAATATGTTTTTAATTATATGAAATAAAAAAATTTAAATTAATAGGTGACAAAAAAGATGCAAAAAAAGCGGGCAAAAAGGACGGAAAAGTGAAAAAGGGTTAGTTGTTTTTTTTTAATTTTCTAGAAATTTTTTCAAAATTTAGACAAGAAAGAAACGCCAGCAAAGAAAGCAGGCAAAGGGAAAGATGCAGCTAAGAAAGGTAATATTTTAAGAATAATTTAATTTTAAAAATACGAAATTTAGACAAAGCAAAAGACAAAAAGGCACCAGCAGCAGGTAAACACATTAAATTCTAACTTAATGAATGGCATTGTGCCAATTTGGCGATTTAAGCCAAGCCAAAGGCTGGGCCTGTCGAGACTGAACCGTCCAGTGCCCAAGTTATAGCTGAACAGGACGGAGGCGATGAGTCGGCCAACAACCAAGAAATTGATGCCGGAGACGAGATGGCAGAGGAGGAACAGACGGATTTGGCACAGGATGAACAGCTTGAAGATGATGCCATGGACGGAGAAGCAGGCGATGGCATAGCGGAGGAAGAACAGCCAGAGATGAACTAATTGACAAGCAGAAATAGGAAATTTTCTATAAATGTAATAACGAACAAACGGGGGACTCAGATTGTAAACATTATTGATTAATATATTTTAACATAAAATAAATCACTATGAGTAATTTGGATATCAAAAAACAGAAATAATAAAAAATTATTATTAATATATATTTTAATATTCAAAAATTTGAAACATTAGAAAAAATATTCATTTTCCAAAGTTTTCTTTCATCAAATAATAAAAAATGACCGAAATAACTAAATAAGAAATTTACAAAATTAAAAAAACCATTTAAAAGTATGAAGGTATTATTTAATTATTGACAAGATAAAATATAATAATTTTTTTTTATAATAATTATGTTCATGGTGCTTTTTATAAATGTGAAAGAAACATCCAGTTTTCTTTAATTTGTGAGCAATTATCTTATTTTTCACTAATTGATCTCCTAATAATCTTGAATCATCCCTGTCGCATCATCTTTCTAATCGAAGCTCCTTTCCATAAAAATATGACAATTAGTTTCCATTAATGAATATTCATTAAACAAATAGTTTTATTTTGAAAAATATTCTAATTTATTTTTTAAAATATAATGATTTTAGATAAAAATGCATTTCAAAATTTGTCTTTGTGTTTTTAGTTTCCGAAACATCTCCAGATCAGCCGGAAAATATGTCATATTTGCCAATGTTTTTTCATCGTCAATTGCTTTTTATATTCTTTATTTGTGTTTTAAATTTGCCCTACAACACCCGAAATGTATTTAATTAATTAATTAATTAACTATTAATTCTGAAAATAATACTTTTATCAATTAAATAGTATGGTTTATTGTGAGCCTGGTGACATTTTTTGCTTGTTTCTCATATAACGGTTATTTTTACTTTTGCTACAATTGTCATTTATATTGTCATGGGAATTATACTAAAGGGTAAATTTAATTACACAATTAGAAATATTTAATATAAATAAATTAAATTAAAACATGTTTTTTTATTTTCTCAGTGATCAGAAGTGATCGGAACAACAGCAACAATTCATCCCAGTCTCAAATTAAAATCACTCGTCGCATTTTTAAGTCGCTGGCTGAGATCATGGCAGTGATCTTTTGCCTGTGTTTTTTATGCACTGATCAGCAACATTTTGGCACGAGGACTGAGCACCAGTGATCCTTCACTGCAGTTTGTAATCAATCGATTAGCAGCATAATTGATCACAATTGCTGGTGCGATCAATGCACCAATTCTGTACATTTGCATGTGTTGTGAAAATGGAAAAACCAAAAACACTAACATATTTTTTATTAGTTCTGAATATCGTGAGATAATCAAAAGTGAATTCGCATGGATCAAATTTGTGCTGTGCTTAAATAATAATAATAATAATATCAATGTTAAATCTGTCGTTGCCGGACCACAAAATCTCCATTCTTCGAGTGTATGAAATACTCAACAAAATAGTAGTCATCAATGCTCACTTATCATGGACTTTTTCCATATCAGTAACAATGGCAAGAAATTCGGCGTGTTAAGAAATTTTGATGACTCTTACCCCATATTTGGAAAATTGATATGCATTTTATGATTTTGTGGGCAAAATACAGAGTTTAAACCCTGTGAATAATTTTGATTGTTTTAATTAATTTCAGAATCAAAATGCGAAATTTAAAATTTGTATTGTGCTAAGACATTTTCGGTCTGGACAATTGCGGCCTGCTGAAAATCAGACATTTGCGTCCCGACAAATGCGGTCGGACATTTTAGGCCCATTTCTTAAGGGCCTTTCGGACATTTGCGATACGACATTTGCGGCCTACAGTAAACAGACATTTACGGCAAACGGAATGCTAAAAATTATCATTTTTTTTTAAATTTTTTGAGTTTACTGAAGGCTCCACTGCTTATTTGTTTGCAAGAAAAAGTGCTTGCTTAACAAACAAGCATGCCATATAACAAATAAATAAATGTCTATTTATAGTCGTATCGCGGCTTCTGATTGAAGTGTCTCAGGTGTAGTCCACTCGGCCAAGTGGACTACACCCCAGACTTAGGTGTTTAAAATTTTTGGTGATAAATTTTTTGAGAAAATTTTTCAATTCTTGGGTGTATTTTTGAAATTTTAGGATCAATTTTTAGGAGTGTAATTCTGAAATTTTTATGCTCGGTTCTTCTGGGGTTTATTTTTTTTTGTTAATGGTGCAAGTTAAACAAAGGTGTTAATAAACAAATAAAAAAAAATTTATTTATAGAAATTGTTTTACATTTAAAAATGAAATGATTTAAATTAAAATATTTTATGTAATAATTTGTTAGTGGTTTTTATTATAAGAATGCTGAAACTTTTCAGAGTTTTATTTATTTTTTGAACAATTATATTATATATATTTCGCTGAATGTTAAGTCTTTTTCGTTAAACATTAAAGATTTATCCCTCTTTTGTTTATTCAAATGTTCAAGAATAATTTTGAATACAGCAATTTATTTCTAATATGACAAAATTTTATCTATTCCCCTAAAATATATAGGAAACATTGGCACTTAATTGATGATAATTAGTGCTCTCCTAAATAGCGCTTCAACGCACTTTCAGTGCCAAACTTCCACAGGTGGCGCAGCGTTTTGGCAAATTGTTGCCGAAAAGCATCCGACTCAGCAACCAAATTGCCATAAATGTGTTTCATTGACAGCCAAACTAATGGATCATCGTTGTCCCGTGCCAATATAGAGGTGGCATTGAGTTGTGACCATGCCGGATCATTGGGCGCAATTGGCGTACCATTCTCATCCGTGCCCAAACAGTAGCGGCACCACAGGGCACTGACCTGAATTTAGAAAAATATTGGATTAAAAATGAAAGAAAATATCCAAACTAAATTCAATTAATTTGAAAATGTTTACCAAAGCCAATCCGTCAATGCTTTGGCCACTTTTTATGCGCTGTTCAATTGTCGGCACAATAAATTTGGGCTGCCGATTTGTGCCATCATAGCACAGCCGTTGAATTGTGTCCTCAATTTTTGGGTTACCAAACCGTTGTTGGATCATTTTACAGTAGTCGAGCAAATCAATGCCTTCCACCGGTGGTACGGTAGGCAGAATTTCGTCGGTCTTCAAATTTGTAATATATAATTTGTTGAAAAATCATTAAATGTCAAAATTTATTCCATTGAATTTTTCCACCATGACATATAGATAATATTTATTGCCTAATTGTGGTAATTTTAGTTAAAATAATAATTTTTATATTTGCTTTTTAATTTGTTGTTAATTAATTAATTGGCCACCTGTAATTTGCGCAAATATGCGCTGATCAAATTGTTTTGCATTGCGTTGTGGGCAAATTTGAGGCCAAGCAGTGCCGCCGGGTAAGCAATTGCGGCATGGCCACCGTTCAGCAGGCGCAGCTTCATTATCTCATAGGGCGTCACATCCGGCACAAATTGGACACCGACCTAATTTAAATAATGTTTTCTTTCATTATCTCATATTTAAAAATTTAAATAAATAAAAAAATAAATATTAAAAAAAAACAAATTTAAAAAATTAATGATCGAATGACAATAAAAATTGGAAAATAAAAGACAGGTTAAAAAATGAAAATTATAAACTTGTTATCACATTCTTTTCTAATTAACATTTAATGAAATCATTTAAAATATTTAAATTTTATTTATTTTAATTTGAATTAAATTTTTTTACCTTTTCAAGTGATGGCCGTCCGGCGGGGAAATTGTCCTCCAACACCCAATGTTTGTAGTTTTCACAGAACACGGGCCATCCGTCCTCAATGCCATGGTTTTGTTGGCACGTCATTCGTTCAATGTCCCCGGTCATCGGAGTGATCCGATCAACCATTCCGTTCGGGAATGCCACACTCTCGGAAATCCAATCGGCCAATTCCTTTGAAATTTCAAATATTTCTTAAAAATATTTTAAAATTATTTACCTGGTGTCCCAATGCCCGTGCCGTGCCAACACACGCATTTCGTGCCATTTCACCATTTTTTGTGATGTTGTCACATGACAGCACAGTGAACGGATCGGTGCCGTTTGCACGCCGACGGATCAGCGCGGTGACAATCAGTCCGAACACAGTGCAAGGGTTAGCTATGAAAATTAATTAAATTATTCTTGTTTTTAAAAAACAGATATTAAAATGCTAACATATTTAATACTTTTCCGATATTATTTTTAAAAGAAATTTTATCAAATTTTTAAGTTTCTTATATATCTTTTTATTTTTCATTTAATTTTCATCAGTGTTCATGCATTAAGTTTTGAAAATTATGATAAATAATGGAATATTTAGTTCATTTTTTTGTTTTTTCCTGAAAATGACGTCAAATGAATAAAAAATTGCAAAATTTATAAAAATACGTAAAAGTCAGGTTAATGGTCCAATTAAAAACATAATAATGGCAAATAAATTAAATCCAATTTACCCGGATCTTTTGCATCCGCAACAATTGCCGGATGGGTTGGGTCAAATTCGCCAGTGGCCGAGTTGATGAAATAGCCGCCCTCCGTCACGGTCATCGACACAATTCGTATTGCCGGATCAGAAAGTTGTGCCACAATCGCTTCGGCATTTCCAATCGGCAGGAAGTCGGTCATTGCGCCCGTGATCTAATAATTTTAATAATTATAATTGGTTAATTAATTAAATGATATTACAGTACCTGGACCGTATTACTGTACTCGTCCTGACCGACCACCGTAGTCAGAAAGTCTTGTCCGCTTAAGCAACTACGAATGCGTTCGTCCGTTGGCATAACTCCAGCGCCAATGATGGCCCAGTCCAAGTCTTGGCCCATGTTGAACAGTTCGCTGAGGAAAACCGCCTGAAAATAATAAAAAACCCAGTGTATTCCCGGCACTTTTCACATCCGTCCCCGTTCCCCGTTTTTCATCTGCGACGTAAACGGGGACCAACGTATATTATCCCCTCCAGGGGTCGGAGGTGAAAATAAACCAAATAAAGTCAAAAATTTTCTACTTATTTTCATGCAAAATCCGTTAAATACTTTTAAAAATTTCGAAATTTTGAAACTTTGCAGCAAATTGCTCTCGAAATTGTAAAAAATATTTTTAAATTTCTGAATTTGCCTGGTGGCTCCGGTGGAAATTGCCAACACCAAAATGGACAATGCCGGCCGAAAGTGAGGCACGCGAATATTTTGGCACTTCAATTTTCGGGTTGGCCATTGCGATGGCGTTCAAATTTGACAACGACAGTTTCACCGCTGATGTTGGCGTTGTGTCCAACTCAGCAATGAGCAGACAAGCAATGGCCATGAGAATGGGAGGCATTATGTTTTTGTCAATGATGATGCTTGGCATTATTTTTAAATTCTAAATATTTTTGTAAAAATTGTTACATTTAATTTTGGTTATCACTGAGTTTGTACAGCTCCAATTTCATGCATTGAGTTGGAGCAGTACAAGCTCCGGTTGAAAAGATAGGACAGATTTAAGGCCATATTCGGATTTTACGGCCCTAATGTGGTTATAAAAAATAATTTGTTAAACTAAGTTCAGAAATTACGGATTTATGAATTTTTTAATTAGGCATACAAAAATTTTTAGAATGTTATGTTACACCCTAAGTAGTTACCAATAAAATTGAACAAAATAGTCTTTAATTCAGAGAAATGAACTGAATTTTTAAAATATTCATTTGGCTCACAAAAAAAAAGACTCATTTAGGGGGTCAAAAGACTAATAAAAAAAAAAACAAATATTAGACCAAAAGAATCCAAAAAATCACGTTATAAAATTTTTTGAAAGGTTTATACGGGTTTTGAGATTTTGCCAAGAAAAAAAAATCAAAATCGCTTTGGCCGATTTTTTTTAATTTGGTTTCTTAAAATATATTATATTAATTTTAATATTAATTATTTTATGGAATATTTCTCATTTTGGGGCCGATTGGCAGTTTTTGGTGCCTAACATTTGGATTTTAATAAAAATATGTTGAGAATTTATTTTAATGTCATGTTAAATGCTTCGGAGGCCGGAAACGATGCCAAACAAAATTCACATGATTTTTATTAGTAATAAACAATATTAAAATCAACCTACGATAATGTGTCAACATTATTTATCTGTTTGTCAACATTATTTTTTTCATTTCCGCCAATCATTAAAAAATAATTTATTTTCTTATTTGAACTTATTGGAAATATGCATTATTTGTATTATCTATATATATTTTGATACTTATTATAATTATGACTTGTCATTTTTGCTCAAATTTTTCAAAATTGTGCAAGGATGTTTTTCCCTAAAAAATAATTATTAATTATATCCTTGCTCAAAGCATAAATTACAAATATTTTTAAAACCCTTACAAATGATTAATTTTAGGAATGTAAAATATAAATTGTAAATTTTTTTATATGCATGAAAATACAAAGTAAAATATACAAAAATGGAAAATACAAATACAAATTCGAAAATGAGAAAAAAATCAAAAATTTTGATTGATAATTAGTGCTCTCCTAAATATCGCTTCAACGCACTTTCAGTGCCAAACTTCCACAGGTGGCGCAGCGTTTTGGCAAATTGTTGCCGAAAAGCATCCGACTCAGCAACCAAATTGCCATAAATATGCTTCATGGACAGCCAAACTGATGGGTCATCGTTGTCACGTGCCAATTTGGCGGTGGCGTTGAGTTGTGCCCATGCCGAATCATTGGGCGCAATTGGCGTGCCATTCTCAGCCGTGCCCAAACAGTAGCGGCACCACAGGGCGCTAACCTGAAAATTTTCCAAAAATAATCTGTAAAAAATGGGAAAATTCTCGAAATTACGGTGTAACCAAATTAAATAATTATTTTCATATATAGATAATTAAATTACTAATAAATTTTAAAAGATTATTAGTTCAACATGATAAAACAGAATTGCTTCCAGACCACAAGCTGCCCGTGCCCCGAAAATTGCATTCTATTACCCGGCTTTAGAAAACTCAAATAATTTGAAAATGTTTACCAATGCCAATCCGTCAATGCTTTGGCCACTTTTTATGCGCTGTTCAATTGTCGGCACAATAAATTTGGGCTGCCGATTTGTGCCATCATAGCACAGCCGTTGAATTGTGTCCTCAATTTTGGGGTTACCAAACCGTTGTTGGATCAGTTTACAGTAGTCGTGTAAATCAATGCCTTCCACGGGCGGTACGGTAGGCAGAATTTCGTCGGTCTTCAAATATTTAGCATTTTTAATAAAATGAAAAATTCCTTATTGGCCAAATTCAATTCCCATTTAAAAATCTTGAATACGACTATGACATATATTTAATCTTATTGCATTTAGATATTGTTGTTTTAAAACTAAATTTTTAATTTGCTTTTTAATTTATTTTTTAATTAATTGGCCACCTGCAATTTGCGCAAATATGAGCTGATTAAATTGTTTTGCATTGCGTTGTGGGCAAATTTGAGGCCAAGCAGTGCCGCCGGGTAAGCAATTGCTGCATGGCCACCGTTCAGCAGGCGCAATTTCATTATCTCATAGGGCGTCACATCGGGCACAAATTGGACGCCGACCTAATTTAAGTAGTTTGTACTTCATAATTATTTATGTAAAAATATTAAATAATTAAAAAAAAATAAATTTCAAAAGGAATAATAAATTTAAAATGAAATTGAACAAAAAAATTAATGATCGAGTAACAATAATAAAATTATAGAACAATTTTTGTTTTTGAGTATAATCAAAAGCCATTTGTAAAACTGAAGTTTGCAAGAGAAGCATAAAACGATGCTAAAAAAGCATTTTTATTATGCTTTTCTAATTCACATTTAATGAAATTATTTAATGTATTTAAATTTTATTTATTTTAATTTGAATTAAATTTTATTACCTTTTCAAGTGATGGTCGTCCGGCGGGGAAATTGTCCTCCAACACCCAATGTTTGTAGTTTTCACAGAACACGGGCCATCCGTCCTCAATGCCATGGTTTTGTTGGCACGTCGTTCGTTCAATGTCCCCGGTCATCGGAGTGATCCGATCAACCATTCCATTCGGGAATGCCACATTCTCGGAAATCCAATCGGCCAATTCCTTTGAAATTTCAAATATTTCTTAAAATATTTTAAAATTATTTACCTGTTGTCCCAGTGCCCGTGCCATGCCAACACACGCATTTCGTGCCATTTCACCATTTTTTGTGATGTTGTCACATGACAGCACAGTGAAGGGATCGGTGCCGTTTGCACGCCGACGGATCAGCGCGGTGACAATTAGTCCGAACACAGTGCGAGGATTGGCTATGAAAATTATTCTTGTTTTTAAAAAACAGATATTAAAATGATAACATATTTAATAGTATTTTCGATATTATTTTTAAAAGAAATATATAAAATTTTTAAGTTTCTTATATCTTTTTATTTTTTATTTAATTTTCATCAGTGTTCATGCATTAAGTTTTGAAAATTATGATAAATAATTGAATATTTAGTTCATTTTTTGTTTTTTTTCCTGAAAATGACGTCAAATGAATAAAAAATTGCAAAATTTCTAAAAAATACGTGAAAGTCAGGTTAATGGGTCCAATTAAAAATATAATAATGGCAAAATAAATTAAATCCAATTTACCCGGATCTTTTGCATCCGCAACAATTGCCGGATGGGTTGGGTCAAATTCGCCAGTGGCCGAGTTGATGAAATAGCCGCCCTCCGTCACGGTCATCGACACAATTCGGATTGCCGGATCGAAAAGTTGGGCCACAATCGCTTCGGTATTGCCAATCGGCAGGAAGTCAACCATTGCGCCAGTAATCTGAAAAAAATTTTAATATTTATAAATTTTCCGTAAATGATTACAGTACCTGGACCGTATTACTGTACTCGTCCTGACCGACCACCGTAGTAAGAAAGTCTTGTCCGCTTAAGCAAGTCCGAATGCGCTCGTCCGATGGCATCACACCCGCGCCAATGATGGCCCAGTCCAAGTCTTGGCCCATGTTGAACAGTTCGCTGAGGAAAACGGCCTGAAAAAATAAGCTTATTTATAATTATTCCCATTCATCTCTTAATTATCAAAGAAACCATTCAAATCCATCTGGGATTTGAATGGTTTCTTTGATAATTAAGAGATGAATGGGAATAATTATAGATAATTTTTTTTTGCAAAAATTACAAAACGAAAAAATATGAAAAACCATTGAAAGCGAAAACGAAATTTCGTAGTCATTTTTGAATAAAAAAAAATCTAAACCTATCCAATTAATAATAATTATGGCAGTCAAGAGTAAATGATAATTCAATTAATTTCCATAATCTTTGATAAATAAACAATTTAAAAAACATATTTTAATTAATTTATTTTATTTGCCTGATGGCTCCGGTGGAAATTGCCAACCCCAAAATGGACAATGCCAGCCGAAAGAGTGACACGCGAATATTTTGGCACTTCAACTTTTGGGTATGCCATAGCGATGGTGTTCAAGTTTGGCGCTGACAGCTTCACCGAAATTTGTTCCACATCAGAAGCCGCATATCCGAGAAGGGTGGCCATGGGAGGAGTTCAAAAAATGATTAGTGAATTTATTATAGCTAAAATTAATTAATTAATCAATTAATTATCTCTATTCAATTAGGACACTGAGAAAAACATTTTTTTTTCTTTATTCAACGAAAATCTTTTTTTTTATAATATTAAACTTAAAATAAATGGTTTTTCTTATTTTATTTTTGGAAATTGTGATAAATTATAAATTTAAAAAATCTTTGCAGGGATTTTAAATAAATCCGTTTAAAAAGATTTTTTCTTAAATATAATAAATTTTCAAATTTAAAATTAATTATTTTAAGCATAAATTTCCGCTATTGCTTCTTTGAGTGCTGTGAAAAATGTTTGTTCAGTAATAAATATACAAATAAGCAAGCGCGCAGTTATTTTTAAGTAAAAAATTTAAAAGAAATAATCTTTAATCATGCCATTAAAAAAAATTGGAAATTTAAAAGAATATCGAATAAAAGAAGAAATAATCTTTAATCATGCCATTTAAAAAAATTGGAAATTTAAAAGAATATCGATGAAAAAATATTATTAAAAAATTTTTATTTTAATATTTATAAAAAGCTTTGAAAATAATTAAATTTGGAAATATAGCAATCAAATATTGTCAAAATTTGATGAATTTTGTTAGGAAAACAAAAAATTTAAAATTTTCTTCGAAAATAAAATGTTATTTGTCCATTTGCACTGCAATTAAATAAACGTTAATATATATAAATTTTTCTCCTGTTGATCATTAATTCATTATCATTGTAATTAATTATCAACGGCATTTTATCTGCGAGTGTCATCTGACGGACAAAGAATGGTCAGACGAAAATTATTATTTTTACAGAAAAAAGGATCATAAAATGATTTTTAAAGATTGATACCCAACATTTTGTAAATAATTATCATTTGCATGGAAAGCGACTACTTTTACAATTTTTGTTTAAAATCGTGAAAAAGTTTAATTTAAAAACAAATCATGGTTAATGTTGATTTGAAAATATAAATTTTATTGGGGCGAGGAGAATGTAAAAGATTCGTTAGTTCATTTAAAAATTATGGAATTAAAAATCCAATCCACACTGATGAAGAAGTCGTATAGATAGTACAATTTTGAAAAGCTCGAATCAGGATCAAAAATTTGGAAATCGGTAAGTCAAATTTCCCAGCACTAATTATTCATTCGATAAATGCTTATGAATTATATCTTTTCCGAAAAAAAAATATTAGAATTTTCCTAAAAAAAATTCTGACAGCATTCTTATGGTTATCTATGTTTTAAAAGAGAAAGAAAACAGAAAAATAATAGATATTTATTTGTTTTCAGAAAGCTTTTAACTCTCAAAAATCCGCCACAAATCAATGGGTAACCAAAAAAAAAATGAAAATTACTTGAAAAGCTTTAAAAATTTTTATTTTGACATTTTTACCATTTCTAATTTTGTAATGGTGCCTTAAATTGGGCCAGAACCCAACTAAACTTTTACCATGAAATGTGGGGGCCAAAAAAGCATTGTTAAATCGATAGACTTTTTTAAATTTGAGACTTATTTAAATTTGCGGAGTAAATTTCGGAAAAATTTAAAAAAAAATTAATAAAACATTTATTGCCAATTTTTGGGGTGATATTTTTACAGTAAAATTTTCTATTAAATAGAAATGCAAAGAAGTGTATGAATTTTTTTAATTGCTGAGAAACTAAACAAAATCAATTTTTTTAAAAATTACCAAATAATAGGAAAGGTGTGAATATTTGAATTTTTAAAATTTGTCGGAACACTAAATAAAATTCACTTAAAAAAAGTACCCCAATTAATAGGAAAGTTTTGCGAATATTTATTATTTTTTTTTTAAATTTTTTGAAAACTAAACAAAAACCAATTAAAAAAAATAATTACTCTAATTAATTTTTAAAAAACTACTTAATTAAATAAAATGAACAATTTTGCAATTAATATATTAATGTATATATAGCGAGAATTAAATGGTGTTATTGGAACGAACGTTCAATTGTTTGTTGTTCATTTACACTTTCACCATTAACATTATCATTATCACCGAAATTCGCCGGCAGTGGGACGACTAATGAGTGAGTGCACGACGACCTCGTACAGCACTCACTCTCCAATCGGCGTAATAAAAATTTGTTGGTTATTGAAGGAATCAATTAATTAACTAATTGCAGCAACAGCGCCGCTCATTAATTTTGTGTCGTCACTAATGAGTGCGGGGAAATCGGACGATTTGTCCGCAAAACCATTTTACCAATCACCCCTTTGTTTGGTGCTATTCGCCAAATTGTGTAATCATGAAAATTGTTTCTGCTTTCTGGGTAACACTATGGGGGTACACCACAAGCATTAATTAATTAATTAAATATTATCAAAGAATTATTAATGTGCAAAATGCATGGCGGATGACATTCACTAACCGCAAAAAAGGAAAATGGTTGGAGGTTGGAAAAAGATACTTTTTTGTTTTCAGATCCCCCCTGAAATTTTCAAATAAAATGTCATTTCAGGGAAAATTTGCGACAATGATCGATATGAATATAACCTTTGTTTTGCAAAATTCCGAAACACGGACCCGAATTTAAAAAAAGGTTGAGCGTTGAAAAAAAAACATATTTTTGAAATGCATAATAATTTTTAAATAAAATAAAAGTTTTTGATAAATTCTAGTGAAAGACATTTAGTACACTAAATGTAAATTTTGTCAGGAATTAATTAATTTTATATGGTAAAGGATTAATAATAAAATAAATAAAAATGTTAATAATGAAAATATGCTCATAGAAAATTGGTACAAGTTCATGCTTAAATTGATAATGTACTTCGGCACAACCTTTTGATTTAAATTAAAAAAACAACAGATAAAAACAATTTGAAAATCATTTTTTAAAATTAAAAAAAAAATCCAAAAAAATATCTATTAATTTAAAAATCATTTTTTATCAATTGGTAAATTTGAAAAAAAATATTTTCTTCTTTATTTGAAAATAATTTATTAACTTTTTTTTTAAATTTTCTCCATTCCAAATTTTTGTATATTAAAAAGCTACCTTTGTCGAGTGATCAGTCAACACTGTCATTTTTCCGATCATTTCACTCCCATTCTGCCCCATCTGATCACCTTTCTGACGCACACATTAAATTGTGATCGATCACACAAAATTTTTTTGGCAAGGCACGCCAAAGGATAAGCCAGATGGACAAAAAATTATAAATAATTTTGTGTGTGATTTTGATAAAGATTCTTTACATTTCGATGAAATTCGTAGGGTTTGCGGTGCACAAAAAAAAACCGTTGATGGACCAGGAAATTAATGCATTAATTATCAGCAAATTTGTTGATTATTTGGGTACAAAATAAATGTGAGAAAGTCAAACAGCATGATGATAATCATAAGCCAATTAAATGTGGATAGAAATTGAGATATAAAAAAAAACAGTAAAATAAAATTTTTTAAAAATGTAAAATTTTGAAGAAATGCTAAATTATTATTTTTTTAATTACCTAATAAATTATCAAAAAATATTTTTAAAGACAGAATAAAATTTATAATGACAAAAATTAATATTTAAAATAATAAAAATTAGTATATTTGATTTTTTTTATAAATGTAAAAAAAATAGTGTGATTTTTCAATGAAATTATTTTATTTTATTTTATTTACGAATTTAACAATCTCTTTTTCTCATTCAGATTAAAAAAAGTGATGAGAAGTGTGCTTGAAGCAAAATTTTGGCGCAAAAATAATCTTTAAAAATTGGTGAGCCATACAAATGAGCGAATGCCAAGTTATATTTTTGCCCTCAAGCAAACTTTAGATGCCTAATTGCTCTTTAAAATATATGGAATATTAAATAATAGGGAATGCCAAATTAATCTTTAAAAATTGAGAAAACAAATAAAAAGCAATAAAGATGCTGGGTCATTTCTTAAAAACGACCAAATGGAAAATTTTGACGAAAATTATTCTTAACTTTGCTCAAACATATCCAAATTTTAAATTCTTGATATCATTCGATAGCTCTAAGTTTTCTATATTAGCCTGAATTTCAAAATTCGTAAACTTTCAAGAGTTTCATGGCGAACGGAACTAAAAAAAAACATGTTTTTTCGAACATTTTAGTTCATAACTTTTTGAAACTTACGAAATTTTTTTAAACTTGACAGGATAATAGAGAAAGGCTATCGAATGATATTAAGAATTAAAAATTTGGTTTTTTATGCAAAGTGATATCAAAAAAATTTTTATTTAAGTTTTTGAGAGTAACGTTACAACACAATCCAAATTGTATAGTTTTTGGTTATTTGTTTTTCAAAATCTTTTTTAATAGGCGTTCATGAATTTTTTTTTAATATTTTGTCGTTTATTTTTGCTGAAATATTATACAAAGAATTTTTGAGCATATATAACTTTTGAAAAAAATAATGCAAAATTTCAAACAAATTTCCTGCCGTTTAAGCAACAGACTCCCTAAAGAACTTTATGCCGAAAAATACAGTATGACAGCGATACAATTAGACAAATAATAATATGTATAAATGGGTGTGAAATATGAATAGATTAATAGAAATATACCAAAAACCGAAATAAAATAAATAATATAGGCTGGAAAATGTTCATAAAGTTATAAAAACAGAAAACCAATTTTAAAAGGAAAATTTTCCGATCATTTCAATTGTTGTCCATTTCAGTACTTTTTAGGTACTTTTTTTTTGCTTAAAAGAATTTTTGTGTATGAAAAAAAAAATTAGAATGCTTTAAAAGGAAAATTTATAAATAATTCAAATATAAAAAAAAATCTATTTTTAAAATAATTTTTTGAACCGGATGAATTTATTTATTTATTTTAGGTCTATAAAAAACAGCCTGTACTATCGAACAATGCGAAGAACATTTTCTTGAATTTGAATACCTTACCTTTTTTTGGAAAAAGCAAATGTTAGTGAAATATAAGACGAATAGAAAATTCGGGCGCCACCATTTGGGCGCCATAAAAATCGAACATGCTAAAACTTGTTTTATTTGTTGACCAAATCGAGAAAACTTTAGATCATCCAAGGCTCCTAATGAGCACTAAGAATCGCTAACTTTTCAGCGTAGCGCTCAAAAGCCAGCGCCCAAATGACCCTGCCCCACTTGAGAAATGCGCCAGGGACCTTTTCCGTTTTGATGCCGCACCTCATTTTCACCGTCAAAAAATTTTATATGTATCGGTGAGTTTTTCTGATTTTTTAATTGGGTGCGACGCCAAAACGAGAAAGTGCCTGCGCCAACACCTGTATGAATTGTTGTACGGACAATTCGTCAATGGACAATCAGTCAGTAATGGACAATCCGGCAGGAAATTTGATTTTTTAGATACATACTTCACAATTTAATTAATTTTAGAATTGTTTTTAAAATATTTGAAAAAAGATTATTTCCTCATTTTTTAACATAATGCAATGATATCAATTTAAATTCATTTTCGCATTATTTTATATAAAAAATTTTGCATTTTAAAAAAAATAATTTGCTGACGGATTGTTCATTTATGAACTGTCCAATGACTGATTGTCCATGACGGATTGTCCGTCCAGGAACCATAGAATCTAATTAAATCCGATGTTGTCTCCTTCTCCTCACAATTTGGCGAGCAATTTTATAAATCCATTTTCGAAGTCCCTCGTGCATCGGCAAAACTAAGTACAAAATGGCCGCAATTACCAGCAAAAGGAAGTAATAAAATACTCTGCCCTCTAATTTTTCATTTATTCCGCTAATTGTTTCTTGCACAAACAACCAATGCAATATGTACAGAATACAGAAGATTAGGAAGAACATACAACAGTGAATGAAATTTGGCGTAAATTGCTCTCTTTTATGGCGACGCGATGAATGCCGCGGCACATTCCTGCGTATTTTGTTGGAAAAAAAAAATGAAAATTTAAATATTCGCTATAAAAAATTGGGTTTTCGGTTTTCGGTTTTTCTTTTATTTTTATTTTTGTCTTACAAAAATTTCTACTTGAGCATAGGCATAAAATTTAGATTAGGCATAGTTGGGCTATTAAATTCTTTTGACACAAAAAAAATTCAAAAATTAGGGAGAAATGTTTTATGTATTTTACAATTTTTTAAAAATTCTTTTTATTAATTATTCCGAATGTGTGAGAATACTTGACTTGTAAATAATATTTCCAAATTATAAATACACCACCCTACACCAACCGATTTTTTAGTTGATTCTGCTGTTCATTATTGTATATGATAGGCCAAAGTTTGATGACCAATCCCATTAGTTCACTTGGCAATGGCACTACCGTTGGCTCAACTTTTTGGCTTTTGCTTGTTAAAAATTGTTGAATCACACTTCTGGCATTTTTGGCCATTGCATCATCATCATCATCATCATTATTAGCATTTGAATCGCTTTGTAGAATAGCAAAAATTTCGCGCAAAAAATTAAAAATTGTCACAGCTTTTTGCATTTTTTGATCATTGTGCAAATTTGGTTGATGCTGCTGTTGTTGCTCATTTGTCGATGCCAAAATTTGGGACATTTTGTCAACATTCTTTTCAGTTTCAATTTCTTTCAGTTTTTCTAACATTTTTTGCCCATGTTTTTGTATCAGAATTTGTAGTTGTTCACCAGACAGTTTTTCATCGTCAATTTTTTTGTCATTTTTCAATGCGTCACAATTTTGTTGAATAATTTTTTGTTCTAATTCGGCATCAATAAAATTTGTTGCGCTTTTATCCATTTTTTTCAACAATTCGCAATTATCCAAAATAGTTTCAACAACAATTTCAGTAATCCTAAAAAAAATAACCATTTTTTTCCTTTAGAAATATTCAATAAAACAAAAATGCAAGCCAATGAAAAAATTCTTAAATTTGCTTTTTCATAAATGAAATATTATACATAAAATTAAAAATACGACATATTTGTAATAATTAGGGCTAGGAATTATATGGAAACCCATATTTTTTTCCTGGACTATGGGGGGGGGTGGCTGAAACGTACGAAAAATGTTTTTAACTTGGTTTGAAGCTTCTAGGGTGGATTTCTATATCCATATTTGTCCCTATTTTGGCATTTAAGTCCATATTTTGGCATTTTTCCAAAAAACCTCTATTAGAACGGCCCCCATCAGGTAAATTGGCATTTTTGACCCCTAAAGACAGAAAAAAAATTCAGAAAAAGACATTTTTAGCAAAATTTGTCGAAAATACTGATTAAATTTAAATTTTAAAAATTGGTTAATTTATATTAAAAATAAGCAAAAAGCGAAAATTTCGCTTTTCAGGTTCATTTTTCGCTAAAATGAGTAAATTTTAAGCTGTATCGTGTTTTTTCTTTTAAAATGATTTTTTATACCATATTTAACCATTTTGAAAGTGTTACTTTGCGTTTAGCGAATTTGAAGAAATTTTGAGAAATCCTACCCTAATAATTTGGAAAAATTTATGTCCATATTTTTGCCATTTTATGGCCATATTTTGCGATTTTATATCCATATAATTCCCAGCCCTAGTAATAATTAATATACTGTTGACTTTTCACAATTAAAAATTTTTAATTCTTGATAACATTCTATAGCTCAAATTGTTCTCTGTTTTCCTGTAAAATTTCAAAAAATTCCGTTCACTTTCAAAAAAAAATTAGACACAAAGGAACTCAAAAAAAAAACAACAAACAAATGAAGTCAAAATCAAAACACAGTCGTTTGTTTCCCGAAATTTATCTTTTTTAAGAAATAATGATTGAAATCAAAGGCAAATATTTGGGGAGAGGTGTGGTGGGCGTGACCGGACATTTGGAAAGTGGACATCTATGGACATTTAGACAGTGGATATTTCGACTTGTGCATTTGGACAAAACCGGACAATTGGACAGTGGACATTACGACAGTAAATGACTTTTTTTTCTATTATAAATGGCTTTTATTTTAATAGAACATTTGACTGTTCCTCCGAACCGATTAGTCAATTTATAAGTGCCCGGCTCATTAATAAACAACAATAAATTAATCTTATTATTTTTTTTAATTTTCTGTGACTAGAAGGAATCACTTACCTATTTTAATGCCTGATCAGACTAAAGAAAATGCAATTTATGTAATATTTAAAAAATATTTTTTTTAATATTGCCAAAGCCATTTATAATAGTAAAAAAAAATTCACTCATTGTCTTCATGTCCACTGTCCAATTGCCCGGTTATGTCCAAATGACTTCACAGTCGAAATGTCCACTGTCGAAACGTCCACTGTCCAGCAGAATGCCCAGTGTCCAAATATCCGGGAGCGCCGTGGAGGACGGGGGGGGGGGGGGGGCTCAACACCTAGAGCAAAAAATGTTAGATTCGCAAATTTGCAAATAAAAAACCATAGAAAAATTCGTTTAGCAATTTTCAAATTTTCTCAAGTTTTTAACATTTTTTGGTGTAACTTTAAAGGAAAAACACGTTAAACGACCGACAAAGTTACTAAAGATTTTGTCATTTGTGATTGGAAGACTATTCATCGACTGAGACAAAATGACAAATGGACAAATTGCCAAAAAAAAGTCATAATTCTTGTTTAACCAAAAAATGTTAAACTGATTACCTGCTGCTTATGGTTTCATCGTCTTCTAATTTTAGATTGTTCATTTCTTGTCTGGCCTCCTCAACGGCAACTTTGGCTTTTGCCGATTTCGGCTGCTTGTCAGTTTTGGGCTTTGATTGTACGGTGGTTTTGGCATTTGATTTCTTTGCTACGGTATCCTTGCTATCCAATTGCATGGTTTCGATAACATTTTGTTGCTTGACTGTTTCGATATTTTTGTTATTTTCATTAATTACTAGGGTATTTTTGGAATTTGCTTTCTTACCGACGGTATTTTTGATCGTATCATTGGTATTGGAATCAAATTTTCCATTTGTTATATAAATAAAATTCATGACAACAAATAAAATCATCCAAATGTTCAACATTTTTCTTTTTGTTTCAAAAAATTTTTTTCAAATTATACAAAAAGCACAATTTTTTTGCTAATACAAATATATAAAATGAATGGCATTTCTAATGGAAATGTAATTCTTAGCTTCAGGTGATTGGCATTTGTGATGACGATGATGAATTTTTATTACCCACATACAATGGAATTGATGAAACAATGCCAATAAATTGATTATTATTATTGGCAAATTTTTATTTTTTTAGATAAGAAAAAGCCTTTTTAGAATTGTATAAGAAATGTAATAAATTATTGTTTTTATTATAAAAATAATTAAAATATTTATTAATAGGGATGAGATTTAAGGGCACAAAAATCGCAAAATATCTCAAAACGGAAAAATCCATCAAAATAGGAATTCAAGAGGCATTAAAACACTTGAATAGGCACTAAAATAGTAAAAGAGCAATTTTATGAACGCTTTTTAGCTAGCAAAACACATAGAATGTAAAAAATATAATAAATTTGATTATTTTTAATTTTACATAAAATTATTAAATATTTAAAATTTTCCAATAATTACAATTTTAAACCAAAAAATTTTTTATCAAAAAATTTTTTTTTTGGGAAAACTTAATTCATATGGGTGTTTTTATCTTTTTCATTGCATATTTTTAAAGAATTTTACCTATAACTATGAAATTGTCATTAAAAATGGCATAAAAGGTTTAAAAATCGGCGCCTGGGCATTAAAATTGTATTTTATATGATTTATTAAATTATTTAAAATTTTTAGGTAATTTTAATTTCCTATTATTAAAAAAAATTTGTCATAAAAATTCTATCAAAAATTATAAAATTAAATTAATGACTATGTTCGAAATTATGTTATGTATTTGCATATTTTTTCTGGGCTTGAAATAGCCCGAAATGATTAAGTTTTTAGAAAGTGTTTGAAGCTTTTCGAACCATTACTTCATTCTTAATTTACGCTGTGCTTTTTTTGGCATTTCGTGCATATTTTTACACGGGTCCGGGTAACTGACCGGTTCCATAAATTTACTGATTTTTAAAAATTTAATGTCACTATTTTGGTATTTAAAAAATTGCCAAACAGATTATTTAGTAGAGGTCGGAAAACAGTGGCAAAACCCCAATGTTTGTTTCCATTTCCATACAAATATTCATTTTCTGATTTGCTTCCTCAATGTGCCGATTTTGCGGTGGACGGATTCTTTTTGAATCAGCGGATGAATCTTCGCGTGCCAATCAGCGCAGTGCCATAATCAACTCAATGTTTCGGCTACTCTGTTGTGCATTTTTGTAAAAATAATGACAAACGGATGATAATTATAAACTAAATTATCAAAGAATTTTTTTTTATGTCAATAATTTCTGTCCTTTTAAAATTCACTAATGGTATTTAGAATCTCTTAATTTTAATAATATGAATGTTAATATTCATTAATTTGTCTTAATCTTTGTGTGACTGTTTCAAACGCGGGGGAAAGTTTGGACACCAAATTAAGCATTTAAAAATAATAAAATTTTTGATTGTCTGTAAATTACAACCATCTAATTTAAAAGCATAGAAAATTTTAATCAAGTTAGGAATCGAAAGTTTTGAACGAATAGAATATCCGCTCAATTAACCATGCTAATTTTGCTAGACACATTACCATTCAATCTATATCAATGTCATACATATGTATTACTTGTATCATTTACAAGGCTCGGTCTGTTAATAGGCACTAAAAAAGTGGAAAATAGGCTCTAAAAACTCTTAACTTTTGGGGGCGTAAAATGACAAAATTGTTCAAAAGTCAACAATATTAATCCAAACCAGTATTGAGATAATAATTTTTAAAATCACAAATTTTTGTTAAGAAAATAAATAAAGAAATTTTGGAGATGAATTTTTGATATTTTTTTCATTTTTTAGCGGTAGATTTTTGAAAATTTTAAGACCGATTCTTAGGGATGTATATATTTTTTAATTTTTTGCTCACTTCTTAGGGGTGTATTTTTCGTTTTTATTTGGTAAAGTATCATACCTATACTTCAAAAAGGTGCTAGGCAGAGTCGAAAAAGTCGATTAATTTAATTATTATAAGTTATATCATGAAATAATATATTGTCTCTTAGATTTAAAAACGAAAATATTTACGAGCATTTTGACGTGAATGCACAAGAAAATTTTTATAGATTTAAAAAGTAAATCGCCCGCCGGTGGGACTCGAACCCACAACCCCATCAATCCGTGCCGTGCTCTAACCGACTGAGCTACGGGCATTCTTTTTAAAGCTCCCATATCTTTATCCCACTTTCTCCCACACTCCGACCTGTGGTTACTGCTTTAGTGATCAGAACAATGAAAGGGGACGACCTTTGGTTGTCCATGAATAACGGAAACGGCCCAATGTTGGCCATTCACTTCAGATGGGTGGACAATAGGCCAAGCAAGGCGAACCACGCACTTGCACATATTGAGAAGATAAACAAATGCGTATGATCATCGATATTCCGACTGATCAATCGGTGTCGTGCTGAGACGAACCTAAAAAAGTATCAGTGGGGCGAACCTAAAAAAGTATCAGTTATAATAAAAATAATTAACTTTAAATATTATAAAGTGAGTAAATCCTATGAAAATCTAATTTTTTGTGCATGTTTCATAAAATTTTGACATACATAAATTTTCCCCACGCTTTTCCGAATATTTTTATTTCCTTAAATTTCATGCCGTTCCTCCGCAGCTTTTATCTCATCAAATTTCATGCCTTTCAATATTAAAAAAATGTTTTAGCATTTTTTGCAGCCATTTTAGCATTATGTTTACGCAATATTTTTCTCGTATTTCAATTCGAACATTAATATCAATTTTTATGTGAAAGTATTCGCTAGGTGGAAACTTAAAAAATAAATCACTTTATAATATTTAAAGTTAATTATTTTTATTATAACTGATACTTTTTTAGGTTCGAACCATCGGTGTTTGTCGGCTCACGCCCGTATATTCACAATCTCAATGTTTGCATTGATCACCTTCAAAAAAAAAATATATATTCTCTCATTTTTTCTCTGAGCACATTTTCCCGTATCGCCTTTTATTTGCATACAAAATTTTAATCGTAAAATTGTACATTTGTGCGACTTATGTTGCCTCGGTTTATTACACACATTGGTGATGAAAATATTTAATGAAGGGCCTCATCTATTTTATTTCGAAATGTTATAAATTTTTTCGGTTTCTAACCTGAAAAAATATTCAAAAATTTTTGAGAATTAAAAAAAATTCTCGTTAATTTTCACGAAAACTCTTTAAATGTTTTTTCGTGTTTGCAGACAAGCGCTAAGCAAAACAATTCATTAAAGATAGATGAAAACTTCAACGTATTCGTTTTGGCTCCGTGATGGCCAGGGCTTCTTTTTTTATGTAAGAAAATTCGCGAAATATTTCAATAAAAGGTTAGTCTTTTTTTTTGTTTGGGCAAAGTTTTTTAATTAGACGTAAAAATGAAATCGAGTAAGCATAAAATGAAAAAAATTGTACTTTTCATGGCATTTAAATAAACAAAGGAAGGAGCTAAAACCTCTACAAAAAATTCATAACAGAAATACCACGAAATAAAAATTTAAATGACGGCTTGCGCCACACCAATTAATTTCGTACCAAACTCATTTCGTCATCACAAAAATGACAAAACATAAAAAATTATAAATTTATTTGTAAAAAGGTGCCGAATTTAAGGTTAAAATGTATTCAAATTTTTTGAAAAAAGATTAAAGGAGGAAAATTACTAAAAATTTATCAGAATTTGAAAATTTTTTTTGTTAAAATAGTTCTAAATTTTCAATAATGTAATAATAACATAAATTCTTGAAATTCACATAAAAAAATTCAAAATCGAACAACCATTTGCGAGCTAAAAGATTTGCACTCTCCCATGGGCTCTCGTATTGTACCGCAATTTTTTATATTAAGAATTATTTTCCAAAAAGCTATTAATGTTCTATGAATTTTTCTGATCACCGAATTTTGAAGTTTATTGATTTTTGAGATAAAATAAAATAGAAGACAAGGAAAAAAAAACAATTTTTTCATTATTTCATATTTTTAATATTATTCATTTGTTGCTGTTTTTTTATGAATTCCTAAGAAAAATATTAAATTTCTAAACAAATATGTCAGTAAAATCAATATTTTACAAATAATTCATTAAAGACTTCCTTAATTGAGTTTTTTAAAATATTTTTAAATTGACTTAACTCTTTTTGCTTTCGAAAGTTTTTCTTTTATTCGTTAGCATTCGTTTAGATACTGTCAAATGGCATGCCGTCTCTAAGTACAATTAACTAATCGAGTGCAACATTTGCCATGCGTGGGTGTTTTTCAAATCATATATCACATTAAATCAAATGAATGTGCTTTATTTAGTGTATTAATTTCACCCCACAAATTAATTACCTTATTGGATTCAATTGGTTATAACAAAGAAACTCAAGTCTGTTCTAGTTAATGCTAATTACGGCGTCACATGCTTCTTTTGTACAAAACATATTTCGCCATCACAAAATTTAAAATATATGAATAAAATAAATTTTAAAAAACCACGCTTTTTAAGGCTAAAAAGCGATTGAACTAATTAAAGATTGAAATATGACATGAAAAATTAGGTAATGGAATAAAAACAAGATATCATACAAATTGATGAAAAATTCAATTTTAGAACCTTAAAACTGATTGTATTGTGAACAGTAATTCTTCGTTTAAATGGGTTTCGCTTTATTGATATTGCTAATTAAAAAGAGGAACAAAAGTTTACAAAAATTAACTTAAAAAATTCAGACCGGTCTGTTTAATAAAATTCACTCAATTGCAAGGCCTGAAGTTATACGAGAATGCATTTTTTTCCTGCTACTGAAATTATTTAATTGGAAGCCTCTAGAACCTTTTCAATATGCTTAATTTGCGTGTTTGTGCTTTCTTTTGTCATTCAGTTCATCATTTTTGTTTAGTTTGATTTTTTCAAAAATTCTCTGTTAGAAGAGTCCTCTCTATTAAAGCTGCCCAATAGACCTTTAAAGTCTAAATTTTACAAAAAAATATGTAAATTTTTCCAAAAAGAAAAAATTCAGTGAATTTTCTTCATTTATAAAATTTTCTTTTCACTATTTTGGTATTTTAAAATTTAATTCATTTTTGGGAATTTTGATTAATTATTGTTTATAAAATTTTATCATTTCATCCCATAAATATTCAAAAATGAACCCAAATAACATATTTTAAACATTTTCAATGCATTAATTCAACAAGTTGAAAAATTATCAATAGATCAATTTTGCCCTTTTTCTCTATAACTCGAAAATGCCGCCTATTCTTCGGTTCGGTTTCTTTTTGTACATTTTCCGAGTAATTTTTGGCACTGTCCGATGACAGAATGGCATTATGATGATGCTCAAATGGCATGCCATCAGTTTTTTGCGCAACTGTGCCTCCGTTTCCCATTTGCATGGGATGGGCTGCCGGTTGAAGTCGACGCAAATTTTGATGACGGCACGCTGCAGGCGGTGCTTGCGATGGCCGTGGTTGAGCTGAAAAATTGATTCAAGGAAACGCGACATTGTTTATTTAATAATAAAAAAATATTTTGGCCAATAATATATATTTAATATTTTATTTTAAATTAATTTAGTGATGTAAAAATCCCAACAAACTCTCATCCTCCTAATCTATTTAGTCGGCATCGAAAATTTAAAAAAGTGACAAATAATGTACAAAGAAATTAATTTGTTTAAATTACGTCAAATTTTGGAGAAAAAACGGCATTTCCGTGTTGTGCACGTTCACCAAAAATTGTTGACAATGTGAGCAAAAAAGCACACAAAAACCGTATTAAAATGAAAAATTTCATTTCTAAATTAAATGACATTAAATTTTAAAATAAACTAAATTTTCTCATTTTTTGTCTGAGCAATTTGACTCATATTCACATACAAATTTTTAACCGTAAAATTGTACATTTCGATTACAAATTTATGTTGCCTCGATTTATTGCACACATTATGATGAAAATACTTTAATGAAAGGTCTCAACTACTTTTTATCGAAAATTTTGAAGAGTTTTCATGAATAATATTTAAAACTTTTTCGCATTTGCGGTGGATATTAAGCAAAACAATTCAAAATATAGATTAAAGCATCCATTGGTCCGTTTATTTATGAATATGGTCAAAAATGACAAAATAATTTATCAATATAAAATTTAAATTATTGGTGAAAAAATTAATGAATTTTCTTCATTGTAAGGTTTATTTAAATAGAATTATTATTACTTACAGTATACTCACACTTTTTCAAAATTTAACATTTTTTAACAAAGATAATAATATGAAATTAATGAAATTTCTTTCCTTTTATAGTGACAATTAAAAATTATAAAGCTAAAATGGTGGAAACAATTTTTATGTTTAAAATGCCAAATTATTAGAAAAGGGTTTACAATGAAACAATTATAGTGAATGCTAAATTTAATTGAATGCTGCATTTTCCATGCGTGGGTGTTTTTCAAATCACGTGTCACATTAAATCAAATGAAGGTGCTTTAGTGTATTATTTCACCCAACAAATTAATTACGTTATCGGATTCAATTGGGTATAACAAAGAAACTCAAATCTGTTCTAGTTAATGCTAATTATCTGTTTTAAAATTTTTATGGTAAATAATTGAAATGTATGAATACAAAAAAAAGGAAAAAAATATTGGAAATTTCATGCCAATTATGTTTATTAAAGAAGCATGTTAATTAACAGACTCATTAAAGAAATGTCATCAAGAAATGGATAACATTATTGACGGCGTCACATGCTTCATTTGTACAAAACACATTTCGTCATCACAAAATTTAAAATATATGAATAAAAATAAATGTTTTAAAAACGACAGAATTGTTTAATGCTATTAAAGAAATTTATACGCATCTTTTGGCATAATTGTTTAAACTTGACATGAAAAAATTATGTAATTGAAGAAAAAACAACTATCATAATTAAATTGATGAATAACTTTAATTTTGAGAAGCTAAATTATGCTTGGCTTAATAAATTATTCACACCAATGCATTCATGTGTCATTTCAGAAAAATAATAGAAGAATGATCGACTTTTAATGTGCCTTGACTGGATTTAGCAATTATTTTTTCTAAAATTTATGTTTATTTTATTTGTTAATTGAAAGATTCGGGAATTTTCGTTAAAATAACTAATTTGTAACAATTTTCATTTATCATTCGTCTGATAGAATGCTATTTCGAAATTTCATGGCAATTAGGTTTGTTAAGGAAAAATGTTAATTTCAAAAATTAGAAAAAAAACCGAAAAACGAATTTTCAACAAATTTAACAACTTGTTATTCATTTATAATTCTTAAAACTAAGTGTGTGAACATTATTATTTGTATGAATGGATTTCGCTTCATTGACATTGCTCTGAAAAATGATTGAAAAAATGAATAATTAATTGCCTAATTAAGCAAAATGTTCGACGCGGAGACGGAAGGATACTGTAAAATTTAATTTTTTTTTCAAGTAAATTACGCAAGAAGTACAAAAAGCAATAAATAAATGCGGGGATTTAATTACACTTTTTATAAATTTATTTTATTTAAACGGAAAATTGCTACAATTACAAAAGAAACTTAAAACGACCAGACGGTTATTTAATGTGTTTTTTTATAAGTATTAATGTTTTTATATAAAACTATATTATTTTTAATTTAAATTTTAAAACGAATTTTAAGATATCTTTGTTAATTTCAAAATAATTTAAAGCAGGCAAAATCACTTGTTCAAAAATTAAAATTTATCGGCAAAAAGTCAAAAAGGTTATTATTAGAAAAAAAACCTGGTGATACAATAGAAAAATAAACTCTATTTATTAAAATTCGCTCAATTACTTTCTAATTATGTAGCCATAATTCTATAAATTTACTTCATTTTTTAAAATTTTTTTTCATAATTTTGGAATTTTCAAATGAATTCTTATTTTGGGAGTTTTGGGTTATAATTTATTACAAAATTTGACGATTTACTCCTTAAAAAGTTTATAAAATACATAAATGCTTAAAAGCACACAAATAAACATTTAATATTAATTTATTATTAATTTGATAATATCATTATTATTCACATTATCAATTATCAATAGTTTCAAAAATTCTCAAATTGATCACATTTTTCTCTATAACGCTAAAATGCCGCCTATTCTTCGGTTCCATTTTATTTTGTGCATTTTCCGAGTAATTTTTGGCACTGTGCGATGACAGAATGGCATTGTGATGATGCTCAAATGGCATGCCATCAGTTTTTTGCGCAACTGTGCCTCCGTTTCCCATTTGCATGGGATGGGCTGGCGATTGAAATCAACGCAAATTTTGATGACGGCACGCCGCAGGCGATGTTTGTGATGGCGATCGTGGAACTAAAAATTTCCATATTTTATCGTAAATTTTTGAAAAAATTAAATGTTTCCTGGGCAAAACAATCATCAATAATTTAATGAATTTAAATATTTACATATTTAACAAGAAATAAAATAAATTAATGAATTTTCTAAATAAATTTGGGAAAACATTATATTTATTCTAAAAATTGAAATGCGTTTTTGCTTTCATATTTGATAAAAAGTGCATGATAATTTAAAATATATGTTTTTTCTTGTCTTTTTCCTAAATGATACCTCAAATTTTGGTGAAAATGCTGACGTCGTTCTATCAAAGTCCTCCTGATGCTGATGATGCTTCTTTTGTTTGTCCACCGTGCAGTGAAAATTAATTGCTTAATTAAGCAAATGCCCGACGCGGAGACGGAAGGATACGATAAAATTTAAAATATTTTTTTGCTTCCGTTAATTACGCAAAAGTGCAAAAAAAGGCTATATGGTAAATGCGGAGGTTTAATTACTTTTTTTTTAATATAAATATTTATTAAACAGGAAATTGCTACAAAAAAGTGAAACAGGAACAAAATCTTACAAAATTTAGCTTAAAAAGTGCAGACGATTTTATGCAAAAATAATTAATGTAAATAAAGTTAATTTGTGATACTTAAAATTTAAGTAAAACGGGGATTAAATAAAATATTGTTATTTCTACCGAAACATTAATTTCCTTATAATGGTAAAATCTTTATTCAAAAGTTAAAATTGTATTGACAAAAATCAAAAATTTTATTGTTAGAAAAAAATCAGCATTTGCAAAGAAAAAAGGGCAAAAAAACAATAAAATAAAATTATTAGTCCACTGATAATTCTGATATCCAGTTTTTTTGATTCTATTTACTTTCATTAGAAAATCCGGCAAAATTATAATCCGCTGATCTTGTTGCCAAATCCTCCTACATTGTGTGTGAATTTCTTTTGTGCAAATCCGGATTTATGCACAAATCTGACGGCGACGACCACGAGGGGGAAGGGGGGACATCACAAGTTCACATTTATCAGCCGAAAGCACTGATATCAACAAAAAATAATCAAATTCCACGCGCTAATGACTGTTTTTTTGGCATCCAATTAATGAGTGATGGTCTTCAACAGGAAACGCATTTGGCAAGAAAAGAATGCCATGCGTCATAAGCCATGATTAACAGTTGGTAGACGGGAAAACAGAACAAAAAATAGGCTTTCAACATACCTATACATAAAACAATTTTTGCTAAAAATTCATTTGATTAAGAAAATTAATTAAAATAATTATAAAAGGAATTTTTTAAACTGCCTCTAAATTTGCTTATAAATTTTGGCATAAATATTCATGAAATTGCTGTTAATCAGATGCAACAAAATTAAATTCAGAGAACTTTAAAACATTCATAAAAGAAATTTTTAAAATTTGGCTCTAAATTTGCAAATACAATTTCCGGCATAAATTTTTCTTCAAATTGTTTTTAACCATTCAATAATTAATAATTTGAGAAAGAATTACTTTATTAAATATAAAAAAATTTTAGCTGCTGAAATAAAATGGGAAAGAATTTTTTTATTAATATCCCGGGTCATATGTTTTGAATTAATTTATTAATTGCTGTAGATTGCTTTTTGTTGACAAGGAATTTTTGACTCAACTTATTAGCGAAAAAAAATTAAAATTAAAAGAAGAAATGTAATTGAAAATTTGTCAAATATTAAAAACTAATAGAATTATTTATATCTGGGAATTAAGAATTTGTCACTCGAAAAGAAATAAAATTATAAATTACAAATTATTTACTTTAAAGCATTGTGGCAAATTAATTTAATTAGTAATTTACTCCCCTTTAATTCAAGTCATTTAAATTTTACTGGCAAAGTTGATAAAAATCATTTGTCTATCTAATTTATTTTGGTCGCGAAAAATGTTTTCGTTTGATTTTTATACTTATCTAACTTCCAAAAATGGTAAAGAAAGTTTTGACGAAAGCCATAACGGAGTTTCTGTAATATTTAAAATTAAAAAAAATCAAATTCTTTTTTTTGCGAAAAGATAACAATTAAAAATAAATTGAATGAAAAACAATTAGCCAAGAATTAACTTTGGCGACTCAGCAAATCCCTTACAAGGATGATCTTTGAAAAAAAGAAAATCTTCAAAATGTGTGGCATAAAATTTGTCGCCATCTTTCAATTCAGCAGGCGCAACATATAAATCACTCGTTGTTGCTGTTGATTGGTGATCACATGTTCAAACAGAAGTACTTCGTCTGTCCGATCATTATGCACACGCCAAGGTTGTGGAATCTGATTAAACGCATGGCGTTGTTGCTGGTGTTCAGCTACCGTAACGGATGTTTTGGCATGTACGATAAACGAGCGCCGATCAGTGGCAGATTGGGCTTGGGACAAATTCTTAACAAATTAATAAATTAATTATTTTTTATATGTAAGAATTAAACACAAGTGGACTCAGTCTGCAACCTCAAGACCCCACTATTCAACCAAATATCAAAAAAATGTCAATTTTTTAACTTATTAAAATCCCAATTTTTAATCTGAGGCACCGTTAGAAATATATTATTTTTTCCAACAAATCCATAAAAGGCCGATATTTTTAAGAATTTGTTAACAAAAGATTCTTTAGGAAATCTTACTCAATTATGAATAATTATTGTTACGGTGTTAAAATTAGGCTCTATTCTATTTTACGCGTCCAATCAGTGATTATCATCAGTTTCTTAGGCCATAATTTTTCCTTACTTGGTCAATCGACAAATTCCTGGTATGAACCGAAAGCTTGATTTATAACAAAGCTTTTATATAACAAAATTCTGGGATAAAGCAATAGACAAAAAATTATTCTTGAATATACGCGAAAAATGATGAAATTCGTCTGGATTGACCAAGTAATAAAAAAGTTGTGGCCTAAGAAACTGAGCATGGTTATATTGATTGAACGCGTAAACTAGAACAGAGCCAATATTTTTGGTGAGTGAGAATTTTGAAAAATTTCTATCCCAAAGAAAAAGGTGTGGATTTTATAGGATTAATAAGACAAAGCAATTAAAATTTGCCTTTTTGCAGAGCTCAACAAGCTCATCAAAGCTGCTTGGCAAAATTGGGTCCACAAGAATAATGCGCTCCGAAAATCCATGCCGGGCAAAGTGATCGGAATTGGTTGGCATATAATGAAGCCAATTAGCGATCGCATCGGCGCTAGGCTTCATTTTCGTATCGGATGATTTGTCGGGCTAAAGAGGTTTTTGGATTAGGGCAATTTAAAATTAATTTTTTTTAAAGTTTTTAAATTAATTAAAATTAATTTGTTTTTTTAATTATAGAAAACTTTTTTTGATATTTGAAAAAAAAAAAAAATTTTTTTTTGACTTTTTTTCAAAAGTTCTGGGAAGAAGTTTTTTCAATAATTTTTCCCAAAAATAGCTAAAAAAATTTTTTAAACAATTAAAAAAACTTTAGAAGATTTTTAAATTTACCCATTTTTTTTTCTTTTTAGTTTTTTAAAAATGGTAAGCATTTCACGCTTTTTATAAATATGGGCCCAATTTGAAGCAACAAAAAAAAAGGATGAAGAGAAATGGTGGAGATTATTGGTCCATAGAAAGTTGCCAAATTTGAATGATTTTGTGCTTCATTCGGGGGTTATCAAGGGTGTTGAGAAAGAATATGCCATCAGTTTTGTCATATGTTATCTTCTATGATATTTCATTAGTTCTATGATATTTACCAACACTTTTTTCGATTTTATTTCGATTATATACCATAAAAATGAACTGCGCTTGTTCATAAACTAACCAATTTGGTCAAAATATTTTCAAACACTAAAAGCTTTTTTTTGCCTTTATGCGTACGACAATGCCATTTGAAACCAACGAAAGCAAAAGTTGGGTTTTTAATGCTCGTCATCGCCTAAGGCACCGGCGACAAAAAAAAATGCTTTTGGCGTTCGAAAATATTTTTGACAAAATTTGTAGTTTAACTATTGTTAATGCTTGAATTATTTGCATTCCACCATTACTCGTTTCTTTTCTTTTTTGCTTCAATGAACCCACCCATTTTTATTAAAAAGCGTGAAATGCATACCATTTCTTAAAAAAACAACAATATACTTCAAAAAAGTTAAAATAAATATTAATAATGCGTATAAAAAATGAAAAAAAAATCAAAAGACCACGCATTCCAACAGGCGCCGGATTTTTAATCATGACATAATTTTTCCGCTTTATATTATCAATTTCTCCTCAATATTATGCTATTTTTCACATTGTCTTGAACTTTTAAAGCTCGTACTTGGCTGATTGTGAAAAAAAGTATGTGTAATACTATTCGTAAAAGTGGGCAAAATTTTACAAAAATTTTTAACTAATTTATTTATTTCGGACGGGCACAAACCCCGTGGGTTGTCAGTCGCGGACAGTCTCGAATTGTCGGGTTGTTCAACATTTCATCAATGTGCCAAAATTTTAAGGTAGAAACTGCAGGAATTGTCCTGGACAGAGCGATTTGAGACGGGTGGACGGCTTGCAGAATGTCCAAATAGGCGAACATCTTTTAATGGACGGTGACATTTAATTTTAAAAATTAATCCGAATTATTTGAACCGATAAAATTGGGAATTTAAAAATAACTAACTCAATTGGTGCCGTTATAAAAAAAAGCCATTAAAAGGGTAGCCCTAAGATTCTCTATTAGCTAACCTTAATTTCAAAAAATTTGGTTGAGCAAAGTTATGGCCAAAAGTACCCAAGGAACCGGGTTTTCAACATTTTTGGTCATAACTTTTTTGAAACCTAAGGAAATTTTTTTGAAATTTTGCAAACTAATAAAGGACACATAGGGCTATCGAGTGATTTTAAGTAACGAAAATTTCTCAATGTTTGAAAATCCGGTTCCTTGGGTACTTTTGGCCATAACTTTGCTCAAACTTGACAATTTTTTGAAATCTAGGTAGCTAATAGAGAATTCTTAGGGCTACCGAATCATTCCAAGAATGTTTAATTTGGTTGACTTTGACAAAATTCATAGTTAGTTTTTTGTTGAAAATTTCCATTTTTGAATTCTTTTTGAGTGAGCCATGGAATTTCACTTTTTATAATTTTCGCGGACAATTTATAAAACCAAATAAAAAAATGCCGGATTGGAAATTGCCACATTTAACTTTTTAAAAAAGTGCCAAAATACTGTTCCAACCCGTTTCGACTGGATAAGAAAGAAAAACTCGACTCGAAAACTCAAATTTTGAGCCAACCAAACTCAAGCAAATGAATACCTCTTTCAGTGATTCCGGCTGGCATTTGTCAAAATGAATGCTCAGCTGACAGCCGACAAATAATTCCATTGAATGCTTCAACACACACATTTGACTCCGATGATACCGCTTAAAATTATCAAATATTTTTTTACAACAAATCATGACTTTTTATTGCTATTTTGAAAATTTCAAAAAATTTGGCCGATTTATTCCAAAATCAATCACTGGTACAATTAAGACTTTATGCGCCCAATCAATGAGACCACCCAGTGGAGCCCAGACATTTTTTGCCCGATAATTGCGCCTATGTCCAAAATCGGATTCAAATTTGAATTTGTTTTAAGCCCTTACAGCCAAAACAGCATTAATTCTTTTGAATAATTAATGTTTTTTTCCAAATTTTCTGATTATCCAATTATCATGCACAATCACTTTCTATCACATATTTAATGCTGTTTAAGCGATAAGCATGGATGAAATGCCGGACGACTTAATAAATTTAATTTTAGAAATTTTTAATAAAATAGTTATTTTTCCAAAAAATCCGGTAAAAATTTACTTTTTCTCTCACGGCAAAATTTAATTTTGAAAAATTACATGAATAAAAAAGAAAGTATCGCGTGTAATCACATCCCATCAGCTATTCATTAAATAAACAAAAGCTAACTTTGATTGTACTATAAAAAAACATAAATTTTGGTACCATTTTTATGCATAGGCGCAAATGTCCTAACTGCAAATGCCGGGACATTCGATAAAATGCCAAACAAAATTGCATATTTTTGAAACCTTGTTGCTGGCCTGGTTGACAAGATTGGATTCCAAATTGAAGAAAACTGGGCCAGCAAGGCGAAAATGTCTTGCCAAATCTGTGCCATTATTAGCCAAGCTTTCATATTGTCGATTTGCATCAGGCAAATTGCGGGACAATTCGTCCAAAAAAGTGTTAAAATGCCTAATCCCATGCACAGAGGGCACATTTTGTTCACAAATTGCATTAAAACCGGCACAGACGGGCTGAATATTGCGCAACAGTTCACGACGGCCCAATAATTTGAACGCGTCGGTCCATGATTCGGCGGGCAACCGAATTGGGCGTCTTAAATTTCATTGATTTGAAATCAATTTATCCGGGTTAAATTTATTAAAGGAAAATTGAATATCAATTCATCGAGAGTGTCTAAAAAGTTGAAAATCAAATCTTGACAAAGAATTCCGAAATTCGATGTTCACATTGCAACTTCTTGAAAATCACTGGGTTTTAAAGTGTATCCGTTTAACATTGAACTAATTTGTCAGCTAAGAAAAAAATCTAAGTCTTAATTCAAGGTAAATTTTAACCACAACTTTATAAAGGAAATTACATTTTTTTTAAAAAAAGTTGTTTTTTCTTTTAAAATCGTGAAATATAGAGTTTTAAGAAAACTATTATTTTTTCTATAACACGCGAAAGTTGACTATTTTTATAACTTTATATTTTCAGGACACAATTTATACCATTAAATGCAATTATGAATTATATTTCACTCTAATTGTTTACAAACAAAATATTAACGAAAAATAAGAAATTAAAACCTGCAAAATTTTGGTTGGTAGCAATTTTTGTCGGTTTTCATTGATGACATCATAATAAACAATTTCGTTATTTCCTTAATTGATTTTGTCTGCAATTAGTAATTATGTTTGGGGGCAAATCTCTCAAAGATCAATCAATTGCATGAAATCAAATTTGGGCAATTAAGAAATGAATAAAATGGATTAATGAAGAATGTGGTGACGTGTCAGTTCATTTTCCCATTTCAGTCTCTGCCATTCAGTCACCTGCAATACACAAATTTGAATACAGAAAAAATGTTTTTAGCTTGCTTTGAAACAGCTATAACCCGTTATATGCATATTTATGTGCATATTTCGTCATTTTTTCTAAAAAAGCCTATATTTGAATGGCCCCGATATTAAATCGACCTTTGAAGCCCTTCCGAAAAGTCATTTTTATGAATATTTCTCATGAATATTAATATAAATTTTGGCGGAATTTTGGGTCCGGCGGTGAAACATGCAACTCCATAAAAACAAAACATTATTATGAAAAATATTTAGAAAATATTTAAAAAAAATATTTAACATACAAATTTAAGTCGAAAATATTTATATGCCAAATTATTTGTCAAATTTGGCAGAAAAAAATAAATTCATAGAAAAATTCATAAAATATTTTTAAAATTTTGTTGAAAACTGCCATTTAATCTTTGAGTATGAAAAGTTAAAAAATTCTTATTGTTTATTAAAAAAACCCATAAGAATTGTCATTAATTTAACCCGATATTCCTTCAAAATTCTAAGATTTTTAACTACACAAAATTTGCATTTTTTGTAAAAATCCGTTATTTCACTTACGGATTTTAAAAACTTTTTCCATCTACGCAAAACCAAAAAAATGTCACAAAATACGTGCTCAAAATGGAAAAATCCCGTATTTTTATGCATAGAAATTCCATTCGTGCTAAAATTGATCCTTTTTTTCTAATAAAAATTTTTTATAAATTGAAAATTAAACTGGGAACTTCGAACTGCAAATGCAAAAATGTGCTAAAAATTCCAAATTAGCCCAAATATGTGCGATTGTTTTTTTTTTTGTTTTTTTTTGACAAAACGTCAGAATATGTTTTTATGTTCGGAGAAAATGCTGTTTTCTCTCGCTACATAAAAAACATTATTCTAATAATGAAAAAATAACATTAAGCATGTTTTATTGATTTTTCGTATTTGTGATACCGACAAACAAATGAAAATGAGTCTTTTTTGTCAGACAAATGAGGTTTTTGAAAATTTTTATATAAGCATCTTTGTATGTTTAAAACAGGGTTACCCTTGAAAATTTCCCGAAATAAGGACATCGCTGGTCAAAAATAAGATTTTAGGGTCAAAAATAAGGACATTTTTTAAAACACGCTTCAAAAACTTTAAATCGAATTTTTATTCAACAAACTCAAGCATTAGCAACATATTTGTTGCCGCTAACTATTTTTCTAAGAAATTCCGGCTTAGAAATGAGAAATTTATACATTTCCGAAAATGGAATTTTTAGCAATTTTTTGTGGCGTGCTTTTTCCAAAAAATTTTGAGGAATGGGCGAGGGGATGGGGTCGAGGCGGTGCCGATAGGCGCCGCCGGAAAAATTTTTTGTAATTTCTTTCTGATTTGTTAACATATTTTCATCAAAAAATGATCAGTTTTGCGGTTTTTACATTCAAAAGGTTTGCGGAATTTTTTCAAAAAACTTTCTTTTTTAGGAGGAGGGAAGTCCGGCGGTGCCGGTAGGCGCCGCCGGAAAAATTTGTAATTTAGCGCGACTTGGTAACAAATTTTCACCAAAAAGGCCAATTTTTACATTGCAAATCTTAGGTCAACTTTTGAAATCTTAAGGGAATTTTGTGGCACTGCGGCTCCGATAGTCGCCGATAGGAAAATTTTTGCCAGGCTTTTCACTATTTCTACTTCAAGCAAATTTTTCGTATTTTTTTCGCGGTTTTTAAGTCTATTTAAAGAAATAAAGAGAATTTTGGAGCTCCGGCGGTGCCGATAGGCGCCGCAGGGAAAATTTTTTTAAATTTAAGTGCAATTTTTAAAAGATTTTGTCAAAAAATGTCCAAATTATGCTGTTTTTAGCCAATATTTTATGATTTTTAATGTTAAAATTATGATTGAATTCCCATCGAATTTTGAAAAATTAGAAGAAAAAAAAAATTACTTGGAGAGGAACTGATCCAACGATAAAACGAAGAAAATAACCAAGATCAAAATCCACTGGACCACGCATATGAGTAAATAAATTAGGCAAAAGTAAGACTTTGGATATTAATTCACTTCAAAAAAAAAAAAATTATCATTTAAAATAGAAATTTCTCTCTGAATCCAAAAAATAAGACTAAAATAAGGACAAAGAGCTTAAATAAGGACAAATCTTACAAATAAGAACATTTAAAATTTGTAAGATTTGGACCCTCAAAATAAGGACAAATCTTACAAATAAGGACAAAGGGTAACCCTGGTTTAAAATGAATCCTCAAATTAATTGAATAAAAAACTATTATACAGGAATTTTAATCTAACCATAATTAAAAAACAAAAATAAATTTTTCATATAAAATGTTTGAAAATTTTTCGATGCTTAATCTTTAAATTCTTGTCTCTTTTTAAGTTTTTAAGTATTTTATTTTCTACCGAATCTGTCAAAATATTTTTTGTTTTAAGAATATTTATAAATTGCCAAATCTGTCGTAAATAATAATTTTGGATGCCCGTTTTTTTGCTCAAGTATTTTACAAAAAAAAAAAAAAAAAAAATTTGTATTTAAAGATAACATAATATTTTTTAATTTTTTCCATTTTATAAATTTCCTACTCTCTTACCCGCCTCATTTCAAAATTATATTTAAGTCAAAATTTTTCATTAAATTTCTGCGTGCAAATTAATTCTCACACAAAATGACATCGTCGGGAAATTCTGTGGATCGGATGAAGCATTTGTTGAGCTCGGGTGAGCATTCGGATGTGCACTTTTTGGTGGGGTACGGCGACGCACAAGAGGTAGAGATTAATTTTCAATTTAAATTTCATTTAAATTCAATTTTTTCCATTTTTTATTTATTTTTATTGCAATTCAATTAAATAAATATTTTTTATAGGTTTTGCCCGCACATCAACTCGTTTTGAGAAATGCTTCCGAAGTTTTTGATGCAATGTTCCGTTTTGACTCTAAAAATGAACAAGCAGAAAATGGTTTAAAAAAAAATAGTGCTAATTAGTAGGGTTCGAGCCCCGTGGGCGGGGGTGGCTTTTCACGGGGGCGGGGGATTGCGGGGGTCAGAGTCGCGGGGGCGGGGACGGGGGTGACCAAATGACTCGCCCCCGGGGACGGGGGCGGGGGTTTGCTTTTAATTAGCTCTAAAAAATTTCACAAAAATTAATTTTTTTTTTTTTTTGAATGATGGGTTTGGCTCCACATTCCTTTTTTCGATATATCGCCTCGATTTAATTCTTTTTGGTATAATTGCACAGATTTTGTCGAAAAAATGACCAAATTTAGGGATTACAAATATGCCAAAAATAGTCAATTTTTATGTGTATTTTTGTCTATTAATCCAGAGTTGCAAAATTGCTTCAAATATTTTTACAATTTATTCGTTCTTTTGGGGAGGAAATAAGCAAATCGTAAAATTCAGTGCATTCGGGATCACTAAATCAGATTTTTAACATTTTTTGCGGCACATTTTTCCAAAAAACTTGGTGAATGCGCGATGAGAGAGGTATGCTGGTAGGCGCCGCCGGGAAAATTTTTCTTTAAAGATATGTGAATTTTGCTAGAAATTAGCCAAATTTTTCAGAAATTTTCCTCTTTTAGTTGAAAATAATGCATTACCACAAATTAGAACATTTCTTAGAAATAAGAACATAAAGAAAAACCCTGTATTAATTGGAAAAAATAAATAAAATGAAAAGAAAACCTCAGCCGGTGTCGAACTCATACAAAAAGGACTGTTAATGTTGAAGCACTAACCACTAATCCACAACTATATTTAAAAATGAAAATAAAATGCACTTTATTTCATAAAATTTTGTCAAATGAAAAAAAAAATTCAAAATTTATAAATTTTTTGCCTTTTATCCACGATTATGTCATTCTCAGGGGTGTATTTTTCACCCCCGCGCCCCCGCGGGGGTGAAGGTCGCGGGGGCGGGGGATGCGGGGGTCTGAATCACGGGGACGGGGGTGAGCCCCAAAAACCTGTCCCGTCCTCGGGGGCGGGGGCGGGGGCGGGGCTCGAACCCTACTAATTAGTGCCTAATTTCTTTCCCCTTCTAATGGCTTAATTGAATTTAATTAGCCTCTGCTAATTGTCCTGCTGTTGTGGAGGTCCCCGACGTTGAACCAGCAGCCTTCAAAGTGATGTTGAGCTTTGTTTACGCTGACGATTTAATCGAATTGAACGGAGACAATGCAATGGAAGTGCTTTATGCCGGTGAATTTATTATTTTTTAAATTAATAATCAAAAATTGTTAGCCAAAAAGAAGAATTATTATTATTAAAATAGTTAATTAAAATTTATGTTAGCCAAAAAGTATAACATCCCTGGCCTGGTCGGCCCACCTTTGCAAATTCCCATCTCCGAATTGCGCAATGTGTTCATGGCTTATGCTTAGGCTCTCCTCTTCGAAATGGAGGTGAGAAGATCAAAATAAATTTAATTTCTTATTAATTTTTGTATGTATTATGCCTTAGCTTTTCTGAGGGTCCAAATAATTTTTTTTGTATAATTTTCGGTATTTAATATATTTTTTAAGGATTTTGTCAGCCAATGTTTGAGGTACATTTGTCAAAATGCTGCCAAATTGTTCAAATCAACTGATTTTTCCAAATTGATCAGAAAACGTTGTGCTATTTTTTTGAACGTGATCATTTGTTGATCAGGGATGAATTTGAACTTTGGAACGCTGTAATTTCAATTAAATTTTGCATTTTAAAAAGGTGTTGAATGCTCACCGGAAAATCTTCGTGCCGTCCTCGGCCCGGCATTGTTCAAAATACATTTGCCAAATATCCATGAAGCGGATTTTTCAAAATACGTCGGTAAAAATGTTTGAAATCGGATAATTGAAAGTTTGTACGCTGGGTATTAATTTCCTTTTAATGTTTGAAATTAATTCAACTTTTTTATAGACACAAAATTTTTTTTTTTTGCATCTACTATATTGTTGTCTATCGATGAAAGTTTTCGCCGCGATTTTTTAAAAAAAATCTAGAAGGACATAGGGGCCAAGAAAAAATGTAATTTATTACCAAGTTTTATTCCAAAAAAATTAATGATTTTTGGTTCAAATATTTTTTATGGCAAAGGAAGAAAGAACATGACGGTCCCACGTTTTCAGCTAGGATTAGTAGGGAGTCTTGGAGGGGCTGGTACGAACACGGAAAACCCAAAATTTCTAAAAGAATTGAAATTTTGGTTAGAAAAATCAGAATTGATTAAAACAGATATCAGATTCGTGATCAAAGACACCAAGAATCCTGGGAACAAATTGCCATGTCCTGACATTTTTTAACAAAATTTGGCAAACCAAAAGGGCTCCCCCCCCTCGCCCTTTGGTTTCTAACAAAATTCAACTAAGTGGCCACTTTGTAAATAGCGCCACAAATGTTATTTATTCTTTAAAAATTTTGAGTGAAGGAATTCTAACTGGGAAGGAGATCCAGCGTTGCCTGCCTTGGGGTTCTGCCCTAGAAATTTTAACAAATTTTCTAATTTTTCAGTTCCATCCGGCATTTTAACAATGGAAGAAGTGGTCAGTGTTTACCAGTTCAATGCTCAACCGTATCTGTATTTTCGTGGAGTGTCCAAGCAGTTATACTCGTTGAAATTCCCAAGCCATGGACGCATTTCTGATTGGAACATCGTCAAGCGCAACAGAAGAGGGACACTTGCGCTTGAAATTGAAAATTTGGCGGAATTTTCCGGAAAAAATGTCGGAAGTAGCCGATTCAGTGATGCCGTATATATCAATGGGTTGGCATGGAGAATTGAAGCGGAAATAAGAAAGAAGACGGAAAGCACCACTGATGTGAAATGTTTGGGAATTTACTTAAGGTGCGATACAAAAGAAGGTACAATAATTTTTTTAATTAATGCTAGATCAATATTAAAAAAAATAAATTATATTGTAAAAAAATTTTAATTTATGTGTCGTCGGATTAAAAGGACCTGGATCAAAGCCATGGGTTTTATTCAACCCAGGCCTGGATTCCTGGATTCATCCAGGCATTTTTGGCAACCTACATTTTTCCTGGAAATGTATTTGACTGGTTATTCTAGAAATCCAGGTTACGACAAGCCTAGATTTTTGTACCAGGAAACCCCTGTCATGATCCAACATGGAATCCAGGTACAAAAGAAAAAAATGTCCAACTCTAATTATCTATAAAAACCTGGGCATAAGTTTGGGTTAACGACAAACTTCGAATGATTCATCTCGGTATTCTGCACCGAATGATACCAAATATCAACTAATCATAGGTGAACATTGGCCCTGCATTTGTTCGGCAACCTTTCGAATTGTGTCGCAAAAGAGCGATGCGACGAATTCCATTGGGACACGTTGTGATTGTGTTTTCAATAATTTACGCATCTTTGGATTTGGCAATTCCATTACTTTTGCGGTGAGTGGTAATTGAATTAATATTATTCCCATAATTGATCAATGATGACAAATTATGGCCAATTAAGGAATTGATGGACCAGAAAAATGGGTTTTACGAGAAAAATGATGACAAAGTGTCATTGGCCATTGATGTCACGGTGAACGATGAAAAAACGCAAGAGCAATTAATTTCTAATCCTACCAAATCCAACGGAACACTTTCAATGGAAATTGAAAATTTGTTAGAATTTGAGCGAGAAGTCATTGGAAGTGAACGGAGAAGCGAAACTTGGCAAATCAAAAGATTTTCGTGGAAAATTTTGGCAAAAATAGAAAAGCAATATGAAAACACTGATGAAAAATGGTTGAGTTTCTATATTTTTTGCAATGCTCCAAAAGCAGGTGCTAATTACCAATTAATATTTACTAGGTTATACCATATAAAAACTTGCCTTTTTTTTTGATCAAATATTTTTCATTTTCGAAGGATGAAAAGGGCTCAGGGCTCCAATTTTCAGGTTTTGCTCACTGAGTATCGACCCGAAAATTTTCAAAATACACCACTAAGAAATGAAAAATTTCATTAAAATTTATCTCAAATTTTTTAAAATTTATTTTCTTGACAAGAATTTTTAGTCTTTAATATTGTGTATTTCAATACTGATATAGCTTAATTTTATTACTTTTTTAATAAAAAATTGGAGCCCCATTAATGAATATGTACCATGGGATAGAAAACGCGATTTTGACCAATAAGTTATGGCCAATTTTATAAAATTGGCAGGCAAAAATCTATATTTAATGGCAATTTAAAAGCTTTTTGGCGGCCGGTTAATTAACCTCGCAATTTTGTTGAATCAATAAATAGTTGATCACTAGAGATCGGTATTTTGAAAAAAGCCTGGACCTGGACCTGGATTCCATGTTGGACCTGGACCTGGATTTCCTGGACAAAAATCCAGGAAAATCCAGGTCCAGGAAAAATCCAGGCTCCTCTAGACCTGGATCCAGGCCTGGACCTGGATTTTTTGAAACTCATTTTAAAAATCAAAAAAATGTTTGAAAAAATCAATAAATTGCTAGGCAACATCTAAAATTATCTAATTTACAATAATAATTTGTTTTTAAATATATTTAATCATTTTTGAAAACTTGAAAAAATATCGGTCACTTAAAATAATAAATTCTAAAATTTTGTCTAGGAAAATCCAGGTTTTTTCCTGTTTTGCCTGGACCTGGACCTGGATTTTTTTTCACATTTGACCTGGACCTGGATTTCCTGGACAAAAATCCAGGAAAATCCAGGTCCAGGAAAAATCCAGGTTTCCGAAAAATGGCCTGGACCTGGACCTGGATCCAGGAAAAATCCAGGCCTGGATCCAGGTCCAGGCCGATCTCTATTGATCACATACATGCACAAGGGGTGTCTTAGCCCAAGGGCCATACGAGGGACGATTGGGACAGTGGGGGTGTCTCGGGAACGATTTTTCATACGAAGGTCCACATTCTCCGGGTACGGCCTTTTTTTTGCTATTCAAAGTACCTTTTTTTTGCGGCGCGCTTTTTTTAAAAACTTTTTGGGATTGGGAGGGGTGGTCCGGCGGCCCCAATAGGCGCCGCCGGGAAAATTTTAAAATTTTGTATAGATTTTGCTAAGGAAATTGTGCAAATTTTAAATACCCCCTTCGTTACGACTTCCCTACACGACGACCCCTCCCCTTTTTACAGCCGCCCCCCTTACGACGAACGAAGGAGGTGGGGTGCCGAGGCCTCTTACGACGAGGAGGGGGGGTTTCAAGACACCCCTTGTGCACATAAAAAACTGATAAATTTTTATGGTATAACCTAGTAAGTAAAATTGTCTAATTTATTTTTAGACAAAAATTGGAGTTGCAAATGTTCGGCAACATTTCAAATTATATCTCAAAAAAGCGGCATGGAAGATTATAAGAAACAAATTGCTAACGATGAAACTTTTAACAATAAAGCGATCAGCAGGGGATTCCCTAATTTCATTTCATTTTCGGTGGGTGTCAATTCAAAACAATTAATTTGTTTTTTAAATTTAAATGTTCATAATTAAGGAATTGTTGGACCCAAGCAAAGGATTGTATAACCAAAATGAGCATAAAGTGAAATTGGCTATTGATGTCACTGTGAAATAACACAAAAACAAATGAAAATATTATCACGGAAAAAATTGCATTTACCATTCTACTAAAGACCAAAATTATAGAAAAAAGGCTCTTTTGAAATTCATCATTAATTTTATCAAATCTTTAAAAATATACAAATTTTCAAAAAAAATATGATAAAAAGCCATTAAAACGGATGCACCCCAAAAGGTCGCCGTAAGACTGACGCCTCCCCACGATTCATCTACTACACGATTCGTGTATTAATCAATTCGCCTACTCAGCCAAAAAATTTTAGCAAAGAAAATTTTATAAATAATCGCCAAAACAGTTGTTAAATGAGATTTTTTAACTTTTTCAATTTTTTTAATGATATTTTTTACATTTTTAGTGCCTTTTTGGTGTTTTTTGTGTCTTTTTGGGTATCTTTTTCATGACATTTTTTTCATTTCCTTTATTTTTCGAATTTTCTTCGCAAAAATTCAAAGTCAATAAATTGACAAAAAAACTATTAAAAATCTTAAAATCACAAAAAAACATGTTTGAAGCTTCAAACAAGTGTTAGATCACTTTGTAACACGGATGGGCCAAATCGAAAAATAAAAAGCGAAAAGCGAAATTTGCGAAACTAAAAAATGCGAAATGAAAAAAAAGCGAAATGCGAAAAGCCAAAATATGCAAAAATGCGAAATGCGAAAAGCGAAATTTTTTTTCAAAAATTTTACCAATAACTTTGTGGTTGTGATGCAAAAAAAAATCTCTGCATTTTCCGGTTCAATCTTTTTCTCAGATCAAAAATGACAAATTCTACCCATTTGTGGTTAAAATTTTTAAAATTAAGGTAAAATGGGGGTCCGGCGGTGCCGATAGGCGCCGCCAAAAAATTTTTTGGAAATTGTAAAAGAAAGTAATTTTTACCATTTTTGTTGACTCATTCATTCAATTTATCATTTGATTTATAGCAGGTAAAAAACTCAATAGAACCGAATATATTAATTCTCAATAATATTATTTATATTTGATAAATAAATTATTTTATTTTAAATTTTTATTCATTTATAGTTTGATACTGAATGAATTATGAATATGATTTATTTTTATTTTTTTTGTATGATTTAATTTTTTACAACTTTTTTCGCTTTTATTAGATTAAAGTTTTTCCTTTTATTTGTTTATTAAATATTTACTCTTTAAATTACTTTAATAATTGATATCGTCTGTCTGATTGTTTTTAGATTTTTATTATTTATTTAAAACTTTTTATACGTATATTTTGTGCCGTAATCATATAGTTTTCTGCGTGTTCTCTGCTTAGTTTATATTTTGTTTGTTTACATAATATCGTTTGAAGTTAAAATATGACCACGACGGCAATTACAATTAAAAAGTAAATATTCTCACATTTTTATTATTTTAAAATTTTTAATCAATAGTTAATTTAAGATCGTAAATGACAATAATTAATGATTATAAGGTTTATTATCATTTCCATGCTGAAGTTTCCTTTTAAGTAATAATTAACGCAAATACATTTAATTATATTTTTGATAGGAGAATTATCAACTTGATAATACATTAAATTTAGGATTTTTTCAAATCAACATAAAAAAGCAATTTTCGTCATTCATTTTCTTCAAATAATTATGATTTTAATTTTCGGTTTTATAATTACTAATTTTTTTTTTCTAAAAATCGCCGAAATTTATAAAATTACATTTTCTTTCTTTCTTGACAACTGCTATTTTACAATTATTTTACATTTTTTAGAAATTAATAATTTAACAATTTAAAATATTTTACATTACTATTTATCTGAGTGTTCGATGGAAATCTTTTCAAATTTTTTTCTTTTCATTATTAATTATTTATTTAAGTAAGGCGATTATGCAGTTAAATGGTTTCAAAAACTTTTTTGCTGATAAATTATTTTATTTTAAATTTTTTTTTAATTTTATAATAACATAATCTTTTGATACAACATTTTAATTTAGAGAAATTTAAATAGTAAATTAATATAATATATTGAACCGAGGTCACCAATTATATCACCCCATGCGTAGCCATTCAATAATGTTCTATTTGGCAAACAATTTTTAGCTTTATAATTTACTGTATTAATTGTCGCTGTTGTTTTGCATTTTTAATTTTTTTTTTTTTGTTTGATCATCATTGTTAATTAAATCATAGTTAAGAATAACACTTTATTTGATTTTTCATTTCCTCTCATTTCAAATGGATTCAGTAACTTTCAAAATTTTTATCTATATAATAATGCATGCATTTCATTCAATATTAACATAGTTTATGCTTTAAATTTATTTTTCATTATTTATTACCATAATCTTTAATAAATTATTTATTGTTAATTTTTTTTATAAGAAATTTCATTATGTCTAATAGTAATTTGTCACTTATTTATTTCAACAAGTTAATCGCATTACCGTATTTATGAACTATTCACATTAATTTTGACAAAAATTCTCATAAATAAATTTTTTGTACGAATTTAATTTTATGAAAAGATTTATTTTTTTAGCTATTAAATTTAGTTTTGCATTTTAATAGCAACACATTAAATGTGTATTTTTTTAAAGTATTTTTATTTTGGTGAACTAGTCATTTACGTTTATACCAAGTACTTATGACGGGTTTCGATAAAATTGTGTGATTGAATTTTCAGATATTCGCAATACTTGGTCGCAGTTAAATATTTAGTCCAATTTTAAAATACCATATTTTGGTTCTAATCTCAAAAAAAAATTAACTTTTATTTAGATTTAATATATATATATATTTTTAAAGCAGTTTTGTTCATATAAGCTTCAAGACCTGGTAGGCACTTTTTCTAAATATTTATGCATGTGAGAGTGAGTTAATTGATTTTATTTTGTTTTCAAGTATTATTAAAGCGAATATTGTTCAGTTTTATATGTCGTACAAGTGTAATTGATTGATATCCTCAATTTGATTTTAATAAAAAATGTATATACCAAAGCGTTTAATTTTAGATTTATTTCATCTTCAATATTCCATTGGTGTTTTATAAAATGTTGTGTTTTTATTTATCAGAATAATTTAATTAAACTTGTACTTCCTGGAGCGTTCAGCACATAATGTTTTAATGAAAACTTTTTATTTCCTTGAAGCTAGTGATTTCCAATCGTTGAGGTTTTGCCCCAAAAAAAATGAGCTATTTCTTCATTTAAATTTATAAAGAGATTAAATATAAGTTTAATAACATAATTTATGTGGAATTTTTTTTCCATTTCCTTTTTGTTTTATTTTATGAACTTTTTTCAATCATATTTTTAAATATATTTAATTATTTTTATTTAACTCTCTTTAATTTAAAATCATGTAATATTTTCAAAAAGTTGTTATCATTATCGTCAAAGTCATTTAAATTTTTTATGAGTAAAAGAATTGTTATTGCACTTGTATTATTTTTAATGTTCAATTACTCATTTTGTTTTTACTTAACATTAATAAATATATTTATATTATCATATTTTTCGAATTTGAATATACATTTAATATTTATTTTCATCATAAATTCATTGTACTTTCTTGAATATTAATGAGTCTGTAAAATTTATATTTATTTTTTTATACATTTATAAATTCGTGAGATTATGACACAAAAAAGACATTCTGAGAATTTGCTTATATAATATTTAAAAATTTTTCTTGTTATTTTTACGAAAAATTGGTCGGGCCTGAAATTTTATTTCAAATGGGCAAGGCACAAAACTGGGATTTTTCCAAAAGAAAAAATTAAAAATTTTAAAATTCCTTACCTTTGATAAGATCTATTTTTGCTGCATCATTTTTTTTTTGGTTTTTTGGATTAAAAATTTTAGGGTTTTGGGTCATGTGTCAAAATTTTTAAAAGATTTGGCATAAGATATTGGATTTTTTGGCCATGTTTAAAAAATGAAATAAATATTTTTATTAAATAGGCAAAAAAAATTTTATTACCGGGTTTTTGGTTATGTAAACAAGTAAAAACTTAAGTATTTCAATTGTAAATGAACTTATTAAATAAGGACATAATTTTAAACAAAACATTTTCATTAATACAAAAAATTTAAATTTTGGGACAAATTTGAAATTTTTTTCAATTCTTAAGGGTGTATTTTCTGAAATTTTTTTGGTCATTTCTTAGGGATGTGTTTTCGTTTTTATTGCATTTTTCTTATTGATTTTTACAACAAGCCTGAAATACGTACTTTACCAGCGAAAAACATGTTTTTCGTGCTTATCTTTACGTAATAAGTGCGCAAAATTTTTGGCATTTGACTAAAAAAAGAAGCCCTAATTATTATATTAGCTATTCATCAATGTAATGTAATAAGCTTTTTTTATTTTAAATAATAATTTAAACGGTCAATAAATTTTTGTCTTCCAATAAACTTTAATTTCATCCAACATAATAATTGCTTGAGCCTTTTAAAAATAATTAACAAGGACCAAATTAATACACATTTTATAACAAATTTTTAAAACTGACAGCTATTAGTTTTTCATTAAGTTTTTTATCAAGAAATATTTATTTTATTTTTTAATGTTCAACTTTTATTCTAATAATTTGTTTAAATTTGTTATATGCTTAAATAGGATTTTATGGAAACAAAATTTTTGATTTTTCTGGATAAAAATTTGTTAATTTACTGAATTCGGTGGATTATTATTGGTCTGTTGGTTGATTAAAACGGCAATTGGTTTAATAATTTTTCATACATTTATTAATTAATTATACTTAATCTCATCCTTTTCACTAATTTAACTTTTGTTTTTGAATTTTTTGTGCGAAGAAATGATTAAGCTTTTTATTTTTCTAATATTTTTTTTAAAAATCGCCGATTTAAAATTCTCTTTTTTCTTCTTTTCTTGACAAGACCGCCCCTCGTTCAAGAGGGCGACAACTTTGTTTTTATCACGCTACGTAATGATTTTTAATTTTGTCATTAAATTTTTTGTTTTTAATTCAACATATAAAAAAGATAATGCTTCAAATATGTATTAAAAACATTATTTTTAAACAATTGCGCTTTTAATTTTATTGTTAATAATTTTGCAATTGGTGATTATCATTTAATTGTTATTGTTTCTCCGTTAAATTCTTTTAATTTTTTAAATACTCCTATAGAAAGTTTTTTATAGGAGCATGTGTGAACAGATTTTTAACTATTTTAAAGTCAATTTTTTAAAATTATTTAGTTTTGTATTTTGCAGATTGACAGGATCAAACAATTATTAATAATTATTATATTATTATTACGAGTCTATTTAAATATTTAAGAGACTTTTTTAAATAATCAAATATACACAATTTAAAATTATTATCAGTTCGAGAATTATTCATTTGAAATAATTTTGATTCATTTTATGAATAGAAGAAATTATTACTTTATGTTTTCTATACAGATTTGAGTGTTCTTTGAAAAATATTTCGAACTTTTAAATTTCTTTTTATGCATTAAAATATTTACCTTATTAGTATCATAAGTAAAAATAAACCCTTCTTTGAATGTTTCTTCAATTTTTTTTATTTCTTTATTAATATCTGCCAAAAGAGCGTAGCTAATTGCCATGCCGTACTGAAAAGGCACCAAATTTAAATATTTTTAAAAAGCCGCAAATATTTTGTCAATTTCTTAACAATTTAGCCCGACGGCGCTTGTCGGCACTGCCGGGCCGCCTCAGATTTTGAAAAATTCCATTTTTAGTCAAGATCTGTTATCATATCTAACAAAAATTTATTGAATTTCAGCCGGCTTTAAAGATTTCCAGAAGCTAAAACAATCCCTCACCGGTGCCAGCATAATCATTGGAATTTTTGGAGAAATTTTTAAATTTACCCCCATAGGCTTTGGTTTTACACTCTCTCAAAAAGGCTGGTAATTAAAAGGGACAAATTGTAGGTAATTAGGTGAATTAGTTACGGTGTTTTTTCTTTATCTTTCGTTGATATCCATCCATTTTGATTAATCTTGAATTCCTAATTTGATAACTGGCCAAAAAGTCAATGTTCCAAAAATTCGAGTTTTGAATTTTGGTCGTATTCGTATTCCCTGGGCTGGCATTAGCCGAAGCCCTGAACAACGTTCCCGAAACTTCCATGAACCATTCTTGCCTGTGACACGCATGTGAGCAGAACCAACGCCGCCTTTGTGCCGATGAGACGGTCGCAAATTCTGCCCACGTCAATGGACAAAAATGTGGAGATGACAAATGGCAATGCCACCACAATCCTAGTCTGATGCATGTTGATGCCAATTGACTGCAAAAAATTAATTCAAAAATAATTAGTTCGGCAATTAAAATTGAAATAATTAGTTCGGCAATTAAAATTCAAATAGTTAGTTCGGCAATTAAAATTGGAATAATAAAACAGAAACATTAAATGCAATAAAAAATTAAAATGTGAAATACAAATTTGAATCTCTTTCTGTGCCCTCGCGTTTCGTTGGTGCCCATTTTACCCGATTGAATGCGTTCCATTTCGGTGGCACAAATTAATTTGCGAATTCATTGCAAATGACGTTTTGGCATAAAAAAGCGAAGGAAAACCCGATAAATTCCCACCGAGATTTATAGCTGATAAATGCCCGAGACATAAAAGCCGAACACTTTCCAAATTTCTAAGGCTCAAGACCCAAATGTTCCCATGTTTTACACTTGTAAAAACAATTGTTCCGAGAGTCTCGAGCCAAATTAATTACGCGGTATCCCGGAAAAAAATCTTCGGGATTTAGTCGGGATCCCGACTTTGGATCCTTCCGACCCCAGCAGTTGTCCGTTTTCTACTTCTGCTGATGATGGTCGCACCTGTGCTGTGATGGCGTATCCCGATAAAACAAACAGAAAAATGAAAATGAGAAAAGTGTCGGAATGCCAAGCAAATAATAGACGGACGGCCAGCCAAGCGAAGAGTCGCACAAAAAGCCGGACAAAGGCATTGTGATGATACGGCCAAGCTAAAAAGGCCAACTAAACTCTTTTTAATAGTACTAAAAATTTAAATTTTGGATATTTTGAAAATTTAATTTTCATTTTTTAATTAAAAAAAAACATTATTTCCAAAATGAACACCTGAAAATGAATGGAGAGAATGCTTATGAACAAAGTCATCTTCTTCAGCGTGCTCCAATTTTTGCTAATTGTTTCTTAATTTATAAAAAAATGAAAAGCTGCTTTTTACATATTTATCGTTGCTCTCCCACCCCCCCCCCCCCCCCCCATTAACGACTTATTTTGAGGCTTAAGCATAATTGCAAAATGTGGCCCATACGCTCATTATCACACATCATTAGCACATCATTAGGGCTCCCAAAAATATTCACATAAAATCGCAAAATATGCACATAGAGAAATGGAGACTTATCTATTTTCTGACTATTTAAAGCATAAATTTACAATTTTTTAAAAAATATGCATGTGCATATAATTGGAAGCCCTACACATCATATTACCTAAAAAGTTCACTTGGAAGAACCGGGCGCCAAATATGGCCATAAAACTGAATGGCTTTGTGAGAAATTGGGCCGCCAATGGCACCGCCACTGTACCCAGTCCGTTCAGAATACCGTAGGCAGTGAATGTGCGCCGGAAGCCGACCAAAGTGCACAGATGGCCAATTGGAATGGTGCCCAACAGAGTGCCGAGGTAAAGTGCCGAGAACAGTCAACCCTCTTCAGCAAAAGAGAACAGAGGTGCCGAATAGGAAGTTGCTGAGGCAAAGTGAAAACATAAATATTTGAATTATTTTTAAAACAAATTTTAAAAAATAATAAATTTTGAATTAAAGAGAAAAAATTTCTATTTATGGATTCACATATTAATTACAATTCTGATTTCACAGGCCCTCTCTTTGCTAATGAGAATTTCGGTGGCGGGAAAAACCAATTTATTAAGGCATTAATTATTTTTGTTTTTAATTAAATTAAATTGTTCGGCATCATTTGTCGTCGTCATCTCTCTCATGCAAATTACGGTCATATGAAGCACAACGGTGCCACACATGCCGAAGGTTAAGCACAGTGTGCTAAGGGCCAAAATCACAAAGCGTAAACCACGGAAATTGAAACGGCAATTAATGCCATTAATTGCAGTAGTCATTTAGGCTGACAAATTTGAGTGAATGAAAATTATATTTTAAAATGAAAAAATTTGAACCTCGCTCTTAAAAAGTTTTCTGGTAATAGAATTTTATGAATCATTTTTTAATTTTGAATTTATGTGGCTTCATATTTTTGATTTAAATTGTTAAGTATGGCTCAAAATATAATTGACAATCATTAACTAATTAGTGTAATTAAACAATTTGTTCGCATCAATTAGCACTAACTGTAAAATTAACGAATCAATTAATTTAAATACCGATTTTCTTATCTGATTAAAGTGGCGAGTCTCTGGTACAACCGCACCACCAGAAAGCACAAAACGAAAAACTTTTGGCAAAACGGTGTAAGGTTAAGGCGTTTTTATCAAATTCAATTTTTTCTGAAAATTCACGAAATTAAGAATTTTTTTCAATGAAACGCGGAGCCTATTAGCTCCGCCGGACTCACCTTGCTTCCCAAAAGTTTTTTGGAAAAAGCGTCGCAAAAAAATCAACTTCAATTTCTCATGCTTAGAATTTAACAAAATGCTTTTTAAATTCATATAAATTAAACGAATTTTTAAATTGAAAATTATTTCTTAAAAGTAATTTTATTATGTAAAATCTTTATGAAATTAATAACCAATATCCATATAAGCGCTATTGACTATCAATACTTTCAGGTTTACAAAAGCGAAATATCAGATATCAAAAATTTTTTATTTATTATTCCTTTTATTTATTTTTTTAAATATTTATTTGTTAATAGTTAAGGTTTTTCAAATCATGAAAATGTAAACAAAAGATAATTATTAAAACTTAAAAAACACAAAAACTCTTTTTGTAAATAAATCGCATAGATTAATCAAAATCCAAAAATTAGTAAAATTAACTTTATTCTATCTTAAAATATTTGTACTGTTTATTCTTACATTGAGAATTCTGTCTAGCAAATTATCTATGGCTTTATAATTTTGATATTTTATTATATTTTTTACTCTTCCTATATTATTCATAGCTTCATAATGCTGTTGGTTTTTTTAATCTCGTGTTGAGATAAGCGGCAAACGCCTATTTTCTGTTCTTCCATCCATAGATACAAATTGTTATCAAATATTATATCATTATAATTAATTGCTTGAACATCTTTTTAATATTTCTTGAAATTGACTTAGCCAATCACTTCAATGTTTTAATTGCTAAATTTTGAAATAATCAAAAGTATGGAAACTTTATAAATTTCTAGATGAAAAACATTATATTTTTGTTTTTAATTCTAATCTTCAAATTACAGATACTTGAAAATTATTTGTAGATTTTACAATATTTTTAATTTATTCGAAAAAACGAACATAACATTTTAATTATTTTATAGAAATTAATTATTTACTTATATTCTTATTTTTAAATATTAAAATACAGGAATGTATATTTATTACTTTTAAAAATTTAAATTTTAATAGCACTTTTTTCAAGGTCAGATCATTTTTCCTTAGTTGTTATAATTCATAAATTTTAATATATTAATCTGAATTGTTATTTGTATTAAATAATTCAATGGATAATTAACGTAAGATAATTTTGTAAAAACTTGTATTTAATTATTTTATTTTGACAATAAAAATTACTTATAAGGATTTTATTTTTAGCACAAAAAAAAACTTTGTCCTATTTATAAGAACATTTTGAAAAAAAATTATTAATATTTGACTATATAAATTAAAACTAGTTTAAAAAACGGATATTTAACGTATCTTTTTTCCTGGCTCGAGAACAATTTGAATAAATAATCGCAACTAAAAATTATAAATTTATTGCAAAACAAAACACATGACAAATTCTAAATGATTGACTAAAGGGCAATTAATTACAAGCTTAACTAAATTACATAGCCTAATATAAAAAATATATAAAAATTAAGTAATCAGAAATAATTAATAAAAAAGCTACAATAATTTTGTGACTTTTTGTATTTAATGGGACTGATTGGACATTTTGACCCCAGAATTTTGCAATCTTGCAGGCCATAGGATTTGAGATAGGTAGTGATAAAAAAATTTTCGTAACACAAGACTGTCAACGAGGCCATTTCAGCGCTGCTGTCGCTCAAGTAACCATACTGTTCAAAATAAACTATAAATTTTGAACATTTTGTGAGAATCCTTCAAAAAATTTGTCCGTCTAAAAAATTTAATTTTGCTTTAGCATAAAATAAAAATTAAAAAAAAATTTTTTTTTTTTGGCATTTTTTAAGAATTCTAAAGTTCATTATATTTATGCGCATATTTGACATTAAAATTAGTAAAAAAGTCAAATAAAATAATTTTATTGAAAATAGGTAATAGTCAATTTAGTGCACATGGAAAATGAAGGAAAAAAGCAAAATAATATGAGAAAAAACATATAATATTTAAATATCACTAAATAAATAAAATAATTAATTAATTTAAAAAATTTTTTAATGAGTTGAATGAATAAAAAAAATAAATTCGTCTATGTATTTTTTGAAAGATATACACCACAGAAAATACTTCTAAATTATAAAAACTCCTATAGCACCTAGAAAAAAATGTGAATATTTATTTGTGCTTTTTGTAAAAAAGATTAATTGACGAACAAATTTGAAATTGATTTTTTAAAATACTTAAAACAAAAATTTTTAATCACTATTTTGTCCGTTAACAAATAAAAAAAACTATCGGAAAACTCAATTGTAAAAAGCTTAAAAAACAAAAAAATTAGAATATATAAGATAAAATAATACATTATAAAGAGAAATATGACTTAAATTAAAATTTTGACTACAAACTAACTTTTTTAACACAAAATTATATCTACCGGCATAATAGCATCGACTGAAGCGAGTCCGTCACGAGAAATTACCAAAAATTGAATAGATAAAGTAATATTTAATACTATACAAGCGATAAATCTCTAGTCTTTAAATATATAACTAAATAATTATGGAAACAAAACAATTACTGTAGAAAAACTAAAACATAGAAAATTAAAATGAAAATTTCTAAAAAGTTAAATCAATGCATACAAAAAAAATTCATTGCTTAATTACAATAATAAATTTAGAATATACTCTACAAAAAATACTTATAAATAATTAAAACTATTTTAGCATTTAGAAAAAAAATGTGAATATTTATTTGTGCATTTTGTAAAAAAGATTAATTGACGAAGAAATTTGAAATTGATTTTTTAAAATACTTAAAACAAAAATTTTTAATCACTATTTTGTTCGTTAACAAATAAAAAACTATCAGAAATCAATCGTAAAAGCTTAAACTTGGTTTATTTTGAATTGAGTATCTAATAATGATGAAAGATAAAAAATGTAAGAAACAACAAAACACCTAATTTATATCAATCGACTATAAAGGACACACTTTAATCGGCACATTAAATAAAGTAATTTAATCACAACAAATTGCATGAACAAGGTTTTAAGATAAAAAACTACAAATTATCTAAAAATCAAGGAAAGAAAATTTTGTTTAAAATATGCAAACACTATAAAGTATTGCAAACTCTATTAATTTTCAAATGCCATGAAATATTTTTATTTAAATTACAATGAAATAAATTAGTAATTAATAAATATAACAAAAAAATGATTTATAAACAATGATGTTTTTTTATTTATCTTATAAAAAAAGTATCTGATTTTTTAAAAAAGAAGGCATAATTATCACATTAAATAATTACATAAATACCATTTATCTTAAAAAAAGATTAATCAAAGTTTTTCGTTATTAAACTAGAATAATTATATCAAACCATAAATCCAAACAAATTTCTTTAATATAACAAACTATAAAATATGTAACCGTAAAAAATCAAAAGAAGTGTAAAAAATATTTCTCCTCTCCAAAAAAGTAATTTATTTATTTTTGATATGATTTGCTTAATATATATAGTAACAAAAATGACTTCATTATTCAAAACTCTTTAAAAAGTAAGAAAAAGTAATAAAAAATGCATATAATTAAGATTTAACGCTCGAAATTCATTAGTCGATTATATGCCCATTCCTTTACTTTTTCTAGAAACCTTAATTAAATTAAATTCTATAAAATAGTAAATAATAGGCTAAATTAATTCATAAAATATTAAGAAATATAGAAAAATATGCTTTTTTATTAATAAATAAATTGCTATGGGTTAATTTAGTGAAATATAAAATTATTAAAATATTGTAAATTGCAGTCAATTTGCTGCGATTTGTTTTTCACAAATGCTGTTCAATTTATATGCAAGTTAAAATCATGCATAAAAGATAATAAGAATTAATAAAATTTAAATATGAGAAAAATATAATCACAATTATCTATAATAAAAATATGAGAAAAGGAATATTAAATAAAAGTTAAATAGGAGTCAATTTATTTAGTTATTAGAAATTATTTTTTGTCCAAATAAAAGATAAACTAAACAATTGTTAATACTAAAAATTTTATTTTGAAAAAGGAATAAAAATTTGAATCTAAAATATAAAAATTATGAAATGAATTGATGTTAAATTTTTAAACGATTTGAATAAATGCTAGGTTAGTTTATTTTCCTTTTTAAGAATTTACACACTCTTGCGACATTCCAGCGTTCATTTGTGATAATAATAATAATAATGAAATATTATAGTTATTTTTTGTCTTTTTTAAAATAAATTCACCCGAATTATTTTTCTTAGTATTTCATATATTAATTGTTTTATTTCATTCAATGTGAAAAAGCTGTGAATTTACTCTTTATCACCATGCTTTGATCATTTTATTTTTTTCTGATAAAATTTTTCTTTATGATTTTAATTATAATTGTTATGTAATCAATCATTCATGGAAAGCTTATGCATTCGGATTTATATATTTTATTAATTGGCGAGGAAAAATGAATTTTTAAAATTAAATTTATGTTTATATTTTCACGTATTTTTTTCTTCTTTTTTTAGTTCGATTAATCTCTTGCAGCGATTAGAGCGTATCCTATAAGCTGTTTAGCTTATCGCATTTTTCTTATAAAAATAGCTTGTTGAGTTATAATTTATAATTTATTAATAATAATATTTTTAAGAATAAAAAAGTATTTGAGAGTATATGTTAAATTTTATTAATATAATTGTCATCTTCTTTATTTATATGATTTTATTGTATTTTTATTTATTATATTTATAGAAATTTATTAATATAAAAAATGCTATTTTTTTATTGTCTGGAATAAATTCTTGGTTACTGATATTAAACTTGGGCTAAACATACTTAATCCCGACCAAACCATTATTTAATACATTTTAAATGAGCAGTTTTAGGGATTGTCCAAAAGGCTAAAATAATTTTTAAATAAATAAAGGATACCATATCATCAATTGAATTTTAATACCGATCCACTGCACGTGATTTCATGAAGTTGATGAAATAATTATTAAAAAACAATTCATACTTAAAGGATGTTAGCCTAAATGTTAGATTTGTTAGTATTAAATTTTTAAATGAACAAAATCTATTATCTAGATAAACAAATTATAAATGATGATTTATTATAAAGAAAATAAAAACTAAAATTAACATTATCTAAAAATTAAAACTGAGTTTTTATTTACTATAAGAGAAATTTGTCAAAAAATGACAAGAATTATTGTATTTGATTGCACCAAGCGATAACTAAAATTGATTCGCATTAATTCAAACGGAACATTACCTTAAAATTCAAAAAAATTCTTTATATAAATGGTAATATAGAAAAGTAATAAAGCGATACATCACATTGGTAATTGAATGCAAATTAAAAATATAATATATCTCGTAATGCAATTAGAAATTAATTTTAATAAAAAATACGTGTGTTATGGATCAGGTATTATGAAGAAACTTTTACAACTGATTGCCGTGAATTTATTTCAAAGTTAAAGTTAAATTAAATTGTTAATTGTATAAAAATAAAAGTTCTATTATACTAATTCTGAGCGCCATATTGACTTGAATTAAGTATTAAATAAAGACAAAATAACATATAAATATTTAATGAATAAATTGTTTAAATCTTATTTGATATAAAAGAAATATATATAACAATATTTATTGTAAAAAAGATAAACAAATGATAAGTGATGAATTTGAACTGGGAAGAGCGGAGCGAGTATAAATTAGTTTCATACTAATTACCTTGTTTAAATAATCACTCAAAAAACAATAAATAAAATTAATCGTTTTGATTTTATAATTCAACTCATTCAATATAAAAATAAAAATAAATCATATTTTTTCAAAAATAATTAATTTATACAATATTTTAATAACAAAAATTACTATCATTGTGGCAAAAAATTTGCAGAGGAAAAGAAAAATGAATGTATGAAATTTAAATAAATGTTATTAATTCTGTTTTGATAGATATAAATCTACAATTAATATTGAGAATATGTATTTGTTTACCGTTAAAATAATTTTATAATGTTGAACTTAAACGCTGTGTAATTTGCATAAAAAAAAGTAAATAATTATAAATAAACACATTAAAATAATTCTTGGAAAACTTAAACAATTTATCAGATTTCTAATGAAGAATCAAACTGTTTTAAAAAAAATTAAATATAATATTGTTTAACTATTTATATATTTTTTACTATTTTTAATTATCATTAAAAATATATTTATATTTTTTAAGTATCTCATTTTTCTTATTTTAATTTGTCATTTAATGAGATTATTTTTGGCAAAAAGATTTAATCGAAAATAAAAACTATAGCAATATAACGAATTAAAAAAACTTTTTTTAATCGAATTCTTCAGCTGTTAAACGATTTAAAATAATTTAAGGACAAAACATGGAAATAAAAAATAATTTATTATAATCACTATTTAATATTAATACATATTATAAAATCCATAATACATATTTTCTATAATAATTACAAAATGCTAAATAGTGAATTATTTACTAAAAGAATCATCAAACAAAAATAGTTTAATTAATATAATATGTTGTTTAAAAATGAGAAACTGAGAAACGACGTATTGAGACTAACTGCACATGGATTATCAATCATCAATTGAATGAACTATTCGACAATTATAACAGTGCAATTGAATTTAATTAAAAAACTTATACAAAATAATTATTAAAAATTACTCAAATCTACAAATATAAGAATGAGGTAAATAAAATCTCAAAGGCTTCACAGACCCATGTCCTACTGATTCATATCCAGTTCCAATTTTTGTCATGAATATATTATAATCAAAAATTAAATGTTAATGAGATATAATACTATATTAAAATTAAAAGCAATTAATAAATGTTTACCTTCTTGAAATATCAAAAATCTATAATAAAATTAAAAACTCACTTCCTTGTGATGAAATATTTAAAATAAACATTAAAAATATAACAATAATTATTGAAAAAATAATTCTTTACGTATAATAAAACAACATAAAGAAATGTGTAAAGAAAAATTTTAACAAATTAAAATTTAAGGCATTGTTGATTTGAGCTCATTGATAACCAACAGATAATATCAGAATTATTCTGCTTTTTATTACCAATCAGATTAACAAGCCGAACAAAATAATTGCAGAAAATTTAATTAGCTAACTAAATTAGAATTTTAATTTTATAGTTTTATCCATCCATCCAACAAACTTTCAATTTTTATCACCCGATTTAGCGATGCAAATTTTCTCATCTCTATTTCTGCCATTTTTTGTGTTAACCTTTAAACGACCAAGTGAAGGATGAAGAATGGGGTAGATGGATGGGTGACAATCAAAGTTAAATTAAATTTTTTAAAGGTATAAAAATAAAAGTTCTATTATGCTAATTGTGAGCGCCATATTGACTTGAATTAAGTATTAAATAAAGACAAAATAACATATAAATATTTAATGAATAAATTGTTTAAATCTTATTTGATATAAAAGAAATTATATATAACAATATTTATTGTAAAAAAGATAAACAAATGATAAGTGATGAATTTGAACTGGGAAGAGCGGAGCGAGTATAAATTAGTTTCATACTAATTACCTTGTTTAAATAATCACTCAAAAAACAATAAATAAAATTAATCGTTTTGATTTTATAATTCAACTCATTCAATATAAAAATAAAAATAAATCATATTTTTTTCAAAAATAATTAATTATACAATATTTTAATAACAAAAATTACTATCAACTAAATTAAAAAGTTAGCTGTTATTTGAAATAATTTTTAATGCATAAAAAATGTTCAAAAATGCAAAATATCCACTGCTGGTGCTTTAATGAATTAAAATTAACAATCCATGTCTTCTGTGAATTTATAATATTAAGATCAACCATAATAAACCTGAGCTTATTCATATTTATTTGAATAAAAAAAGTTTCATAAATAAATAATGGAAGACAAAAAATTCAATAAATAATTTATAAAATAATGAAAAATAATGGCAAAAAATTAAATTTAGTCGTCAACTTCTTAAATATTGCGCTAAAAAAGAAATTTTTTGAAAAAGAATTTGTTTTTTGTGCATTTCTCATCAAAATAAAGCCGCAGAAAAAAAGTAAAAAAAAGTAAAATCCGGACTCTACTCATTATTAGGGGTCTGAAAACTTTGTTTGGGTTTTTAATACTTTTTAAATAATTTAGCATTTTTAATTTAATATGTATTTTTTGTTATAAAATTATTTTGATTGTTTCAATAATAGCTTTAAGATAAACAAACGAATGTTAAATCGTCCGATTTGGTCAAAATCAGAACAAATCTGATACTCAGACAGATATAAACGGCTAAAATGACAATTCATTAGTTATAGCTACAGTACAAAATCTAATTAAAATTTTTTAGTTAGGATTTTTTTAATTTATTTATTTATTGGATATTCTTTTGTTGATCAAATTTTTTTACAAAATTACATTTAATATAAGATAAAAAATACATCTCATATGCAAAAAAAAGAATTTTAACAACATAATAAAAAAATCAAAATTGAATAATCTTTTTTAATTTAAATCCTGTCCAAGTAAGAATAATTAAGAAATATTTGAGCGTTGGTTTTTATCTAAAAAAAAAATTATTATTAATAAAAAATGACAATATTTTTCAAAAATTGACTGAAAAACATGAGCTTAAAATTTACAAAATTGCTTGTTACGTTATCACAAATAAAAGTCTAGTCTTACTGTTTTAAAAAGCTAATTCACTTTTTCTTTCCCCATCTTTCAAACTTTTCACTGAACACCATTGCCAAAAAGCAACATGAAAACCAATCGCAACGATGGTGAGTCGAAGTGCAAAAAGTCCGAATGAGTGATGATCAGAAGAGGCGGGTCATATCCAGTGCCGAATAATGATTTTAATTAATTAAAATATAAATATTTAATATATTAATATATTTGCTGCCTATAATTATAATTTTTTCCCAAAAAAATTATACATTTTTGTGAGAGAAATACAGTGCCCCAAAAAAGTCTTGACTCAAACCTGAAAAACTTAAAAGTCTTGACTCAAACCTGAAAAACTATCTTATAGTTCATTTAAAAACTTAAAATAATTCATGTTTGCATTTGCATAACTTTTGGTGCTGATCAAAAAAAGTCTCTTACACTAACTTGATCAGATCACTCCTTCCAAGTGACCGGGACACCCAAAATACAATGAAAATCGGGTAAATTTTCGAAATTTCTAGGGGGCTGGAAAATTTTTTCTAAAAAAATGGGCAAGCCCACTGTAAAGAGCACAAAATTTGCTACCTAATTGCTTTTGTAATTGTGGTTCTACATTTTTTATATAGAAAGTTATACTTGGTTGAATATTTGATCACCATAAAAATGATCAATTTTTGATCAGCGCCATAACTTTTTGTAGAAGCATCCAAATTAAACAATCTTGATATCTTTTGATAGCATAACGCCACATTCGGACTTTTTGCACTTCGACACAGCACCAACAATGCTCATTTTGGAACGCTGAGGACCGCGACAACCAATTTCGCTTGGCTTGGCCACGCCGTCGGCATGCCCAACTTCTCATTCTTCGTCGTCATTTTCAACAGGTTTAGATTTTCTTTTGCACTTTTTTGTTGGGCCTGTTTTCATATACTTAAATATTATTAAGTAACGTTTTATTAGCAAATCCATCTTTTTCAATTTTGCAAAAAAAAATTTCAGCCAAAAATCACGTTTTTGGGCTTTTTTAAATGAAAATTCAATCGTTTTTGGGGAGTATTTTGGCTTTCTAAAGCTTAATTTAGACTTTTTATGTTTAAAAACACCCAAAAATGTTTAAATTGGTTCCTTGGTTTATTTTATTCTCAAGTTTTTAAAGAAATTGTCTACAGGTACCGCTCTAAAAAAAATTTATTTTGAAAAAGCAAATTTTTTTTTTGTTTTGTTTTTTTTTTTTGTAAAAATCGGGCTTTTTTGAATTCCTTAGGACTGTTAAGCAACAATTTTATAATTATAAATTAATTTTGAAGATGAATAGAGAATTTAAAAATAAAAATTAGAATTGTACTAAACTATTAAAAAATATCTTACGAAATTTGTTTTCAACACCAATGTTTTTAAAATTTATATCAAGAGCAGTCAATGATTTTATTAGTTTATGAATAAAAATAAGTGAATAAAATTATATAAACGACAAATTTCGCAATAAGGCTATGCAAAAAATTACATTAATAGTACGAACTAAAACGTTAAATAATTCGTTCACTTCATCAAAAATGATATTATAAAAAGAACAATTAATCATAACTTCAATATATTTACATATGCTTTATTCGAATTAAAATAAACAATTACAAAAAAACCCCGAAAGCGAGAGATTAACAAATAATCGTGCTGACGCGTTTTATAAATTCCGCCACCCATGCGCGTTTTATAAATCCGCCAAAATGGGTTTGCGCGTTTTATAAATCCGCCACCATGCGCACCCCTACCATGCGCGTTTTATAAATCCGCCAGCGCGTTTTATAAATCCGCCAACATAAATCAGCATACATTATACATATAAAATTTATTATTTTATTATTATTAAACTATCTTAGTAGTAAAATAAAAAATATTTAGTGTTCTGAAATTTTGTATTTGTGTATTTCCATACCTATTTAGGCAATTTATTATTAATTAAAAAATATTTTTAATATAGAGTCCGTAACAAAATTACTAAATATAAGGCAATGAGACAATAGAAAAATTGCCTTGATGAAATTTCGGCATATTTTATAGCTTTTGGAAGATTAGAGAAATAGATTAACGCCTAAAAGCATTGAAATGTTTTTGATCTATAATTTTGCTAGCGAAACGGATAAAGAAAGGATTTTTGAGAAATTCACGTGTTTATTATGCAGTTTTGTTTCAATTTTTGGCAAATTTTTTTGGTATTTTGGAGGGTTTTTAGCAAATATTTGGTGGAATTTTTGGCAAATATATAGATATACATATTTGGAGTGCCCTAATTATCATTTTGTCGAATAATAATTAGCTTTAGACGCAAAATTATGTTTTAACTTATAGTGGATTTTTAAAAGCATAGGCTGGCGGATTTATAAAATGCGCTGGCGGATTTATAAAACGCGCATGGCAATAAAATTAAAAAATGTGCATGGTGGCGGATTTATAAAACGCGCTGGCGGATTTATAAAACACGCATGGGTGGCGGAATTTATAAAACGCACTAGCACCACAAATAATAATTAACTAATATTAAAGTTTGAGTAAAAGCAAATGAGAAACAATCTAAATTTATAAATTGTGACAAATTCTGACTATATAAAAACCAAACTAAATAAAAACAATAAATAAGTATTTCACTAATCTAAGTTAAAATATTAAAAAAAAGGCGAAAAATTCCAAAAAATAGCTGAAATATTTATAATAATAAATAAAAATTTAAAAAAAGATGAAGAAGAAAAGAATAATGTTACTTTCAATAAAAAACTTAACATAAATGACATGCGCATAATGAAAAATAATATTTTTAAATACGAGCTTATGTTCTAATCAAATTAATAAAATTATTGTTTCGATGCACAATTCAAAATACCATTTTCGTATAATAAAAGGTTCAAAAATTTCAACTTAAATTTACAAAAGTATTAATCAATTAAATAAAAAAAATAACGCTAATGACAATAATATGAGATACGATTTTGAAAAATACCCGTCCAGTAATAAAAAAATGGCCAAAGCACGATTAAAAGAAAAAACTGAGTGAATTGAAAATGTGCATTACTAATTTTCTGTCGGCAAAATAAAAATAATTAGATAATTCGACATTGATAAATATTTACAAAAATGCTCTAACGACGATTATATGCTAAAATGCAATACAGTGAATAAATAATGACACAAGATTTTTGAAAATAACAAGAATATTTTATTTAATGAATATTTCTGTATTTAAATTAATCTGTGCAAAAGCCGTTCAAAAAAACTGAAATTGAGCATGAATACAAAAGAAATAATTGGATAATAAACTACTTTATATATATGAAATAATTCTTCATTAATTATTAAAAATGAAAATTAATACGATTACTTAAATTGTTGAATTTAGTTTGAAAAGCATATAGCCTGTTAGAATATTTATTTAAAAAAGTGAATAAACAGTTCAATAAATAAAGTAGATACATAATAAAGTAGATACTTATTATAACCAATTTAATAATACAAGTAAAAATATGGCGAGTATTTTTGATATAAAAATTTTAAATTAAAAATTTATACGATTAAAATATTTTTAAAACAAAGTGATCGTTTTCCAAATTGATTTCACAATAATTTCTATTATTATTTTGATAGATAAAAATATAACATAAAAAATCTTTTTTTTAAATTAAAACGATAAAATTTTAATATTAATTAGCAAAAACAATAATAGCGACTAAAACTTTCTATATTTTTGCGTATATTTAGTGCTTTATATGTGGTCTTAATGATAATAATAATTATAATATATTCTGATGGAAAATACATAATTCAGCAACATTCATGACAAATAACAAAAAGATTCGCATAAGAAAATTAAAGTGATTTTTCGTTTCATAATTCAAATAATATCTTTACAAAAAAATATAAAGCTTAAAATTAATATGAATTTTCCGAAAAATAACATAAAATGACTTCATATCGATAAACAATTTTTTGGTCGGCTTCATAAAGAGTCTAAAAATTAATAAAATTAATAAATTTGGCTAATAATATTCTGAAAAAGCTAGAACATTATCTCAACAATTGAAGAACAAAATTGAATTTAATGAAAGCATTTGACATCGAGGAATTGAGCCACCACTTTGAACTTAACATTTTCCGTACGTGGGAACTGTACTTACGTAAACACAATCACTAATGTTTATGATAAATGGTCAAAAAATCATAATATAAAAATAAGCACACAACTCTGATAATAACGCGATGCAAAAAAAAAGTAGATAAATATTTTATTTCTTCATACTAAATTTAATATTAAATATTAATATTAAAAATTACACTATGATAATAAATTATAAAAAAAATATTACTGCATAATTCTTTTGAAAATAGTTTTCATTATGAAAAAGAAAATAAACTAAATAAATATACTTAAAGAAGCTCCTCCGCAAAAATTTTTGAAAATTCTTATTTAAAAAAACAATACATATAATTGCTAATAGTTATTTTATTTCTGCTCTGAGTTTGAAATTCAATTTAAGAACGATTAATAATAATAAACATGGAATTAAAATTTATGAATTTAAATAAAAGGCAATTACACTTTAATTTTAAGTTACTTTTTAAATAAGAACAATTTTAAGATAAACAAACTAATATGAAGAATAATCATTAACAAAATAGAACAAAAACATATAGATAAATATATAGTATTTTTTGTAATTAAATAAATAAAAATTAATATTTAAACATTGTTGATAATAATGAATAAGTGCTAATTTTAATAAAAACAAAAACTAATAAACATATAAAATAAAATTTATATGTTAGTTATATCATTTGTTGTTTTAAAAATTTGCCAAGAGGGTATTTATTCTATTCAAAAAATACAACAAAGAGATTTACAAGAAAGAAAAAATTTAGCAAAAATTTATTATTTCAAAATTATTTATGTAAAATCAAAATTAATGTATTTAAAATGAAATAATTAAAAAAAACATATTAATCTGTAGAAGCAGCCCTTTTTAAATTTTTATTAAGAGAAATTATCGTCAAAATAAATCAATAAATTGAATTATATCTATTAGAATTAAAGCAAATTATTCTTATACGCTAATAAATAATTTATATGTAAATTTTAAAAGATTATTTATGTCTTTACAAAAAATGTTTCTTTTTTAATTTTTTCTAATTTATTTACGTTCTTAAGATGAAAAATATTAGCCTTATATTTTGGACATTTTATTTTTTCATCTGTTAATTGTTTTTTATATTTTGCTAACTAATTTTGCGTAAAAATTTCAGCCGCGTGATAATTTAAGCAAAAAATTCCTGAAGGTATCAATTTTATCATAAATTTGGAAAAGAATATGCTCTCGCAAACATAAATGTTAACTTTTCAAATTAGGTGTGAAAAGTGTAACAATAAATTTCTTTACTAATTTCATGTATAAATGAAAATGAATCTGACATAAATCTGATATAATAATAATTTTACTCAAAGGGATTCGTGCCGTGGAACACAAAAAGGAATTGTATGCATTACTGACTTATTATAAGTAAAAATTCTTGTTGCATTAAGTTATTTGTATGTAATAAGCTATTATTATATTGCATTTAATTTTTTTAGAATTAATTTGGATGGTAGTTTGTATCTACTTTTATTTTTTGTTGTTGAAAAACTAATTGATTTTGTTTTGGTTTTTTAGTTAAATTTTGTTTGAAGATTTTATTTTATTATTTCCAAACTTACTATTATTTATCAAATAGTTTTAATTTTCTAATTCACCTTTTTTGTTATTATCTTGTTTCAGAGTTCCATCTTCTCCATTTTTTATCAAATTTAATTCTTCAGAGCTATGAATGATCAAAATGATGGTTTGAAAACTTAATTTAGCTAATAATGTATTAAAATTCTAATAAATTAATGTTTATTTATTGCCATAAATCCTTTGAATAAATTTTTATTAGTAAATAATCTTTCTGTCTGATTCTTTATTTTGAAATAGTGGAAAAATATATTTCACAGATTTCATACATGGAAACCAAAAATAATCTTTTTCTTTGTTTTTCTTCATATTAAAATCTTTTGCCTAATGATCTTTTCATATTTTTCTTTGTAGTGAAAAAAAATTTATTCTTTGTCTAAACATGTGGTTGTTTAATTTAATTTATTTTTTCTGGCTATTAAATTAAATTTATTTCTGTATAGTTCTGATAATTCGAAATAATACAATATTTTCGCTGTCCATCTATAATTCATAAATTACACTCCACACTTTTGATACCTCTTTAAAGTGATAGTTAAAATGATATGTAAATACGTTATTTGTTATTTTTAGTTAAATAATATTTTGGTTTTATTTAACAAAATAAATACATAATTTTTTATTGAATTGAACCGTTTTTCTTTATGTATAATTGAGTATAGAGATTGCATTGCATTGAATTTTCTTTTTTAGTTATTTTTTTTTATAAAAAGAAAACTTTCCAACCGTATATGTCTTTAATTGTTGACGTTTACATTGAAAAACATTAAAAAAAAATTGGGAACGTGCAGGCCTGTGAGTATTGTAGATGTAAACATTAAAATAGATAATTGGAATGTTCATACAAATTAGTATTAACATTTTTTGTTAGTAAATTTCTAATCTTATTTATTATATATTCATTAGTTAGTTAATAAAATTTTATTTTTCATTTTAAAATGATGTGATTAGAATAAGTTTTATTTTTATTATTCGTTTAGTTACCATTTTTGTGCATATTTTCAGATTTTTTTGCGTATTTTGCCATTTTTCGTTAAATATTTTCCGATTTTTTGCCATTTTTCGTCAAATATTTCTGATAATATCTCTTAAAAAAAAATTGTGATTATGCCTAAAATTAAATCCCAAATCTGAATGGATGCTCGAGTAAGTCAACAGTGAGCTTCACTGCCGAAAACCTTGAGAAATTTTTAATTTGCAATTGCAAAAAACAACCGATAAAATTTATGAGAAAAAAAATTTTTAAATTAATTTGCACCCCCCTAATTTTCAAGTTTTTTTGTGCATATTTGGTGCATATTTTGCGATTTTTGTGCATATTTCATTATTTTATTTGCATATTTATGCGCATATTTTGCATACTTTTGTGCATATTTTCGGCATACCTGAATATTATAAATAGATCGTCTTACATAAATAAAAAAATTCAATAAAAAATTAAAAAAAAGAAAATATTAATTTAAATAATTTTTACCCTCAACTTCCTTGTAATGGATGAGAACTTTTGGCAGCCTGATCTTGAAAAATGTAATAAACAAAAGAGACACGTAAAGATATAAAAAATAAAAGAATTTTAATTTATTAAATTACTTATTAAAAGTTACTCAGATAACGATAAAGAATAATCTAAATTTAACCTAATTTAAATAATGTACTGCCGGTGATTAATGTAATTTAAACAAGCATTTTGCGTTTGGTCATTTTATTATTACTGTTCCGGAAAATGATATTTTATTATAGATTTTTTAAACTATATTTGTTGGAGAATTTTTAAGTATTTTTTTTCTCAAATAATTATTTTTATATTTATTTCACTAAGAAATAAATCTTAATTATCTTATTAAGTAAAACCTACCTTATATATAATTTTCCTTTTCTGCATTTTTACTTGTGAAGTTGACCGCGCGTTTCAACTCAGTTAGGAATGACGCTTTTGGTCTCTTTTATTAGTAACTAATTGTTACACATTCTAAAATTCAGCATAACTTTAATAAGCTTTATTTTATTAATTTATTATTTCAAAATATTTATTCTCAATATTCATTTCATTTTACTTTTAAACATTCAAATCTTCTTATTTTTGCGATATTGAAATCAAATTTTAATTGTTTTTCATCATGTGATTGAATATTTATTATATAATCTTTGTCGAATAAAAGAATTCATTTTAAATTCTCCTCATCTTAAATTTTTAAAAGTAATGTTATTGTTATTTTATTAAATTATTCAATTATTATTAGTTTGAGTAAATTAACTATTACTTTCATTTAAATTGTAATTTTCAATAAAATATTTCATGTCATCTGTTTCGTCTTTAGTACCAGGCATTATTACAATTATTTTATACGCTCATTAACTGAATTTTTTGTGTGTTTAATTAACTTTTATTTTAAAATTCTTTTTATTCATTATTTATTATTAAAATAAATATCTTTTTCTTTGGTAGATAATTTATATGTATTTTCTTGGAATCATGAATTTTGTGTACATTTATTAATGTTATTTTGTTTTTTGTTATTTAATTAATTGAATCAATTATTCATAATGGTTACTTAGTACAATTTTATATGGTCATAAAGCTAATTTTGTCTTAATAAAAATAGTATATTTTTTTGCAATAATTTTTAATATTAACATCCCTATAGGGCAAATTTCCATTTTAAATCTCCATCAAAAATATTTTTATTATTTTTTAAAATTATTTTAAAATGTTTTTTTGGTAAATTTATTAAACTGATTGTAAATTAACACCATTGATGATGATGTCCCTGAAGAAAATTTTGTATATTTTTTAATTTTCATTTGCACAGTATTCTTTGCTTTAAAATTCTGAAAAATTACTAAATTGAAAAAATTATTAACATAATGCTCGTAAAGTTCCTATATTTCAATTTCATTATTTTTCAAATTGATATTGTTTTAGTTTTTAATTTAAATCAAAGACTTTATATATTTTTTAATTTATTTATTTTTATTTTTAGTTCAGGTAATTTAAAGTAAGATTTATTAAGTTACCACATAAATTATAATTTTTATTTATTTTAAATTGCTATTTCTTACAAAAATTTAAAGTGTAAAAATAATTTAACAAATTTTATTTTGAAAGTTCTTAGAGGATTGACGTCCGGCTGTACTCATAAGGGAGATTGAAAAAAATTGAAAGTAATTAAATTCAGGGCCCTCAACTGAAAATTTAAAAATGAGCATATGGCCGACAAAAAACCTTCATTTAAAAAATTTACAAAAAAGTTTATTTTTGATTTGAGCCAATTTTTGAGAAAAATAAGGAAAATTTGAATTTTTGACCGTTTTTATAAATATGATAATCTGTAGCATAAATTGTTTTTAAAAAGGTCATTCTTAGCGGTGTAATGTTTTTCGTCTTTTTCGTCCAAATTCCGTCTGACGAAAACGAACCGAAAATATTTTGACGGACGTAAACGAAACACGAAAACGAAACTCAAAAAATGATGAAAAAAGGGAACGACACGAAATTTCGCACACCCCATCATGGGACATAGATTTTCGAACTCGCCAACCGCCGAGCGGAAGTTTTATATTTTTGAGTGTTCCTGGCTTTCATTAAGTTAAAGTTTATTTTTATTAAAAAATTTTAAGACTAATTATAGAAAATAAAGAATATTATTACTGTTTTCTCGTATTAATTATAGAAAATAAAGAATATTATTACTGTTTTCTCGTTTCTTTTTAAGGTATTTTATTAATTCATAATAGAATTATTTTTTAGGATAATCCTTATAAATGGGGTTAAAATATTAAAAAAATATTGTTTCGAACAAATTGGCTTTTTTATGCTTTAAAAAATATTCTAAATGTTGCATTGGTCGGAAAGTATTTCGATGCTGTGTCATTTTTCTAATGAGTAAAATTTATGACTAAAATGATTTTTTTTTGAATTATAATTTTTAGTCAAATATATTATACTTATATTAAAAAAGAAAAAAATATTTCGAATAAATATTTCTGATTACTTTTGAAGTTCATTTAGCTAACCCTTCAAGAAATATATCTATTAATTTTAGATGTTCAATTATTATTCTGCTGAAAAAAATTGCTTTTAATTTTACAATCTTGGTAGGAATATATTTTTGATATTTTATGTATTGACTTTATTTCTTAATAATTACTAACTTATTGAATTCTTTTTTCTTTCTTAATGAAAATTTGTTGATTTCTTTTATTAATCCTTTTTAAAGCGCTCTTTATTTATTTATTAATCAATGAGTTCTATTCGTTTGTCTAAATAATGAACTTTATTGATTTTTAGTTCACTTTTGAGATAATCTATTTTTTTGAAAAGCAACTGAAGTTTTCTGGCCCAGCTTGATAATCCTTGGGTAGCAATTCTTAATTTTTTTGTTTATGAGTTGTAGTAATGGTCTTTTTTGAAATTTTATTCTTTTTCTTAAAAAAACACGACGATGCTTCTCACAAAATCTGGTCTTTTGTTGCCTTTATTACATTAAAAAAATTTCTTGTATCTTAATGCATTGTTGATGTATAACAAATTAAATATGAATTTGTTTTAAAATTTTAAATACAATTTTCCGCGAATAGTTTGATTTATGAAAATCGCCAAGTTCTTATTATATTCACTGAATTCTGGATCATGTTTTAAGTATATTTAAATTAAATTTGAGATTTATTACTATTACAATGCGAAGATAGAATAATTTTTGACAAATAAAACTACTACTTAAAAGAAAATGATTTATATTTTTGTCTTTCAAATTGTCAAAGATTTGTTTATTAAAAACTTTTTCCAAATAAATCGAGAGGCAGAATTGACCTCGCATAATGCTTTTTCTTATTTTCGTCGTGCTTATCTATAATTTTTTTAGTGATTTTGCTAATTAATGCTAATAATCTTAAATTAATTATTTTTATATGCTTTGATAAAGATAAATAGATAAATCATATTTTTAAACTTTTGTATATGAACCGCAGTAAAGGGACGTGTTCAATAGCTCGGATGAAATTTTATTTCAAATAATCAATTAATACGCAAAAGCTTTACACCGACATAAATAACAAAATAAATAAATAAATTTGTTCACTGAATAAGATGAGGGGGTTTCAAAATTACAGCATCAATATCATCGGTATGTTTTAATTTTCTTATATTTTTTCCTTATTTAATTTTGATGCTGGGTCGTTAATCAAAAAGCATCAAAATGGGCGTCACTAACCATAAAAATAAAAATTGTTGACAGAAAATTATTCATAACTTCGCCCAAAATGAATCAAATTTTGCTATCTTTATATTATTAAATAGCTCTAAGTTCAAAGAGAAATAATTGACGAGGTGATAAAATAAATTAAAATAAAAACCTTAAAATTATATAGAATATGAATAACTAGATTAAATGCCATTAAAAAATGCCTGCATGCAATAAAAAAAATTTTCAAAAATAACATCTAAAATACATTTATATATGCTTAAGAACGAATGTTAATTAGGCAAATATACTTAATAAAAAAAATAAAGAAAAAATTTCTTGATTTTTGACCTTTTCCCAAAAAACTCAAAATATTTTTACCATAAAATGGTATCTGAAAGAATTAAATAAGAATTAAATTTATATAGACATAAGCTTTCGTCAACTTACTTTAGTACAAACTACAATTTTTTCAAATTCAACGCAAGATTTATAAATTCAATAAGAGCATTTTACATATTTATCATTAAAAGATATTGGAGTATGATTAATTAAAAATTAAGTATTAATGAACTAAAAAGTTTGCAAACGGCGTGCCTTTATGTTTGGCAATGAAGTCTGTGCAGAACAACATTTGGTGATGTTGAGTCGGTGCGCAACAGAAAAATAGTTAAATTATTGAATATTATATTTATTTAAAAAAGAATATTTTTTTACAATCATTTTGGCTCTCATTCTCTTCTCTGCAATTCTTCTCAGCATATTACGGTACAGTTCACCCACACATCAACAGTCTTTATTCATCATTTGTCGTTTAAAAGTGGGAAGAAATTTTCGGCCAATTAGTTAGATGCTTTTCAAACCTTATACTTTGATCATATCATTTCGAGCTGTTAAGAATTTTTTGCCGATTTTCAGTTTAATTTAATGTAATTTGTATTTTTTTCATGAAATTTATATTTTCTATATTTTATGTTATAATTTCAAAAATACAAATTATAAACAAGCGGAAATCCAATGGCTGAAAAAAATTCATTAATTAAAAATCTTCCGAGCTCAAAATATCACCTTAAAAAAATTGTTGAACTGGGTAATAATACTTTTATATTTTATAAATAAAAAATAAATTAATACGCATAATTTACTTAAAAACCAATATTTTATTTATTTTTAATGCAATTGAATAAACCAAGAAAAGAAATCTATTAAATTATTTGACCAAATAGCATTGCGAATAAATCAAAAAATAAATTATAATTAAAAGAATATTCTAAAAATATTTTTTTCATTTAAATATTCTGTTACAAGAAATAAAAATATTAATTTTATATGAAACAAAAAAAGTTCTAATTTGAAAATCTCATAAAAATAAAATAAAGCTTTTGCTAATTTTACATATTTAGCAAAATAAGCTCGTTCCGCGTTCGCGCTCATATTCAAATCATGTCGTTTAAAATTTTAAATAAAATGAAAATAAATAAAAAACTTTAAAACCATAATGTAAATTTAATTTAAAATTGCAATACTTTTAAATGAATAGAAATTGTATAAAAAAAACTTAAAGAAATGCAAAAAATAATTTTCCAATATGCCATTTTATGATAAATAATATTGAAAATAATGAATTTATAAAAAGAAAAAGGAATTACAATAATTTTAAATTTGTATTAATGTCACCATCACAATAGCTCCCAAACACCCTCCTCGGCTATAGGAAAAATCAATGAAAGGACAAATTGCATAATTTAAAGCATTTATTAGTTTTGCAGAAACCTAATTATAACAGCAGTAGAAACGTTCATAAAATTATCATATCATAAAAATCAATTATTATGTGTATCTAACAACTAATATTGTATATAGTCAACAAAAAATAAATAAAACTTTTTTTGTATTAATAATAAAATGAAAATAATACAGCGTAAAAACGAAGCCATAATAATTAATGATGTCTTTAATTCAGGACAAAATTTTACTACTTTAAAATAAAATAACAACTGTTAAAAAGCACGTTATTTATGGTTAATACTAATAAAAAAAATTTTATTATATAAAAGTAAATGGAAATTAAATAATTTAAAATAGTAACTTCATTAATAAAATATCTTTAACTTTATTACGATAAACAATAACCATTGAAAAGACTCAATCAAGAGAAATAATTTTTACTAAATTTAATTGAATAAATGTAGGTAATAAATTTAATAATATAAATACATTAACAGATGAACTAATAAATAAATTGCAAAATCTTCGAAAACAAACTTATTTTATTTTAAAGAATTATCTCTACTAAAAATAAATAAATTTATACAATGTATGATCTAAAAACCTATATTAGCATTATTTTATTTATGTTTACAGATAATAAAAACTTAAACGAACTTAAAATTAAAAAAAATATGTTAAAATGAACGCATAAAACACTAATATTATTTATAATATGTGTTTAAAGAGAATGTCATTTCAACAAAATGGATAAATCGTCGCCAGAACATGATCTAATATAATTAATGACTAAACGAAAAATTTGTCAATTATCAAAAAAAAAAATTTAGGATTTATATTAGCATCGGAAATTTAATAAAGTTAAACTTTTCGTTTCATTAAAAAAAATCCATTATTTTAATAATCAACACGTATAAATTATAAAATAAATAATTTAGTTAAATATGAATTCAAAAATGCACATAAAAATACAAAGTTTTGTTCAACAATCAATGGAAGTTTGTATAATTTATAAAAAAAAATAATAAAATAAGTAGGAAGAAATTTACCTCATAATACCCGATTAAATTCAAATAAATGAAATAGAATTAATAAAAAAGAGATACCTTTCAAATTATTTACAAAACTCAAAAACTAAGTGAAAATTAATATAATGATGTACAAATTTTGTTAAAAATTAAAAAACTCACCAAATTACAATAAAATTCTTTAATTCAAAAATTATTTTCGAAATTTATATCAATTCAAAATATTAACTATTTTTTATGCTAAGCTGAATTCTTATTACGGCATTTAATCTGCGATAAACAAGATTTTTATTATATTTTAAAAAGTTTCTAAAAAGTTATGACTTGAGAAACTCAAAAAAGCAAGTTTTCTTGAACAATTTGGCATATACTTTAAACCTAATTAAATATTCTAATAAAATCATTTCTGGCTATCGAATGATATAAGGTTTTAAAATTTGCTTGCTTTTTTGGCAAAGTTATATCAAATTTTTTAAAAATTATTTTTGAGTAACGCCCATTTGATGGTTTTTGAGTAACGTCGTAGCAGCTCTAAATTATTTTTAATTGTCCTTCATTTCCATTGAAATAATTTTTTTAATTTAAAACGATCACACTTTTTCTTTTTCCGGGAAATTTTGTCCAAGGTTATGCAAACCTCCTCTGAAAATAGTCTCTTATTTTTTAGGATAAGCTTGCTTTATTATCTGTTTTAGAAGTCTATTGGGTATAAAAGTATTATATTTTTCCAAAGCTTATTAAAAATTCTTTATTGCGCAGAAATTTTTTTATTTTTAAAACAAATTTAAAAATACTAAACGGGAGATAAAATGAATCATAAAATTAAATGGTTAATTTTCAATAAAATAAGTAACAGTATTTTATGAAAAACATCGACCTGGATTTTATCATATTTGACCTGAGTTTTCTGGACAACAATCCAAGAAAACCCAGGATTAGGAAAGACCCAACTTGCCAGAAAAAAGAGCATGGGCTTAGACTGTGAAATTTTAACAAATTTAGTTTCTTAAATAGGTAAATGAAGTTTATTATTAGGGTTTTAATGAAATCTATTAATTATTCGCATTATAAAAAATTATTTACACGACTTTTATATATTAGAAAAATATTTTTAACAATAGTGATTTGGTTTACTTTAAATAATGAACTTTTGCATTTTTTATAATTTTTAGTTACCAGATTTATCGCGCTTTTGTCCTTTAACGATTACAATCTGCTGGAGTTAAAAGTTTAATTATTTTATTTCTTTTATTGTAAATTTGATATAATAGATATTGTTATTCTTTTTTAAATTTTAAATAAATTCTATCTTATTCTTTTGCAGTATGAATTTTTCATTTAAATTGCTGATTTTTTTTTCTTGCAGAAAAATCTTCTGCGTTTAAGCATTTAACTTCATGCCGAGGTGTAATTTTTTGTCAAAGATTCTTTTTCTTCGTTTGTTCAATTTTAATCGTTTAAATTTTATTATTAAGTTTATTTAATTAAAATATTTATTTATTTTATTTTTTAAAATATGTTAATTTGTTCCTATTTGATTTGATGTTCAAAATTTTGTGTTAAATATATTTTTTTAAATTCTTAATCGAAATACTACAAACACATTCGTATTTGTAGATTCAAAGAAAAATTTTAATATTTAATGGTTTATTTAAGAAAAAAATTTTTATTAAGGCTCGTTTAAAATTTAAATTTTCCTATTGACTTCAACTGAATTCTTGAAAAATTAAATTTAAAAACTTATTTATTACCGAAAAATTTTAATTATTTTTCTAATTTTAGGCCCTTTGAACTTTCGTTTAAATTATTATTATTCACTTTTTATAATTTCGTATTTTTCTTAAACAAAAACTTTTTGGTTATATTGCAATTAAAATGAAATATACGTCGTTTTTAGCCCACACAATTTTAGGCAAGAATATTTTTAAAAAAGAAAATGATTGTAAATGTTAAAATTAATTATAAATCCTAGAAATAAAGATAAATGACAGCTCACACCTTAAAGCAATTTTTTTCTTTTTTATTAATTAAAATTTATTTTTCAGTTTAAATACTGTTGTGTTAAAACCAAAATAGTGGCAAAAATAATGACGAACTGTCAGAAGAATGGCTAATTTGTGTGGCTAAAAGTCAAAAAATAATGATTCTACTTGCGAATAATGGCATTAAAAATGAGAATTCTGGGCTATAAATGTTTTTCCGTGTATTTGTCAGCGAAAAAAATGTTTAAAATACTAATCATATTCCATTTTATTTTTATTCTTTTTATATTATTTTATTAATTAAATTAATGCATTTATTTCGAACTAAATTACTGATGTTTATCATTTTTTTTTATTCGGATTAAGCTCTAGATTTTTAGATGTTATCTTTTGATGTTGAACAGTTCTTAAAGTGATTTCTTATATCATTAAATTTATTTTTAAGAATTTTCCATTGCCAGTAATCTTTTTACTTTTAGTTTGTTTAATATTTAAGTTCTTTAATGTTTAAATTGAATAATAAAGTGTTTTTTTAATTTCTAATTTATCTCAAATAATTTCTTTCGTTATTAATTTTAAAGATTAATTAAAATTTATTTATGTTTTTGTTTATAATAAAAAAAATTTAAATTTAATTTATTTATGTGTAAATCTTCCAATTATCGAACAGTTTATAAACAAATCTTATAAAATTTATATATAAATTAATTTTTAACATTACCTTTTAATGCAATGAAAACCGTTTTATCAGCCTTCTCAAAATTAAAAATGTTATTAAAGATTTTTTTGAATTACTTGTTCTTTAAATATATTATAATAAATAAATTGCTTTATACACTACAATTTATTCATTTTTATTTGGTTAATAATCATGCAAAAGACTTGTTGATTTGCGTCTTTTTTGTTGATCTGAATTTTTTTTTCTCGTGTTCGTGACCTTGTGCATTACGAAATATTAATAGTTGTCTAATTTTTTACTTTTTACAATATTTTAATAGTTGTTAATGTAATAATTTTTATTTGATTTTATGTAATTTTGGCTTAAGGCTTTGTGACATTTTAAGTATATTTCCAAATAATTTATTTATTTATATACTTTTTCGTCGCTAGATCAATTGGCTGTAGATAGTCAAATAATAAAATTATATTAATGTGTTTTATTATATGCTTTTTTGTTTTATCTTTATAAATTTTATTTCGTGATTAAAATGTTGTTTAATTCAGATTTACAAAATCAGAATAAATTTATATTTTTTAATTCCTTGTTTATTTTATATCATATTGATATTTTGTAATTATTAATTGCTTTTCCATATAAAAAATTACTAACATTTTGCTTAATGTAGAATTTTTAAAATGACCGTTTTAATTAAATCAACCTATAATAAGCTCTCGTTCGTCTTTATAAATTGTCCCAAGTTGTTCCTTTTTATTGATTATATTATTAGTTTTACATTTAAGTAATTAAACATTTCTTCATGATTATACAGAAGATTTAGATTTAAAAGAACTTAATGTCTGATTTTACTTGTTTTAATTTTTTTTGTTTTAAGTTAAATTTTATTAAAAGCACAAATAATTTGGAACTAATTTAATATTTTGAAATAAATTTTATATAAGCATTTTTCATCCAGCAAACCCATTAAAGCGCTATATTTCTTATTTATCTTCATTTTTAAATTATTTATTCAAACTACAATATTATAATTAATACCAATTTTATACGATTCACTTTATATCACCAATGAAAATTGTTAACATTTATGATTTTATTTTAAATATCAAAGTATTTTTTAATTTATTTTAAACTTTTTTAATTTAGTTGCTGTAATGATTTTTTGTTCCTCTGTCTTGACTGATTCTTTCTTACCTTATTGATTTATTCTAATTGTATTAATTTTTCTACCTTTTTATTATTTAAGGGAATTTGAAATATTTCTCGTTATACTGTTGACAAAGTAATTTATTTTGATAATTTTTCATCAATTATAAATCTTTATGTATATCTTAGCTTTCTTAAGTTTATGTTTTCATCTTGACTACTTACATTTCTTGCTGATTGAAGACTTCTTCATTTTATTATTATTATTATTAAATATGCTAACAAAATTTGTCGGAGTCACCTGATTAAGAAATAAAACATTTAAATTTTACAGTTTAACTTATCATTTGTTACATTCAATTTTTTGTTTATTTAGCTATTTCACTTCAGTTTAATATCTTTAATTGTATAAAATTTTATTCATTTTATTTCTTTTTTTACAAATATAACATTACATATTCTTGTTAATTTATTTAATCACAATTAAGAAAAAAATAATATATATAAATTTTAAATATTCCAGTTATGGTAGGTAGACAGAATAAACAAAAAAATTGGAAATTTAAGTCTTTTGATTTATATATATTTTTAATGTTCTGATGATTTGTTTATTTAACAGATTTAGAATTTTTCTGTTTCATTTATTTCATTCAAAGTCAAGAATTTGTATATATTTTCGGTATGTAAATATTAACTTTTAATTACTATGTAAAATATTTATTATTATATAAGAATAGATAATTATATTTAATCAACTTGACATGTTGAGGCCTAATTCGTTCATATTAAATTCGCACTTTTAATTAATACATTTAATTATAATAATTTTGGAAATTAATTTGTGGAGAAATAATTAAAATAATAATTTTTATAATTTTTGTTTGAATAATTTTTTAAATTTCCATTATTATTCGTCATTTTTTTTAATAGAATTTATTATTTTATTATATTGTATAAACCAAATTCTTTTATTATAGTAATTTTTATTTTTTTATATAATATTATTTGAATTTTAAAACTAAATAAATTTTATTACATTTGTGTGTTTTATTAATCTTATTCAATTTTATTCTGTTGGCGTAGATAGCTAATCAACAATCCATCCTGTTTTGTTGAAGTAATTAAGTTATTTTGATATTGATATTTTTATAAATTTTAATATAAGATTAAGAATAATTTTTCAATATTTTAGTGAATAAAATATTTAACATTTCACCCAATTATTGACTTATGAAAATTAAGTTTTACTTGTTTATTAAAATTGTTGTAATGTTCAATAAATGGTTCTAAATCTTTTCTTTTTGAAGTTCGAAAATTACTTTAAAATTTGTTTGATGGTTTCATTATTCACAATGACAAACTTTAAATTTTTGTTGCATTTTGTCTATATTTAATTTAATAAAAATTAAAATGTAATTTTGTATTAATACCATGTTTTCCCAGAAATATAATTCCATTTAACCTATTTATTTAATTTTTAATCTATTTACTTTTATTTTTACTAAAATATTTAAATCTTTGTTTTTTTTTTACTTATTATTTAAAAATAACCGGTTTTGTTGTATGAAAGCTGTGCGGAATATCAAATTTGGATTTATATATTTTTTTTAATTTAATACCTCCTATATGAAATTTGTTTTTATTTTTTTAAATTTTGACTACATAGAATTTAGTATATTTAATTTTACAATTAATTTCCTTAAAATATTGTAAGCTTTAGATTTTATTTCTTATAATTTAAATTTTTATAAATTCTTTTAGTCCTGAGAACCAGTTTATTGTAGATTGATAATGAAATATTTTAATTATTTTACTTATGTGTTTTTTTCTATATTTTTTTTAGGATTATTTGTATATGTAATAATTTATTTAAAAAAGAAAATTTTACTCAAAAAATATATTACGTCTTTTTTTTATTATGTTATTTATAAGCGCTGAAAGCAAACTCTCAAATCAAAACCGTGTTTATGATTATTTTATGTCAATGAATTGCTCGTCAATTCTGATTTAATTTATTTTATTTATGATTTTTTAATAAAATTTTATATTCTAAGGTATTATATAAATTAATTTTTAATATTTAATACTAGAAACATTAACAACGTTTTTGTCCAATTAATATTTTAAAACCCGTTTTTTTCCGAAAAATTATTTTTTTATTTTTTCTTATTAACACTTCATTAAATGTATAATTACTTTATATTTTGATGGGATTTTTTAAATGGTCACTGCTTTTAATAATAAAAATTCATTTATTTTACAAATTTATTTTAATTAATTTTCTTAATCCTTTCATAATTCGTCTTTATTTTTTATTAAGAATTTCATATTTTCTTTTAAAGATATCAAATATAATTTACAAAAAAACTTAAACTAATTCATTATAATTTATGCTCTTTTAGCATCTTTAATCCTTGTTCGCATTTTGTTAATAATTAAAATTTAGGCTTGGTTCTCATTTTTTTACTTTGAGTCCATTTAAATAAATTTTTATTATATTATATTATATAGATTCTTTATACATGCAATTTATGATTTATTATTTTATATTAGTATTTTTCATATTCTAAAAACTCTATTGTATTTTTAATGGTATAGTTATTTGTATAAAAAATAATTGATGCTCCAATTTCACGATATAATTATTGTAATCAGTAAATTTTAATCACATTGCTATTTTATTTATTATATTAACACTAATATTTTTTATGTCTTTTGTTTTATATTTATTTCCAAAATTATTTATAATTCTTTTTATCAATATAGGCTCTCAATAAAGCTATTCAATTTGATTTTTGGTAAATTAAATTTCATGCATTTAAATATTTAACGAAAATAATATTTAAGGGTGTTTGACAAATTAGTTGTCAAATTTTTTTGCACTTTAAGCCATGAGAGTTTCGAATTTTGTAAGGCTTCGTCCATATTAATTTAAATATTTAGATAATAATCTTTCAAATAATTAGCTCATTATCACTTTTAATTATTAAAACTTTAAATAATTAGTTAAGTAGATTTATTAAATTACTCAAACTGTTAGAAACACTAAAATGTATTAAAAAAGTAAATTGACTTTTTGTTTGTGAAAGATGTTACTTTAAGAACTATAATATTTTAAATACCCTTGCTAAATAATAATAAAACGAGAATTAAATTTTATGTTGTTGGAATATTTTTAAAGAAAATTGAGCTTATAACTTTCCGATTTTTCTTTTTAAATAATATACATTATTTCGGAAAATAAATATTAAAATTAATTTTTGAAAAAAAAAGAATTTTAAGTGCAAATATATATATTTTTCGAATTTATCAAGATATTTTTAAAATAAAAAATAAAATAAAATGGTGATTTTTTAAATAAAAACGGCATTTTTCTTTAATAAAAAATAATTAATTTAAAATCAGATAATCTCAATTCAAAAATAATCTACCAAATATATAACTATTGTTATATTGCAGAAAAGACACTTTTATATTAATTTTAAAAAATAAAAAAAAAATCGAATTTTGTTAAAAAATTGTTTTTTATATATAAAATATTATTCAATAATTATTATGGCATGATTTAGTTTCAAAAATAAAGGCTGCAAAGCGAGAAATAGTAACAATTAATAAACAAAAAGGAAGATATAGAAAAATCTTATCTTCTAAAGTAAATATTTTAAAATGTTCATTGTATAATATATAAAATAAAGTAAAAATAATTTTAAACAATTTTCACCATACGTGTTGAGCTATTGCTAATTATTCAACTTTAGCAATTTTGACTATATTTACTATTAAATTACTAAATTTACTTCGCAATTGGCAAGCATAAAAAAGTGCGCGGATTAGTATTGTATCTATAATTTTAGACAAATCAACGCAAGATTTAAAAAGTATTAACAATCAGTTAGCTTAAATTTTATAATTATTGAACAAAAATAAAATCAAATTATATAAAAATAAATGAAACAAATATACAAAAAAAAGATAAAAAAATAAATATTTTATTAAAATTTTTAAATTTATAGCAATTGAAATATTATTTTTCGAAGAGTAAATAACTTAGTTCAATTTCAATCAAATTAATATTTCATGGTATCTTTCAATGACTTTAAGGGTTGTTTATTAAAATATTAATTTAGAAAATTTTTATATGAAATTATAAAAAAGTTAAGGTCCAAAATTCTCAAAAAGTTCTGAGTCAAATTATTTTACTAAAACTTTTAAAACTCGATGAAATTTTTTGAAATTTAACCATAAATAGAGAATTCTTAGGACTATCGAATATACAAATACATTTTGACTGTAATTGTATTTTAATGACTTAAAATTTTAAATGTTTGTATGACTATCGCAAAAAGCACAGCCTCTTCGATGCTTTATAACTTTTTTTCAGCAGCAAGTAGATAAATCTTTTTTTTTAGAATTTAAAGTACACTATTTATTCTATTGTTCTTTAAAATTTCAAAAAATTTTGTTTAGTTTCAAAAAAGTTATGGCCAGAAAAAATTTCAAACTTAAGATTAGTGGAATTTAATAACCATAACTTTTTTTTATACTAATTTAATAAAATTGAAAATTAATATTCTGATAGACAACACTTAAAGCTATTGAATGATACAAAGAATTATTAATTTGGTTAAAAATGGACCAAGTTATGAATTTATGTGTCTTACATTTTTTTGTTTTCTACCTCCTTCCTACCACTTGGCGGTTTTTAGGAAACGCCCACTTGGCGCTGTTTTTTTAATTGTTTAAGAATATTTTCAATTAGGTAATATACTTTTTTTAATCTAAATATTTATCATTTAATTAAAAGAAAACATTTTTTATCTAAACTTTTATGTTAAATGTATTTTATTGAATTCAATCAAATTTTTCCAAAAATCACCGGGCTTTAATTAAATCCTTATTTTTTTCCTTATTTGCTAATTTTGATCGACTATTCAAGTGTTTTATATTATTTTTTTAAATGAATTACATATTTATTGTTTTTAATTTAATTTAAAAAATAAACCATTAAATTCAATTGTTTTTGTGAATTTTTATACAGATTTTGTTAAAATAAAAATTATAAATTATGATGTTTAAGTTTATTTGATTTTTTTTTATTCTGACAAGTGAACATTTCGAACTGTAAGTGTTCAAATCACTTTAAAACCACTTTTATCGTGTAGAGCATGGTTGATTTACTATTGTAAATTTTCGGCTTTTTTGGCTACGGCGCCAAAAGTGATCAGAAAAAAGTGATCAAATAAAAATGCCAGCAAAAATATGTTAATTTGATTCATTTTTTCCTCTTGACCATTTGTCATGGGTTCAGATCCGCTGGGCAGATGGTGAATTTTTTTGAATTTTTTCAAAGTGTTATTTTACCTAGCATATTTTTATTAAGTTATTTTATTTAGTTTTATGGTTCTATTTGATAGAGAATTATTTTCTGATCATTTTAAAAAAAAGTTTGATAACCTTATCATAATTTTTGAATTTTTGAGGAATTTTTAAAAATTTTGTCATTTTTAGTGATTTTTCTAAACTTTGATCACTTTTTTCTGATCACTTTTGGCGCCGTAGCCAAAAAAGCCGAAAATTTACAATAGTAAATCGACCATGCTCTACCATTTTATCATTTAAAATTTGTTAAATAATTACTAAAAATATGAATTATTTTATTTATACTAATGACCAATTTGAGTTCATTAATTATCAACTTTAAAACATTTTTTCTGTCCTGTAATTCAATATTAATAAAATTTTATTTCAACATATTCTAAAGCAATTTTTTTATATTTATTAATTTTTTGATAATGTTATGGAAAAAATTATAAAAAATATTTCTATGAAATTGTATAAAATTATCATCCATTTTTTTTTACCAATTTTAATAGAATTAAGAAAAGTTAAAGCGGTAGAAATAAAAATAAATGTAATTAAATTTATCAAAATTCTATAAATTCTTTAATATTTTATGAAGCACTTACATTTGTATATACTTAAATAAAATGTAATAAAATATGAAATTATTTAATTTAATTTTTTATTTTAATTTGAAATCAAAAACAAAGCCAATTGATTGTTAATGACTCCGCCAAAACTAACCGGAGGCAACCCCGAACCATTGGGACGTCGCCGAGAAAGAAGCGCCATCATAATTAAATTTTTATAAAAATAAAACATATCATTGATTGGTATAATTTTTTGATTATTATATTTTGGAAAAAATCGAGGAGAAATTAGAAAAACATAAAAATAAATAAATAAACAACTGCCAATGACTTGAAGATTTTTTAAAATTTTGCATGACAATAAACTCTTTAAAGTGAAATTAATACAAAAGAAATAGGAATAGGTTGATTTATTCTTACTATTGATCTTCTAATGATTTTTCATTATTTACGAATTTAAAAGACTGACAAACCTTAAAAAGGAAATGATAGAATAATTAAATATAATTACATTTTAAAATGAAAATATATATATTTTAAAAATGATCTCGCAAATAAAAGATGCAAATAACATTTTATGTATGAGAAAGAAAATAATTCGTAAGTAGTTAAAGACCGGTCGACCGGTCTTTAACTACTTTCGTATTGGAAATATATTTAAAAAAATTGAAGGAAAGTTTAAACGATACAATTCTTTTGCGCAAGATTATAGAATAAACCTCAGTATAATATTATTCGAATTCAAATTAATAAACATTAGGCAATACATTTAATTTCACAAAAAAAAACTATTCGTAAAAAATTTTAAAAGGAATAAATTTAAAAACATAAATCAATTGCATTTGAATCAGTCAGCGCTTGGTTTATCCAAGACTTTAAAATAATAAATTCAATCAAAAGATGACGAATAATAATAAAGTTAAAAAATTAAAATAATTTTATTAATAAGAAAGCTATATAATTAAACCATTATTTACGCGAATAAATTAGATAAAAATATCATTTAAATTTGAGTCATTTTATCAATAAGTATGTTATTACAATCAGGGAAATGGTGCAGTATTCTTTCTAAAATTTCTAGAGCGTGTTTTCGAGGTTGGACAAATCCTGAATGGGTAGAATAATAAATTCTTAAGAATGAGCTATTAAAGGTATAAAGAAGTCAAATTATTAGTTGGGATTTTTTGAAATTTAATTATTGATCTCTCATTTGTTCATGACCCCATAAGGCGTATCTAAGTTTAAAATTTGAAAGCTGCGGCCCGTTTTCCAAAATTTAAATCAAAATGAAATTTGCTGGCATATATTGACTGTTGGAAAATTGTCGCGGAAAGCGACTTAATTCATTGAAATTTAATTTAATTTGGATATTATTTTGTTGATTTATTTTTTACAAAATTATGTTAACATATCATAAAAACAGATCACATATGCAAAAAAAAAAGTTTTAACAATATGAAAATTTTTAAATAATAATTTTTTTAAATGCAAATTAAGAGAAATTATTAATAACAAATAAATTTGAAAATTGTTTTATAAAACATTGATAATATTCAAAATTAGATTTTTTTTTTGTATTCAAATAAGCCAAAAATTATCACGATAAACAAAAATATTTAACAAGCTTACTTTTACAATGGTCATGCATTTATAATTATAGTCAACTTTGACATTAAAATGGGATTGAGCCTTACTTTAATGAATATAAATAGCCCTATAATATTATTACATAATATAATATGCAAATAATATAATTATTTTTTTTTAATTTAATTTTTATAATATGACAAACGAAATGAATTTTGGCTCATCGAAATGGATATGATCTCTTTTCGATAAAAAAATAATATTTACATACATGTGGTGAGCAGTTAAACACCGAAATTCTTGTGGACCTATTTTATAAACAAAAAATTCTATTTTTCTCAAAATTATAAATCAAAAATTACTAATTCAAATTTAAAAAAGTATTTAATTTTTAAAAAACGATCCAACCAGAAACTCAATATTATTTACAAAATATTTAATTGCAATCATATTACATCAAAATACTTGAAAATTTATGAATATAATGTTTAATAAATAATTTTTTATTAAAAGAAAACAAAAGATTTAAACTTAATATGTAAACAACAAAAAAATTTATAAATTTATAAAATTAAATAATTATTTCAAATTTTTGAAAATAAGATTTTGGAATAATGAAACCCGAGAAAAATTCAAATTATTTAAAGGTGGCGTCTGACCGGGATAAAAAGAAGCATTAGCAAGTAATCATTTAAAAAATCCAAAAGGCATTGACATATGTCACAGATAACAATTATAAATGTATAATTTATTTTATCTAAGATGTTTGAATTTAAATGATGAAATCGCAGCCTTATTAATGATAGATAATGTAAAAAATAAATAAAATATAAAAAAGCAAAGCAATTGAATAATTTGTTAAATTAAAAAAAAGAGTATTTTTGTTTTAATTTTTAAGATAAACCTTGAGGAGCGCTTTAAAAATTCAATAATAATGTATTTGCAAAAAATTTAATAATATTATATATTCAAAGTACCATATATATTTTTTTGCAAGTTTCTAAGCATGACTAATAAATGTTTACCATAGCATTCACTTGTATTTTTTATGGAATATAATGAATATATAAATTAATGAGATTAATCACTACAAGTAAAATAGAGAATTTTTTAATTAGAGGTTAATTCCGTCAGCTATTTAAAAATTATGACTATTCGATTGAAAAACGTTAAACTTTTATTTGTTTTGGATAATTTTAAATTTATCTTGTTAAATTTTTTCAAAGCCATTTTGTATCTAATGCATAAAATTTTTAAATTCTATTAGATTATTTGTAAATATTTATAAATTTTCCAATCTGATATTTTATTTTATAAATATGTCTTCCTTTTATGTAATTATTCATTTTGATTCAATGTAACATTAAGAAACTTGGGATGCCACATCTATCTGTTGTTCCGTTTAAAATTGAAATTAGTTGATTTATATTGCCTTGATTTCTGAGATAGTCAGAATGATTAGTACGTTTAATTTTTTATTAATTTATTTTATATTTAAAAAATTTATTTTTTCATGCAGAAGTAACAATAAGTTAATTGATTTCAAAAGTCTACACCTTACCTTTTTTTCTTTCCATTTCAGTATTTCTTTTCTCGAAATACAATGTATATTTATTGTGCTATCAAAAGTTTCATAAATAAAATTATCAAAGGTATATTATCTATTTTTTTGGAATTTTTATATTTAATTGTATTCTTGTTTGATAATCTATAAATTAGTTGAATTATTAATTTGTTTGCAAAAAAACTATGTATAATATTTTTTTTAAATATTAAATTTTTTACATTTGTTTTTTTACTAAAAAATCTAATAATTTAAATATGTTAATTATTATTTATTAGTATGTTTACTACTTTTGGATGACAAATCATTTAACATTATATTTTCGAGAGTTTAATGAATTTAAATAAATATAAAAAAATCAATCTATTTGTTAAATCTCTTGGCAAGTAAGCATTAAAGAAAATAATGAAATAATAGAAGACCTAAGATGAAGGCAAATAAGTCAATAACAATAAAAATAAATAAAAAAGAAAATTTAAAATTTGTCTAAAATATTTTCCCTTTTAAATATACATAAAAAAATAAGTTATAATAATAATCAATCCAAGATCTCAAAAATTCGCAACTATTAAATAAGGATACGAATCAGAAAAATGTCAGATTAAAAGAATAATTTCTTTTAATTTCTATTGTTAATTAAAAGTAATAAAATCCAATAAATCAATTAACATGCAAAACAATTATTTTTCTGATATAATTGATACATGATCGGCGAAGAAATTTAAAGTTTTGACAATTTAAACATTCTTTCGGCTTTTATTTTCCAGATAACAAACACTGATTTAAATTTACAAGATCATATAAAAATGTGAGATGTAATTCTATATTATATTAAATAACAGAAGTTTTATAATTTTTTAATTGATGTTATTAGCTAGCTTCGTAAAAAAATAAATATCATTTTGTTAATTAAAGACATATATAATCATAATTTATTTTCTCTTATTTTTAGCGTATATTACAATTGATTTATTCGAAGAATTAGTAGTAAAACAAAAAATATAAAATGATAATAGCCTCTAATGTTACAATGACAAATTAAATCGATTGTTATGAAGCAAGAAAAACCAATCGGCCGCCTACACGATAAAAACTAAAAATTTACATAAATAAAAACTTTAACGATTAGTCGGTTCAATGAAATGAATATTACATTTAAATTTTTAAATTACAGTCAGTCAGTCACTCAGCTGGGTTTATTAATAGTACGAAAAATACAACAACAAAAAAAAAGATTAACAATTGAATCAATCTCTGTGGATGCATAATAATAAAAAATTCATAAGGGAAAATAAAAAAACTAAAAAAAATTGCGATCAAAATAAATGTTACTTTGCATAAATGATAATCAGGAAAATTGCTTGCACTGACGACTGACGATTGATTAGCAGCAGCTAAAGTTTTTTATAATAATGAGAAACTAATTAAATAAATTTCTATTGAATTTTTTACAATTAAATAATTTGTTAGTTGAAAACAAGACGAATAATAAAGATTTTTTAAGAATTATAAAATGTTTGTACAAATTATATCTGTGACGAAATAATTATAAAAAATTTAATAGTTTGTAAAATCAACTAACTTTTTCCACCTAAATTTACAAGAATAAAAACGAAATTAAAAGAAATATATGATCTTAAAAATATATCTATTAATTAAAAATAAACTTCATAAAATATTGACGAGAATTTTACTAGTAGTTGCAATTATGATATAAATTTGACGATATACAGTCCATCCGTAACAATGATTTTTTCTATGGCAAGAGCGCTCAGAATATAAAAAAACAATAATGAAATACACAAAAGTTTCATTATAAATTTACAAAAATAAGATTTAGAAAGCTGATAAAATACAAAATAAAATATTTAAAACAATAAGGCAGATGAAGAATAAATGATAAAAGCCTTTTGTGACCATTTTGTCAACCATCGACGACAAAAATTCGAATAAACAATGCTAAAATAATAGTGCAGTTAATTATAGAAAGAAATATTATTAATCAATTAAAAGTACAGTACAAATTTACTCATTCAATTTGTTTGATTACTATGCGAATTAAAAAAATATATAAAAGTAATTACAAAAAAAGGAATTCGCATTTAACATTTTGTGAACAAGTCGAATAAAAAACTTAAACATTTTACATATTGAAAAAATAATCTTATAATCAAAAAGAACATAATAATATTATTTAACCAAATCATTACAAATTGCTTATGATTTAATTAATACCATTTAAAATAAATTCCAACATAAATGCTATAAGTTAAAATGTTAGTAATTTTTTATATGGAAATAGCCATTAAAAATATATTTGCATGAATTCGTTGGACCAATAGTTCAGTGGAAATATTCCACTAAGCCATTAAAACAAAAATTATTTTGGCCAAAGCCCATAAAATCGAAAAAAAATTTGCCACATATTTCAATAATAAACAATTTTTTGAAAAAAATCTGAGAATTATTTACTTTTTCAATTAATCTAAGTTATAAAAGTTAATGAAATAAACCTATTTGTTAACTATGCTGTGACAATTTGTAAAAAAAACCATAAAATTTACTAAGGAAATAATTTAATTATTATAAAAATATTCTTTATATTGTATGTTTATACTACAAAATTTATTTAAAAAAATTAACAATAGAATCAATCTCTGTGGATGCATAATGATTAGAATAATAAATTTGCATTTATTGTGAACCAAGAGAAATTTAAACAAATTGTCAATTTATAAAAATTTAAAAAATTCATAAAAGGTAAAATAATAGAAAAATTAAGACAAATCGCGATCTAAATATATATTACTTTTACATAATAACACGGAGTAAAATAACAACCCTTCGTGGTAGCATTAATAAAATATATTTGTTAAATAATAAATTTATTGAAAATTTATCTTTTCGTAAAATTTATACCACCCACTGGGTTGTACAGACAACATGCGAAGAACCTTTCAAATGAGAATAATTTTAATAATAATCTATATAATTCTAATAAAGCATATTGTTGTTAAACGAATAACTTTTGTCAAAAGTTTAATTGAAAAATCCAAAATATATAACGAATTTAAATAATCAATTTAATATTATTTTATTAAATTATAACATAGTAACTATTCTTTAATGAATTGTTTCAAAGCTCATTATTAATGTGTTCTATTGTACAAATTTATTGTAAAAAAAACTTGTATAATTTATTTCCTATTGATTATTGAATCGATAAATATCATGATATTATAATTCAGTTAAAATTAATTTAGCAAAGACCTTTCAAGTAAAAATAAAAATAATAAAACAAATTGATCATGAAATCAAATACGGCACGCACATGAACCCATGACCTGGTCATATAGACATGAGATATCAAAATAACATATATTTCAGCTAAAAAAAAAGTTGGTGTATTATCACATTATATGCTATGATTAAAGCAATAATAAATACACATTAAAACATTAAAAAACAAATAATAAATAAAATTATCATTAAATTTTTTGATAAGTCAAAATTATTAAAATGATTAATTCATTTACTTCGATATTGATAAATTATAATATTTATTTTACAAAAATACACAGGCATTTGAAAAAAATTTCGAAATTTGCTTTATTAATCAACAAAGAAAAAATTAATAATTTATAAATACTGCCTTTAATGTTAAGCTGGCTGGTGTTTTTAGTGTTCTTTTAAAAATTTAGAATATGAAATAAATAGATACAAAGCTTATAATAAATTTACGATATTCTTAACATTTAAAATTATTAAAAATATATATATTACCTTATTACCTAAAAAATAAGATAAAACAATACGAATAAATGTTAAAAAATAATTTAAAATAAAAAGTAGAAAAAAATTATTATAACATGAAGCTATAAAAGCGAGCAATTTATGTTGGCGACAAAATACCGACATAAGGACAACTTCGGAAAATTTGGTAATAAATAAAAAAAAATTACACCATAAACTATTTAAAATAAACTGAATGAAATGAATTATATTGATAAAAATTTTGAAAAACTGAATCCATTTGAAATGAGAGGAATTGTAAAATCAAATAAACTTACAATCTTTAACTATTAATTTTTAAAATAGTTAACTCAATTTAAATTAAAAATGCTAAAATAACAGCGACAATTAATATCATATAATTAAATCGTTAAAAAAATATTTTTAATAACCAAAGGATTATTAATTTATAAAGCTTAAAATTGTTTGCCAAATAGAACATTATTGAATGGCTATGCATGTGATGATACAATTGGTGACCTCAGTTAAATATATCATATTAACTTATATTTAAATTTCTTTAACTTAAAATAATCGATGAATTAAAAGATTATGTTATTATAAAATTAAAAAAGAATAAAAATTTTAAATTAATATATTACAAAAAAGGCTTTGAAACCATTTAACTGCATACTCGCATTACTTAAATAAATAATTTATAATTAATAATGAAAGGAAAAAAATTTAAAGGATTTCTATCGAACATTAATCTAAATAAATTTTTAAAACTACATCATAATAAAAATAAACTGAACCTAAACGCTTAAAAGAAAAAACGATATTTGATAATTATTCAATTTATGTAGAGAAACTAGCAAATAATGATAAATAGTAATTTAATAAAATATTTTACATTTTAAATTTTATTAGTTTCTAACAATATAAAAAATTTCAACTAAAATATTAATTTGATTTTACTAAAAAACAGTAAATTAAAAGACAAAATAAAGTAAAAAGTAATCATCCAATTATGAGTAAAACTAAAAATGAGATAAAGAAAGAAAATGGTGTAAAAACTGAAAGAAATATGGCAATTAAAAAATATAACTTTATCAATAAAAAAATATAAAGAAAATAAGACAGAAACTGATTAAATAAAGAAATTTATTTTTAAAAATAATACACACTATGAATTAAAAAATGAATTAAATTTGAAAATAATAATAAATAAAAGTTCACACAAAGAAGGGGTAAGTTGATTAATATAAAATGACTGTTAATTTATAAAAAAATACAATATAAAATTATCTGACAGAACAAACAATCTTGTAGCACTGTTCATACAAGAATTAAAAAAAAATTAAAGAAGCATTATTTAATTATTAAATAATTATAAATCACATGAAAAATGGTAAATGAAATTTAATAAATTAAATTACGCTATTAGAAAAACTATTTACCTCATTTTATGCAAAATACAATAGTAAACAATATTCTTAATATTTTTTTAATTGTCAAATTAATTATTCTTTATTGTTTGAAAAATCTATAAAAAACTACAAAAGCTTTTAAAAAATAATTTAAGAAAATTTAAAATATTTTATTAATTTCATTACTAAACAAAAACAAAATTATAAAAAAATATTTATTGAAAAAACAATTCGCGGAGAATTCATTTGTGTCTGCGATACTGAACAAGAAAAATATGATTGTAAATTCTGTAAAAAAAATATATGGAAAATTAAAAACAAAATAAAGAATGAAAATAGTGTGAAATTGTTATAATTTCGTAATTTTTATAGATTAAACATAAATAAATGCTCACAGAATTAGCTAAATTAATGTATGTAAAAGTTATTAATTACTGAAAATCAAAATAAACAAATGGAAGAAATATTATGGAACTAATATATTGAAATAAATACTAAATTTAATAAACTTAAAATATGTGCATAAAATGGACTCAAATTTTCAAAATATTTCGCTGCAGCGCCTATCTGTGCCCTGAGTCTCCAAAATTTTTTTGGAAATCATATTTAAATTATATTTTTTAAAACAAAGAGTTTATTGAAAAAGTTTGACATTGTTTTTCCGTTTTAATAAAATGTTTTGTATTTTATATTTCTATTATTTTTTATAATTTTTAAATTATTTTGTCTTTTCTATTTGGTTTTGTAACAACCAATATTTCTTTATTGTTGTTCCTTGAACACAAAACTTGTCCATCTTGAGGCGCTTCTTATCTTGCCATTATGCCATTATGAGCTTATTGTAAATAATGTTGTATGATGGTTTTTTATTTTTTTAAAATTATTATGTAAATAATACAATTTCTATTGATTATTATAGCAATTAAACAATTAACAATAAAAAATAAAAACTATTCGGTATTTATATGAAAATCTAAAAGGAAAAATTAAACACAATTATTCTAAGCCACAAAAATATATTAATTATACGACAAAATAAGCAAACAAGCATCTTAATGCACCGAATTTATTTAAAAAAATCGGTAAGAAAAGCTAAAAAATTCATTCAAAAAATCTTTTATATAATATTTTTTATTTTTGATATTAATCGATTAAGGAATAAATTACTTATAATTATAGTAAAATAAAGAACTTTTATATTTATAAAAATTTTGTGACTGTAGCTTGGTAAGAAAACTTTAAAATATAAACATATACGGAAATTCATCATGCATAATAAAACCTTAAACATGCTTTTCAATTTATACTTTTTTCAAAATCTATTAATTAAAAATGCTATTTAAAATAATCAATAAAATTGACTATTCGAAAGAAAACAAGTTAAAAATTCGCAACCAAAAAGATGTTCTATAGATTTTTGTCTTAAAATTTCATTTTTCACATATTATTGAAAATTAATTCAAAGTATTTAATTCATTGCAAGAAATATTTAAAAAATAGTATTAAACCTAAATACAAATTAAACTGTTCATATAAAAATTTAAAATCCAGTTTCATATATTTGAATATTAATTAAAATAAGTAACTGTTTTTATTCCTTAACTGCTTCTATTTTTCTTTGCTACACTTATTGACTAAATTCTTTTCGGCTTTTTGTATAGATATTCACTACCCGTTTAAGTTCATCGAGAAATAAACATTTTGCCGTCATTATCCTAAGAAAATGGTTTTCTACATATAATCTTTAAAAGCTATAATAAATTTATTTCAAAAAATGATTTTCATTCAATTATATAAATAAATATAATTTATCAAAAAGCAATATAACATTTTAATCTATGAAATTTACTAAAACTAAATCCTTAAGAAATTGAGGTCGCGATGAAAAAAAAGAGGCAGTCAGAACATTTAAAAAAAAATTAATTGCCTTTCTTACCCTAAGAAAATGGTTTTCCGTAGAAATGAAAGCAAATTTTTTAGCAGTGTTATACTCGATAAAAATAAAATTTTTTTTTGAAAACGAAGCTAAACAAATAAAATCTTATGAATTAAAAATATAAATTTTTAATAACAAAATTAGTTGGAAGAAAGAATAAAATTACCATTTCCAATCAACAAATAATCCTTTTTAAATTTGCGCCGATTGTCTTCCAATCGAAAGGGCAATTATAAAATAAAAAAAAATTGTTGAAACTTCGATTATATGTTTTATTGTAATAACGCTTCTTGTTCCTGATCAAGTGGACATTTATTAGCAGCTCCTCTGGGTGCTTCCAGCGCCACCCTTCCATGAAGTTAATTCATAAGTTTTTTAATAATTTGCAAATAAAAAAAAATGCATAAAACAATTTGGCATGCAGAGAAACTAGCAAAATATAATGATTAATAGTAAGTTAAATTATGGAAATAGTTAAATTTATTTCTTTCGTACGATTCTTTCAAA